>WBNO01019041.1:0-38532 GCA_013400575.1 Peucedramus taeniatus | reverse complement strand
ACTTCTAAGATGATTGAGTCCAACTGTTAACCCAGCCCTGCCAAGTCCACCACTAAATTGTGTCCCTAAGTGACACAAAAAAAAAAACCTGCCCTTTAAATACCTCCAGCCATGGTGACTTCCCAGAGCAGCCTGTTTCAAAGCTTGACAACCCTTTCTGTGAAGTTTTTCCTAATATGCAATCTGAACATCCCCTGGTGCAAGTTGAGGCTTTTCTCTCTGCAGAGCCTTCCTGCCCTCCAGAAGATCAACACTCCCTCCTAACTTGGTTTCCACCCAAAAACTGACTGAGGACACATTTGATCCCTTCATCCAGATCATCAACAAAGATATTAAACAGAACTGGCTTCAGTACTGAGCTCTGTGGTGTCTGCCCAGAGTTACAACCATGGATGTAACTTCATTCCCCACCACTCTCTGGGTCAGGCCATCCAGCCAGTTAAAAACCATTAAAAATGGTAAAGAAGGTAAATTATATCTGTGTATATGGACTCCTCTAGAACCAAGAATCTTTGGACAAATGACCTTCTTCAGCAAGCCTCATTGAATAATAACAGACATAATTCAGGGAAAACCCATCAGTGGGAGACTAGCTAGGAAGAAAAGCAGGTAAGATGATACAGTGAAGAATCTCCAGCTTGTGAACACTGAAATTCAGAACATCTCCCATTTCACAGAGCTCTGGCAGTTCTAAACTTTACCACATTTATGAGACAAATAACTCTGGATAAACTCAGTCAAAGGAGATGGTGTCATTAAGATAGTCCTTGGAATAAAGGAGTCTTCCAGATTGACATGAGTTAAACGAGCTGGGGGAAGTAGGGAAGTAGTGCTGAGCTGGGGAAAAACTGTCTTCTACTGCTTCACATAACATTCCTAGGCAGGAACAAAGAGGTGCAGTTAAAGGGTATTCCACCAGTTTCTGATCTGTTTCTAATTTGCAGCCACATACATTTCAATGCAACACAGTATAGTAAA
The DNA here is from genome assembly GCA_013400575.1 of Peucedramus taeniatus. Taxonomy (NCBI): domain Eukaryota; kingdom Metazoa; phylum Chordata; class Aves; order Passeriformes; family Fringillidae; genus Peucedramus; species Peucedramus taeniatus. The sequence goes on along the minus strand of WBNO01019041.1, from coordinate 37,554 downwards.
AACAAGAATCCTCCACAATTCTATTGTCTTCAATCCCAGTAATAAGTTTAAGACAGTCAAAAGAATCAATGCATGCTGAAGAAATTTCTGCATCAGTTTCTCTATGATGCTGTACAGTGATTTGTAAGCTCATCCTAGAAATTCCCAATTTCTCACAGAAGAGCAGTAAGGATCACTAATCAAACAACATTGTTCTACAGAGGGGAAAAGGATGTGAAAGTGCCTGCATGGTTCTAAAATCCCAAATCCTGTAATGAACTGTGTATCATTAGGGGGCTAAAGCTGCCTTTTTGAAAGTATAGTATTAAATGTCGAATTCATTAGTGGCATGACCTGAAAGCATTAGGTCTTTCTTTCTAAACTAGCTGCATATGTGATGTTTGGAGTCCTATATGTGTTATTTTCAGATCAAAATAAAACCACAGAGAAAATACTGTGCTGTATTATTGTGTGTCGTTTTTTCTGAAAGAATGACTCAGGCATTGATATTTAGACTACTTTCAAGTCAAATATTTAAAGCTCTCATCCTAACCATAAGCACACTTACTGACATATTGGAAGGTCACTAGAACATGAGAAGATAGAGAGAGGTCTAAGTGAAAGACCTACAAATTTAATGTCTTCTGCAAGGGAGGAAAGGCAACTGTAAGAAAACGAAACTGTTTGCTTGTATTTTCATCAAAGTACTGAACAGGTTCCAAACAGTTTCAGATGTATTAAAAATCAGGCCTGTGGCATTTTCCTCTTGTACATTCATATTTCACTAGGTGCAATGACTTTATCTTTTCCCCAGTTAAAAATGCCATTGAAATTGGCTGTTGTACTTACTCTTTCAGTGTTACAATATAGCCATATTCCTCCTCCTGAGAAGATTTCACTTCAAGTTGTAAGCCTTGTCCTGGGTTTTTCTGAGGCTCTTCATAGGAGTTTCCTTCCTGCTTTAAAGCATTCTTAATCCAGTAGCTGGTCTGGCTTGGGTCTTTGGAGTCAGCTTCACTGTTCTTTGCAGTTGTCAGCTCCCTTGAGAAAGTCTCACTTTTTACATTTTCCACACCAGCATTTGTTTCTTCTGAGGAAGAAGGGTCAGTTTCTTCAGATTTCTTAGTTTCTGTCTTTTTAGGTTCTTCAGGAATAAGGTCTTTATGCATCTTTTCAGCTAATGCATTCTCATTCAAGAATCTAATTAGTTTTGCAGTGTTCTCCTGTATTAAAAGAATAATATTATTTTTAAAACTAAAAACAGGAAGGTTATACTCACCAAACCTGGATATAATTTTTTCAAACTCTTATTGATATGGTAGAGTCTACTCATACAACTGTTGCATGGTCATTTTCTTAATTTCTATAAGCTGCTAGACTAGGTTAAGAACATGCTGTTTATTCAGTAATAACAAAAGAGCATTAAACTATGCCACTATATTTTTCCAGTAGTTTCCATGTGTCTGTGTGTCTAAGTATTGACAAAAATGAAACTTTGTTATCAGGTAAGTTAATGAAACGGAGAAAACATAAAAATTTCCATCAATTTTCCTGGGTTGGGCCTGGAAACTTTCATAACTCTTGTGTCTCATAAGTTATAACACCAGAAAAGGAACAGATACTATGTGACCAATTCTGTTTCCCTTCTTCATCTCTAGAAATGGTGACAAATTGTATGTGAATGATCCAACGAGCTAAACATATGATCACAGAAAACCAAAATCTGTCTAATAAATCAACAATAAGCTAATGAGCCAAAGTCAAAACAGGTGCCTGGAAAAATTCATTAGCTAGTTTCATTACATAACTTTATAGCAGCCAAGCATTTGGGAGGAAATGATGGCTCATGGGCACTTTGTGCTCTGTGTCACAATAAATTCTATTCAAACATTCCCTATTCAAACTGTCACTAAGAAATTTATACATGGAATCCTCTGTAAGTCTGTTGTGACTACAGCACTTCATTCCTTGATGATTTTCATGTGGGTGTTTAAAGCTCCTGCCACTCTGTCTATGTGTGTTTTCCTTGCTTGGTAGAAGGACTGAAGAGATTTTACTGTGAATACAAGAGGATTTGCCCATTTATGAGTCTTGCAGTTTTAGCTTTTGATAGAGTACATAGTAGGAGAAGTTTCACACAGTTTTTAAAAAATATTTCTTTGAAATTTTTCTGCTCCATGAAACTGAGAAAAAGAAAGATGAATATACCTCAAAAATTGCTAAATATTGCACAGCAGTCCATACGATATGATTCAAATCTCAGGACGAATATTGTAAAAGTAATTTGGATTAAAATGCTAATTTTGATGTTACTAGCTATGGTACAAGATGTAATGCCTAGAGCTTTTGAAATACCTGATGTTCCCCAGAACTAAGAGCCTAAGGGCAGGAGGAAAAAGCATTTTCAAGAACACCTCAATGCTCAAAATTTACTGATTTTAGGAAAAGCCTGAATATGTTTGAACTTTGTGAATCTATTATGAATTCTTTCTATTTAAAAATTAGCAAAAGGGAGAAAAAGGACTTGATTTTTGCTTTTTGAACATCAAAACTCATTTTGGTTAAGGTTTAAATAAATGCTCATTTAATATTTCAATGCCTCAACAACAACACGTCTATGTGTGAGTGGTATTGAATCATAGCCACACAAAACTTAGAATAAGTCTTATATTTCAGAAGTGTGAGTTTGTCTTTCACTGCACAGAAACCTGATATTCTGAGATGGAACATTTGTTTTGTTAAAATACTGGTACTCTACCTCTTTATCAGTTCTCACACTGGCTTCATGCACTCCATTGTCTGTAGGATATGAAAAGCACAAATATATAGTTATTAAGGGCAAACATACACAAAACAAAGACTTCTCACAGGCTGCTTTTTAGCAGTGGTCTTTTTATGTGATTTAAACATTGAGACATCAAAGCTAAAAGGGCAGAGTAAGGAGCACTGTATAATTTGTTATAGTTATTCTAACCCCACTTTGATAGCAAATTAATGTGAGATCAATAGACAGAGTACTTCAAGAGCCAATGTAATAGTGTTATTTTGCTAATTAAGTGTCAAATCATCATATGAGTTTACCAATATCTGAGAAAAAAAAACAGAATAAAATGTCTCCAGCTTGCTGGATGGACACTTATGGTAAAGAAAAAGGAAACATATATTTCCCTCATACATATTTTGGTGAAAGAAAATGAAATATTTCAAAAGATATCATTCACCACAATCATGTTACAGTTTAACTACAGTGATAATATTCAGTCATACCCTTAACCTCAGTCAAGTAACACTGGCTTTTTGCTTTATGAACCGAATGCCATTCATCTTTCTCAGCATGATTCAAGATAAATTCTCAAGTTTGCTCCTTTTAATCTACAACAAAATCTGGCAATCAGAATAACCAGAATATCCCTAACTAGTAAGGATTTCAGTATATCACCATGAAAACAGTTAAAATAATTTTTTATGACTTACAGTACACATTTCTGGCACACTAGATATTATAACATTCCTAAAATAGAAAATGGATGAGCAGTAACTTATGTTCCACTGTGGTATTCACTCTTTAATGGCAATTACTGTGGCTCCTGAATCTGCATCACCAGAAAAATATGTGTGCAGACAGAAACAAATAACCATAATAACTCTTCTTATTCCCTAAGAAGGAAAGGGAACGAGTAGATCTTCTGCAAGTAACTGCGGCATGTTAAAAAATTATTATCTGTAAAACATATCTTTTTCTTTGCATATTTTGAAATACATCTTCTAATATAATAATTTCCATTATCATTTTGCTTAAACATCTCATTTTCAAGAATAGGAAATTAGACCACACAGCATAAAGCAATTATTATTTCAATATAGTTGTGTGTGTAGGTTGATCTTGTTTGTGAAGCTTGAAGATCAAGTGTTCATAAACAGATTTTTTTTTTTGGTAAATGAAGAACCTGCTGTAAAAAGAAAACAACAATCTAAAATTTCACAGCCTTTCAGGAAATACAGAATCTTTCCCTCACACCTTCTTTAAAACTGATTTTTTGAAGTCTAGCACTAAGGTGAAGCAACAGAAGAAAAACAGGGTAGCTGTGTTTTGCTGTACTTAACTTCTAAAATAAATACCTGGTATATTAACACTATTTTCCCTTAATCCAGTCTGAAGCTCTGCCCTTCCTTGAGCATCTCCTTTCCTCATTTGTTCTTCTGCTTTGTCTTCTTTAGTTTTTCCAGGATTTTTTTCTGTCTCTTCCTGAATGTCAACACTTTGGATTGCAGTGGCGATAGTATCAGCGATTTCATCCAGTTCTGTTGAGCTGAGATTCTCCACATTCACTTGATGTTTCTCTAGGTCCTTCAATACATTTTTAATCAGTGCCTCTGGATCAGAAAATAACATAAGCACATTTAGCTGCATACATGAAACACATGTGCTTATATCTTTAATTTTTCCTAAAAGACAGCTTTCCCTTCATGAAGAGTATCTGCTTTTCAAAGGAAAGTGCACCCATTCAGGCTGCATTCCTTACAGAGAACACAGTATTCTTAATGGATTTTAAAGTTTATGATGAGGTGAATATGTGCCAGGACAGGGGGGTGTATGCTGTTATAACCCAGCAAGTTCTCTTAGAGAGAGGGCATGAAATTATGACTTTTTCTTTATGATAAGAACATTCTTTCCTAGTCTAAATTGACTTCAATACTGAAGACAAGTGTTAAAGTAGCCTAACATTTTTTTAGCTGCAAAACAGTACAAACAACATTACTGTTTCCTAGAGATCAGTTTTCTTTGGTGATTTGCTTTCACAAGATACGTAGCTATACAGAGTTTTGGGAAAAAATTAGTCATATATTTTGTCTTTCAATCAAAAAGCTCCTTGTCATTTAGAAAGGGATATAAATATATATCCATTATATACATGGATATGTAAAGGACAAAATTTATAAATTGTATTAATTTCTCTTGTAACATATATAATTTTTCAAATACATATTTACAGATATAGATGATATGGAGATATATAGAACTTGTTTTGTTTTACCAGCTATGAATGTTTTACCAGTCACATTGAGAAAAAAAAAACAACAAAACCAAACAGCAAAACACCTTTGATATGATAAAAGCTTTGAAGATAAGCAAATTCAAGGACAATGGATAATAAAGGTGAGTCAGAAGATGGAGCATAACATCTCCCCAGGGAAGGCCCTTTTCTGACTGCATATATTGCATTTCCACTATCAGTCTGTAGAACTCTGCAAAACTCAGCCTAATGTCCCTTGGAGTATGAGACACACAGTGCTTACTGTAGCACACCAAAACCATTTCCAATCATGCCTCTGTTCTGCTTATTCATGTTGATAAGAAATTTAACATATTTATGCATATGCATGCAAGCAAGAAAACTCTTTCACATAGTATTGTGTAGGAAGAGGAAAATAAGGGCTGCTTTTAAATCTCTGTTGAATGTATGAATTTACATACAAGCAGTTTGAAGGTGCCATCCAACCTTTTTTCTCAATAGTAACACTATCCGTATCAAGCCCAGTGGTTGGACATCATCATCTGTAAGCAAGAGTTTGGGACCATGCTGTCAGCTTTCAGGCTCACATAAAAGTGAATTAAAAAGCAGGAAAACAGGGAAAAACAATGTCATAAGCAGGACTAAAAATAATGATTTTTTCTTTCTCTTCTCATCAAAGGAAAAAGCAGTACATAGAGAATAGGAAAGAAGTTAAAGGAGTTAACAGACTTCTGTTTCAGGGAAGAGGCAGTGGAACATCCGTGATTTTGCAGGGAGACAAGCATCAAGGACTATTTTTCATTGGTAATAAGACCTTGGAGACATCTGTCATTTTTTGGACCCCTCAGTTTTAACTGAAGAGCTCACCATCAGCATCTCACCATCAACTTCCCAATTCCATCTCAAGGCAAAGACTAATTTCCCCTGACCTGACCCAAAATTCACCAACCAAAATAATGCCATTTTCCCTTAACTAATTAGTCCAGAAAAAGCAAAAGAACTTAAACAGCTTAAATAATAGGTTTACTGTGAGTCTGAGAGGGTGTTGACATACAGGGAAGGTAATTCTTTGATGTACTTTCTTTTCCAGGTAAAAAGGAAACATCTTTCCAATAATCCACCATGATGTTATTACAAAATTCTACTAATTTAATTATAAAATTCAGTAATATAAAATACAAGCTAATATTTTAAAATGTGAACTTTTGAAATTTCCTTTAAAAAGCAGAGTTATAAATACACTTAATTATGACAATCAATAAAAAAAGACAGGTTATATCTGTGATGTTATTCAAACTGACAGCTGACAAAGATTTTGGTGCCATACTGGAATAGCAGAGAGCTTTGTACAGGAAAGCAAGTGTTCAGAAATGTGAATCAAAGATGTAAACTCAATCTGTGCCAAACCCTCTGGGCCAAGATATGTGGAGGCAGCAAATTAATACTGAAGTCTGATGGAAGCTTAGCAATACTTCAGAGAAAACTTTGAAAAGTTTCCTTTCATTTTATTGTATCCATCTCCTGTTACGAATTTAATAATTTAGTAAAAGCATAGTGACCAAATGCTTTATTGTAGGAAGGCAATTTACAAGAGCAAATTAATCCAAACTGTAACAAAATTTTTAAATACACTTGATCAACCTGAGTTCAAAACACCTTTTCAAGAAGCACAAGAACTACCTGGCAGAGAGGTGGAGATGTTACTCATAGCAGCAATGCAGAAAACTAAGCTGTAGGAAGAAAACAGTACTGTTGCATTACCACAGGAGCTTTGTGTCTGCTTAGGTATCATTTCTGATCTTATCTTTTATAGAACTATTGGACAATATCTTGACAGAAACGCTAAATTATTGAAGCAGAGCTAATAAAGTCAGCAATGAAAAGACAGAATATATGTCAGATCCAAATCAAAACTAAAACTTTACAAATAAAACATCATTTGAAGACAAATCTTAAAAGAGAATTATATTTCAGGACATATATAATTAAAAGAATTATATTAATGTAACACAACTAGATTTTTGTTTATTTCATTTGAGTCACAGCCAGCTGTCAACTACTGAGCTACTCAACAACATGCAGGCAATATAGCCTTGTCATTTCCATTCCTTTTTTTCCAAGCTAACTTTTTCTCTTTACCTATATGCTTATCCCAGTCTTAGCTCTCCAGTCCATCTTCAGACTCATCTTTAATATCCATTGTCAACAAAAAAACAGTCTTAATCTCAAACAAATGGGAATGGGGGAACAGGGCAAGGAATAACATGAAAAAAGAATGGCCACAGGCCCTGTTCCAGATAATACTGACAGGCTCAGTGCAAGTTCTTCTCACTCACTAAAACCCCAACATTATATAGAGGAGCCTCCTGCACCTCTAATACTGGCATTCCAGCCCTGGTCATTGCCACCTGGGTATAGTTCATCAGACTCCTAAATACTGCATTGACATGAGTAAAACTTTGCCATTATATCTACTTTTACTGAACAACTACAATGTGACTTAAAATGTCAAGGACCAAAGGCAATAACCAAAGCCAGTGAGTATGAGGAATGCCATGTTTTTAGTACCTCAGGAGGGACAGTCACCAAAGGGTCTGTAACAGCCTGGTGAAATGCAGGTCTTCATAAAGAGTCTTGCTATCTTCACGTGGCTACTGATATGGTATTAATCCTTGTCCATGGTAAATATGGATATTTACACTTCTTGTTATGGCACTTGGCCATGTTTGCAATAATTTGTAAATTACTGGATAACACTGATAAACAGATAAATATCATTGCATCTGTTTACAAACACCTTTGGGTAATATGATGTATTTATTAAAATCAGAAAATATTGTTGGAGAAAGACCAAAAAGCAGATGGATACTGCAATGGCACAGCACTTAAGCAGCTCATGTACTTGAACATGCATTTACCTGTGCACAGCTTTTATAGTCTCCCACTGACTCCCTTCTAAGTAGACTCAGCAATGCTCAGTCACTGCAAGCAGTTTCACAGGACTTGCAAACTGCAAACCAGATTTCTCCCTTAGCTCCAGCTTCCAGCTGATGAATGCAAACTTCCCTTTATAGTTACCCTGGAACCATAATGGCAGTAAAAGCATACATGTCCTAGAAAATGTAATTTTTAATATAAGCCCCACCAGTAGAATTCCCTAGTAGGTAACAATGGCACCTTATCCAGGGAAAACAGCTTTTTATTGTACAGCATATAAATGATGCCTCATACTCTGCTGGCACAAGAGCCAAAGCCAGCTTGCCTGACAACCACATGGTATTGGAGCATAACTTTGTAGAAATTCCACAGCGTGGTCTTTCTTCAACCCCATCACCCTATTGACCACATGTTAGCTGCCTCAGCAGCTGAGCACCATATGGAATGGTGATCCCAGCTTTGCCAGAGAGAGGATGTATAAAAAAAAAAATTGTTCCATAAACATGGAAGTTTGCTATTTTTTAAGACATCTGAATTATTAATTCTGTGACCTTTTCAATGGAACAGAGAGATGTATTCTGTAATATTTAACACATAAAAAACCAGTAGACTAGAACAAACCACACAAAACTGAGCCAAATTCTAAATATGGCTGGTGCAGAGGAGAGATTAACAATTCCAGTGTTGCACAGTAACTACAAAGGCAGTGCCCACGCACATCATGCTACTCCTAGAGGTAACAACTTCCAAATCTGATAGAAAAATAACTCCACATTTCCTTCTTTTGTATTTCTCCCTCAGGGTGCCTTGTTAGAGAATTTACCTGCCACTGTTTTGCAGCAATTCTCAGCACTAATCTGCTCAGTACCTTCTGGATTGTTCTCCCAGTCCAGTGCCTTTGTCTAATCCTCTATCAGATGGATCAGAGAACTGAGCACCCCATGCCTTCCAGTTTTTTTACAGTTCTATAAAAAACTGAGAGAGTGCAAGAGAAAAACAACCCACAAGCCTACAATAATCCATAAACACAAGAGAGATTGGAGAAAGGTCAAAAGCAGAAAGAACTTGTGTGGTCAACCTGAGAAATCTGAATCTAAACCACTTTCATTTCAATGGACAGCATTTTAAGCAATGAATATGCCAAAGTCTGTCCTCATCACTTTCCAGTGAGATTATTAAGTGGCTCAAAAATACAAAGGAAACCACATTATTTCCTACTCAAACAATTCATAATTCCTTGTCTATGCAACATTTAAAAGCAAATGCAATGGCAGAAGTTTCTATAGGGCATATTATGTATGAGAAGTCAAAGTAGTACAACCCAATGAATTGTGAAACATGTTATTCCCTGTAAGTGTTAAGCATTTTTTTCCCAGTTGGCTCCTACCAGGAAAGGTGAAGTGGAACAGCTGGAGGATAATGAAACCAGCATGTGCCTAGTTTGTTTTGAGTCTAGCAACAAAATTGTCTAACCTGTGCAAGAGACTTACAGTGCCACCTGGATTTGATTTTACATTATAGTTCATTCCTTGAAACCTATTATCTCTGGGCACCATACCAAGAATGCTTTCACTTCTGAGCATCCTTTAGACTGCAAGCATTATCTTTCCTCTGCTGAAACTCTGACATTTCTCTGTGTTTCTGTGTTTCTGTGTGTTCTGGTTTTGGAGGATATTTTTAAAAAACAGCAAAACAAATCAAAGAACACTATACTTTATGGATGATAAAGAGGGATTCAAAGGAACCCTCTTACATATCACCAAAATCCATTGGTGTAGTGCTGACTGTAGTGTAACCGATATAAGTGCTTGACAATGGCTGGGGATCAACTCTTTCATTTTTCAGGATTCTGAACCACTGGAATAACATTGATAGTAAGATTAGTTTAAAGAAACAACAAAATGAATCAGAGTTATAAAGTCTCTTGATCCCCAAGATTCATCTTATAAAGCAGTGCTTTAAGTGCAGCACAGCATGGGGATGTTCCCCTCCATTTTCATTTAAATATTTGTTGAACTATCACGTACAGAAGAAACTGCAATCCAATCATTGTTAAATAGCATTATCAAAAAAAAATAAGAAAATCCAGGAAATGGGATCTTTGTTACAGAATGTCCAGACAAAACTAAATGCAACCCCACCTTCTTATTCACCTATCCATGGAACTGACAGACTCCTCCCTTCTCTGGGTCCTGCACCAGAATTCATCTCTCGGTTAATTTCTGTGTTTAATTTTGAATTTTACCCATGGTCCTTGAATTTCTACTTAAATAAAAAGATGTGGAACAAAACCAGGCATTTCTGTATTATCTATATATATAGTGTGGGATGAATGCATAAAACCAGATTTGATAGTGAAGATATACCCATAATTATGCGTTGTTTGTAAAATGCTTTGAAAATATAATAAATTACATAAATGCTATGTCTTACTAAGTGTCATATATTTCTGCACGCATATGGAAGGTGGGCTGAAGAATGTGGGTAGATGTTTGCAGGGAAAGAGTAGCTGGAATGGTGAACATTATTACTGTGTTATGGCAGATATAAATATGCCAATACTAGGAGATATATCAAATGTCTAATTTTATTTCTTTTTCTCAAAAGTGTTCAGTAAACATGAGGGAACCTTCAGGTAAGCAACAATAAGTAAATATCAACTTTACCATCCACAATGCTCAGAGGGTCCTTTGGATCATCCTGGGAAGCAGATTTATGGCTCAGCATCTCAGGGGTCGGCCTCAGCGCTCCGGGCCCAGGCCTCGGCTGGAACAGCTTCCTCATCTTGAAATCTTCCGCTTTCCCTTTGACAAAAGTTCCATCAAAAGGACTGACCTGTGTAGAGTGCAATCTCTCAGCATAAACCTGAGAGCCTTTAGTCCTGCTGGGAGGGCTGCTCTCACTGCTCTGTGCAGACAGGTTCTGGGTGATGTAGGAGTGCAGCGCGGCCATCAGGCTCCTCTGCTCCGCTCCCGGCTCCGGCCGGAGCCTGTCCGGCTGCCGCTGGCTGAGGGTCCTTCCCCGGGGACTCTCGGGGAATTCCTGGTGGGATTTGGATGCATGGGCCAAAGCAGGTGATGGATCTTTGGGGTTCTGCCTCGTGTAGTACCTCATAGGGTCATTGTAGATGTAGCTCTAGAGAGAGCAGAAGGTGGACAAGAGGAAAGGGGTCAGAATTGCTTTGTATTTATTGCTGTGCCGGGATCTGAGGCAGAGCCCTCAGTGCTTTACCCGCCAGGAAAACAATAATTGGAACTTGTCATGCAAATGTAACTGCAAAGCTCAAACTGTTAAGCGTTCTTCAAAGAGGCACTACTACTTAATGTGCAAAAATCCAGTTTATCAAATTATTAAAAAGTAAGAGCAAGAGATTAGAGAGAGACCAACATAACTCAATGTTAACTACGAGTTATCTATTAATATTCAGACAGACAAAGGAAATTTAATAAATCCACTTTCCCTTTGGTTTTTACTTAACCTGTGAGTATAACTATTTTTCAGATTACTTACCAAAAACTAGCATGCCAAATTAAAATGTCATTTTTAAAGGAACACCAAGTAAGTAATTTTTTGCATATATTAAGTATGTTGTTATATTTTAAATGAAATATTTTTCCACTAAATTAAATCTCTAATAAATATATCATCTGACACTATGAAAAAAAAGTATAAACAACGTTTAAATTGTTTTTTAATTAAATTATTATTATTTTCAGGAAAAACACCACAGCAAATTAAACAACAACATTAAAAACATGTCAATCAAGCTCAAACCACATTTTTATTGAAAAAGTGCTAGAGAACAAAAAGTGGAAAGGTGGGCTTGCAGTACAGTTTTCCATTTTCAGTTTCTATTTTCATGGATACACCAGATGGACATTCTTTTTACTATGATTTATTCCTAGAGATATTTTTGCTATGATCACAACCTGAAGGCAGGCCTTTGCATTTTTCAGCAAACCAGTTCCATCCCCCTAAATAAGTTCAAAAATCATTTTCCTTAACTTCTTGCTAAATACAACTTTGAACTGAGAAGTTTACTTATATGCAGAATAATTCCAATTAGATTCTTTGTCTATGATTCCCTCAGGACACTTGCTGAGGTTACATCCCACCCTGTATGTGTGCTGCAGGATGGGTCCTGCTTCTCAGCTGTGCTTTCTTGGTTAAACTGTCACACAAACTCCATCACTATGTGGCAACCTTAGGACAGGGGCTATTTCAGCTCTCACTGCTATAAATTATTGTGAATCACTGGTGTCCCTGTGCACTGATGACACAATGATTTAGGACAGATGGAGCTGCAAAATACAGAGGGAGTGAAGACACTATACACTGCAGAGGAGAGCAATTAGGAGAATTCAGACAGAAAAGTCATTATTTATGTATTTGCTAATGTACTTTGTAAAAACAAAGTAAGTAAGATTGATAAACTCCTCCAGAGATGAAGAATAACTTTGAGATTTTATCTAGGTCCTAATTTCTGGACAATAATTTTGCTCCATCTGAACAATTTTATTTCTTCTGATGACAGCCAGTGGATTTTACAATACATATGCATACCCATTTTTTTCCAAGAGGGTTTTCTTCCCCTTAAGAAATGATTGAAGAGGTTAATTCCATAGTTCCATATCATGATTTAAATAGAGTTATGGTATAGGCAATTTTATTACAGACACAAAAGGCACTTTGGCCACTTTGGCTTGTGACCTACCAATGCAAGGCTTTGGATTTCTGCAGTTGGACTTTAACTTAGAAATGTGCTTTGTGAAAGCCAAGAAATTGGGCTGCAGTGAAGCAGTGTCAAAAAATACAGAGCTAGAGATCAAGCAGCTTTGTGTATGAAATATTTCAGAGTCCCCTGGGAACTGTATCAAACAGCAGCAGTGCAGCTCTGGTTCAGTGCTCCAGCTGCAGGGTAGGCATTGCTCTGATCAGCTCCAAGGGGGAGCCAGTTGTCAAAATGTAAGTTGAACACTGTTTACATGCTTAATAGCAAAGCCTAAATGTGAAAAACTTCCAGTCAGATGCATTTATCTCCCTATTTGAACGGGTCTTTGCCTGGGGTAATTAACTCTCTAATGATACTCACTCCAGAATGAGGAGGAGCTGCAGAGGATGACACAAAGCAGTCCAGGACACCCCGAGCAGTTCACTGAGAATTCACATAAGCTGCCATCTGCCTTCCCCACTCCTGTTCTCTCTGCCTTGCAGCCTTCCAGAGGCCCTCCTGGGCACAAGGGAAGGAAGAACAGGGAGCTGGGAAAGGGAGAAATGCAAGAGGGGGAAGAGAACATTCCCCATTCAGCCACGGGAAGACAAGAAATCGCTCAATCCAACTCGATAACTGCACCCCAGTTTGGATCTATGCTCCATATCCAGCTCTCTTTTACCTCTTAAGCTTTACTAGTAAGTGTTAGAGGGGAAGAAACTGCTGGACACTCTCAAACCATGTGAAAGATTAGGGTTAGGAGATGTGGTCTTGCTTTTGACAAGCTATTTAACAAGTCCAAATACCCTTTAGCACGAACAGATCAGTGATTTACTGTCCTTGCAGACAAGGAGCACATCAACAAAGAAAAGACCCCCAACCCACCAAGTGATTGTGCACAAATTGGATATAAGTGTGTGCCAGTCCTGGGCTCAGAGCTGCACCTCTGTCAGGAAGGGGCAGCCTCTCAGCAGCTTGACAGGTCACACTTTGGGCAGTAAGGGATGAAATATTAAAAGTTCTAATTAAGGCAGAACACTGATAGCTCAGCTGTCTTCACTGAGACAGCAGCCCTTCTGATGTGGTTTACTCTGACTTTAATTAAAGGGGTCTCACAGCTGTATGGCAATCCTCCCCTTGTAGGAGAAAAAACATCCCCTTCCTTGCTGCTCCCATCTCAAACAAAACACCAGAATTATATGTGCCACCTGAGATGTGCGAGATGAAATCCAAGTAAAATTGCAGCACAGATAAATACAATCCTAAACTATGGGTTTACCTAAGTGTTATGGGGAAAAAACATCTAATTTTTACAGAAAAATATAGAACAAAAATATCAGTAGTATGTAATTTAGAATCCAGAGACAATTTACATCTTGAGTTATTAATAACAATTGCAGAGCACTGTGATTATCTTATTTGAAGGGGGTTTTGCAAAACCCAGTCCTGAACAGGGACATTGCTAGTTTGATTAATGTCAAAATTAAATGGCATAGTCCATGGTTAGTGAAAAGAATGTAAATTCCCATAATGTTGCCTTTGGAGAATCTTCTAACATTATGGAGAAGCAGAGGGAAACATGAAGCTGGAAATTTTTGAAAGAAAATACATTTCTGGATTGACTACACAGGACTCATATGAAGTACAGCCAGTAGTAGAACAAAAAACCCCACCCCAAAAAAAATTAAGTGAAATGTGCAAGAATAAAGAATGCAATAGTTACCATATAGATGGTTTATACTGAGTAGGGTTGAAATACAAGCCCCTGTTACTATCAGGAACATTTCTTTTTTTAGTAGGTAAAATACTGTTCAATTATCTCATGTCACTGATACAAAGCCTTTGAAAAGTATTCTGAATTGATAAACCCCTCAGTTTTAAAAAAAAAAAAATCTTATTTCTCCATCTGCACAGGATTTCCCTCTCCTTCACCACCTTTCAAATAAGCTATCTCAATAATTCACACATTACAAAAAATCCACACACACTAACCTTTCTGAAGATTGAATTTTTAGGGCAATGTCTTGTATGGTTTAGGTATGTAAATAACTGACATTTTCTGCATGAAAATTCACAGAAGGGCACATTAAATTACACTCTGCAGACACACTATGCAAAAGTCTATGGACTACATGTTTTATTTTAAAAAATACAAATTAAAACAGGGGTGCAGGATTAGATACATAAAAAACAATGCTGTTCAATTTATCCACTAAAGGGTAGATTGACTTGAATGTTTTGCCCAAGTGCAGATAGAACGGAATCAAATTAATGACAAAATACTTCCTTTCTTGCACATACATTTGCTAAATCTTGAAGGCATATAGAGCTAACAAAAATCCATTTGAAATGCATAAAGTAGAAATTTTCTGCCCTCAATTTCATTATGTTTTTCTGTTTGATGCATTTGCAGATATTAACCCATGTTTGCTACCACCTAAATTTGGTTGAAGCATGATTCCACCTACAACTCTTAATTTACTGTGCCTATTTGAGATATTGACATTATGGGCTCTGAAATTAGAAGATAAAACCACAACAAATACTGGAAGGCCTGTCTTTACACATGGTGGGATAAAATAACATTTTCCAAAGACTACCAGAAATGAAATTACCTCATAGGTTAACTCACTGTGTGGAGTGAAAGAAGTTCAGCTTTTTGTACCAGACACAGTCTGGATGCTCTGTGACTCACACAGACTTGCCTCATGCAAACTCACAACATGGGAGATACCTGTACTCATGTGAGCCCCCAAAATAAACACCAGCATAAGGGGCACTGCCTGATTGCTGAATCAAAGGGTAGAGTGGGAATTTCTACTGCTTGATTTACCTTTAAATTGATAGAAATCCACCCAACAATGAAACCTGAGGGCCAAATGGGTGTCATGGAGTGGATGACAGCATGAAGGTCCCTGGGGTGGGGCTGAGCCAGCAGCACAGCTCTGTGCCCAGAGCATCACAGCTAAAATAGCAAGTGCTATAACAAGAAAGCCTTAGTTCTTTCAGCTGGTGAGCTGCTGTGCCCACACAGTGCTGTCCTATCAGAGTATCTCAGCAGGCTTCCAGCCAGGTTCAAGCTGAGAGGGGAAACTCCCTTGACAAGCTCTGCGTGCTGTAGGCATGACCTTACATACTCTGCACCAAATTCAGTGTTAGCTTTATCTGAAAATAGTAACTACAGCCAATGAACCTTTTCAATTGTTTGAGTAATGATGAAGCAAAGGCCTTTTCTACGAGCTGCTAATGACCTTTTCACTAACTATATTTTACTATTTTACACCTTGCACAAACCCCAAGAATTGGGAAAATGAATTCAGAATCCAGAAACTGGAAAAGAGGCCAAACCAGTGCTTCCTGCAGTGATGGGACAGCATCAGGCCATGGCCTTTCCACAGATTCACAGCTTTAAGGCAACAGGCAACACTACAGTCGTCTCACTTGACCTACTATTTCATTGATAATTTTCTGTAACTATCTTCTGTTTTCTTTCTGAAAAATACAGTAGCTTTGAAACCATTTAAGAACTACATCAAAGACGGTGGCAGAGATTGTTAATTAACATCCTGTAGTTTTGAGTGTCAAAAACTTGATCAAGCAAAAGGAGACTTCAGAGTCTGCTTTGATGGAAACTATCCATGACTTTATTTCCTAACCCTTGTTGTGAAACTACAGTGCAACAGGACCGTCCAGGCTCTAACTCTACAGCATTCAATAAACTCTCTGCTGTAATTTCAGTTGATTTCGGAGATTTGGTTTCCACTCTTAAACAAAAAAAAAACACCTTCAAAAAAGAAAAAAGGTAAAAAAAGAAAAGAAGAAAAGAAAGGACAATATGCTGGCTTCTTTCTGTATAAATTACTACTTAATAAAATCACTTTTAAGTCTCAGATGTTCCCAGCCATTCTTGATCTCCTTTGGAATGATCATATCCACTTGCCTATCCTTCAACTATCTACAACAGACTCTCCTACATGGATAATTTTTATTGTCAGTTGATGTAACTTACTGTCTTTATTTTTCATAACTAACAGCTGTTTTTTCTCTTTCCTTCTGACACATCTCCATCCTATGGGTCAAAACAACATTTCCTTTGGTATAGGAGGAGTTCTGGGTGGTCTTTCCTTAGCATTCATGATTGGCTCATCATAAACAAAAAAGGTCAGTTTTACACATTGAGATACATGGCTTGTCTCCGCACATAAAGGATAAAACACACGGAAAAAATGAAGGGTGGATTACCCCAAAATGGGGTGGATGATCAATGGCAAGGGGCCCCTGTCCTGGCTCCATCCAGGGCCATCACAGGGAGCCATCAGCCATCGTGTCCAGGAGTGCCACTCACCAGATGGTTGACGGGAAAGGTTCTCTGGATCACCCTGCAGACTGACTGAAAGGGGTTAATCTCTGCAGGGGTGTGGGACTCCTTAAGATATGAGGCACTACTTATGGGTGCCATCTTGTCTTGTCCGAGGCACACTATGGGATGTTCAGGAAAAAGGAATAGTCTGGAATGGCAGCATGTAAGCAGGCTGACCAATAGACCTGACCATGTCTCGTGTCCATCCCATCCTCTCAACAAACTCCATTTCTAACAATTCTCCTGGGTGGGAAGCTCTGTTCTGTACCTGGTGTCCTGTGGTGCCTCCTGACAGTACCTGCTCCACTTGGCCACTGCCTTGACATGGGGACAATACTTGGGGCATCTTTACCTCTGCCAGGCCACTGCATTCAGAAGCTCCCTGACACCACCAGCAGGAACCAAAGGGTGACAGCCAACCTGCAGTGATGGTAGAAACTGTGCAGCCTGGTGATCAGTGCTGATAGATCTACCAGGGTGTATCAGCTTCCCTTTCCTGAGAACATTTTGCTCATATGCCAATAAGTCTGTTACTCAAGGTTTCAGTGAATGATGTTTAAACACATTTTCTGTAGGCATATGCTGGTATATTGAGCTATCTCATTATCTAAAGATGATTTTCATAGAAACATGATAATCTTCATCTGCCAAAAGTTGAGCACATTAACACCAATTCAATGTATTTATAACTCCAACACATCAATCTAGAAAATACTTTTATCCTAAAAAATGCAAGGGAATAGAGATCTGCAGGATTGATGTCCACAACATTGCTTTACAACCCCATTGAAAGTAACCTTCCGTTTGCTGGACAACTGCTTGAGGCAGCTGAGGTCTTTTCCCACACTAAAAATAAACAAATTGTTGTCCCACTGTCCTGAAATGTCTACACCAATGTACTCACACAGAGGTAGATAAAGTAAGTTTAAATTTCTGTGAGCTCTACCCACTCATTTGATAAAATTATAATGGAAAAATAAAAACAGAATACACTTTAAGACTTGTATCAGCTCCATCATCTTCTATTTACTGATTGCAATGTACTAAAGAACCTGGAGTAAATATTTGCAAGACAAATAGCAAACTTGCAGGAAAAATTACAGAAATGAGCTCCAAACACATGGTATTTGGAAAAAAATAGTTGATTTTTAAGGGAAGGGTCTGAAAAAAACCTAAATTTTATTATCCAGTCAGTATTTGAGTTTTTAAAAATATGAATCTGTGTTTCATCTGGGAGTTACTAGAAATTAATTAACTGCACTTTTAAATAAGACTGCAGACTTGACACAGATCATTTATAATAACATTTCTATGGCACTTGCATCTTCTAATAATTGAAAAAATAATTAATCCTTTTGAGATAACTGTGTGATAAGGGAAATGGTGATTTCTGTGTTAGATGTTGAAACTCTGTCATTATATCCTGCATAAACTGATGGGTTGCAGGTAAAGGTACAGGTTGGATCTAAGACTTGAGCATGATACTAGCACTAGAATGCTCCCTTGCTAAATTAGTAGTTCAAAAAATAAATCACAAGTCACATTAGATCACCAGACTGTGTATTTATGCCACAAACAATATGATTGCAATTTTACTAGGCTTTGTAGCCATGATCCTATTAGAGCTTTAAATGTGTGTGTACCAGTCCTTCCAGAAAAAAATTGCAATCTACAACAGATTCCTACAGAATGGCCAAGAGGATGGAAATTACCTTGCCTCGTTTTATATACTTAAATTAAAACAGATTGATCACAACTTGAAAACTCCCTTTTTCCCTCCATTGATCATGGAATGAGTTTAGGCTGATGTGCACCAATACAGACATCTCTATGTGGTCAAATGATTTCTGCTCCAGTGCTTATGGGGGTTCGTTTGTCGGATTTTGGGGTTGTTTTGGTTTGGTTTTGGATTTTGTGGGGTTTATCATTGGTTAGTTTGGGGTTTTTTGTGTATGTGTGTTTGTTGGCTTTTTTGGGGGGATTTAACGTTTCTATTTTGCTATAAAGAGCCATGAAGGGGAGAATGATCTGAAAGATGTAATACTTTTCTAGGATCTGAGGCTTAGCTTTTTGTCTATGCTTTGCCAAAAACTATTTCCTGACCACAGAAAATCTGTCTAATCTGTCTCTGAAGTAGTGACATTAGCTCTTCCCTAGTTTGTAATGGCTGCAGGTAAATGAATACACCAATGCTTGGGAGATGTTCAGATATCATTGCAGAAGTATGCCAATAGAGAGGCAATTCTGTAGCTTCAAGGAGACATTCCTTTATCAATTATTTCAGAAATATTTTAATGAAAGTGTTCAAGCACAGCTGAATTACATTTTTATACATAAACCCTTATATATGAAATATTAAATTTTACCTTTATAGAAATAGAGTTTAAATGCATACACTGCAGGAAGTTTTTTTGACTTTTTGTCAAAATTCTGATTAACTTCATTCAGTCCTGTATTTAAATCAGTTAAATAAATAAGGGTGCTGCTTTTTTGAATTAAAGTTCCAGGTTAAAATGTGCAATGACTAAGTAATTTCTTACTAGCTAACCACAGTAATTATTATTTGCAGAGAAGCTCGGAGTACATCTTTGAGCACTCATGCACTCAGATCTTCTAAAAGAAATAATAATCCTTTTAAATAATTATCACATATCTTAGTTCTTTTGGTGATCAATTACAAAGATTCAAACAATTGATTTTTAGGCCAGCAAACATATGAATTTTAATTTTATATCATTTACATGATTTTTACTTGCAGCTTCTCCCCTTTCAGCACCACTGCACAACTCTCTGGCACTAACCCATCACTTTACCTGTTTCTTTTCCCTCTCAAGATTCTGAAAAGGCCTTTAACTTTATTAGCCGTTTCTTTGATGTAATGATTCTGGGATTCTGGGTTTTTGTTCCCAGAAATCTTCGCTTTAAAATGCATAAGAATACCTACAATGTGGAGATTTCTATAATCACATATCTACAGAAGTCTACATGAATGTAACTAAAACACAAAGAAACAGTAATCACAGAAAATTAATGAAATTCCCTAATGTATCTGACATAATTTTCTCTTTCCCCCCATCCTGCCCTCGAGGACCTGAATGGCACACTGGCCTGACAAAAACCTCAGCAGCAGGGAGGACCAACCCTATCTGAAGCCTTCAGAGGAGAAAAAGCAATTCCATCAATCTTCAAACCTGAAGATTCATGAAATCTTCATGCGATATCTGCAACAAGAAATACAGGCACAGCACAAATGTGATGGCAACTTCCTTATTCCTACAGCCTGTCCAGCAGGAAGTACATTTGGGTCAGGTTTCAAATAAGTTCTCTCTCTGTGATGAGTAAAAAATTTTCTCAGTCAGATGCAAGCAGCGCATTTGAAATCTCCCATAACTTTTCAAATACAGGCATATAGACCAGCAGCAAAGGCAGCAAGTTCTCCTTTACAGCCTCTGAGCTTTAGCAATACCAGCCACATGCTGTCTTTCAAATCCAACAAAACCCTGAGCCTCAGTTTCTGTGGGAATGTCAAGAGTGCAGTGGGTTTTTCAGAGGTTTGGGTGTTTTGATATGAGAGGGGCTTGTTCCAGCTGGAGTGGAGAAGGACAGGGCAATTCACACATGATTTGAAGCCTCTGCATTTCTCAACTCTGTAGCTAAGATAAACCAATTCTCATTAAAATATGTGCCTGGCTATTTGTTATTTTCCATGCTGCATCCAGGTTGGGTAGAAAGAAATCCCAAAGACTGATAACTCAGCATTTTGTGAATGGTAAAACTTTCATAAAGCCCTTTCATAAAGTGTGTGTGGGGAAGACCAAGAAAACCAAACACAAAATCCCACTAGCTAATGCTTAAGTAACAAATGCCACCAAGTGCCCATTTCCTGAACAACTCTTTTCAGCTGAACTAAAGTGAAATGTTCTTTACAACTGTAGCCCTCAGGAAACAGACACACCAAACTTCTGATTTGCTGCTATTTATTTCCTGGCAGAGTCATTATCAGCTGACTGGATTACAGCCTGCAGTAGATACTGCCTATATTCTGAGAAATAATTCTAAGTGATGAACTTCAAGTGCTTCAAAAATCACCCAAAGAAGCTCTTGCAGTAAATGATAGACACCATAGGAATTTTGGTCAATCACATGATTTAAGTTTACTGGTGTTATTCTGTCACTGTTGTATCAAGCCTCAAGCTGACAGCTGTTTGAGCAAGGCAAATAGGAAAAGAGTTACCTGATTTAAGTTTTGTGATGTTTTATTTTACAACTTTCTGCATAGCTGTGTGTGATGTCTATTCAGTAATTTTGAAGCTCTGTAGTTATATTCTGATAATACAAGTGGAAAACAGGGCAACTGAAGACTGAAAGTTTGTAAAATATATTAATGTTAAAATACAAAATACTTTCAGACTACAAGGAATAATTTAAAACCTCTTTGTCTTTTATCTTCCTTTGTTTTACATTTGTCCAGAGACCTCTGATGTCAAGCTTGGAACCTGAATCCACGCAGGAAGTCTGTCAAAAAGCACTAAATTTCTGCAAGATTCAGCTACACTTCACAGCATGTAGGGTATCAAAGCAACCAGAGCAGTGTTACATCTCCTACTCCCCAACAGCAGGAATGAAGTGACAGAGGTAAATAGATACTTGAAAGAAAATTATATTTAAGAAGGGCAAAGCCCAAAAGCTACAGTTCTAAGTAGGGTAAAGTATCTCTGTCTTGTGCTTATTTTAATTAAAAAGGACAAGAAAGTTTAAAAGATCAGATCTTGCTACAATTATTCAATGTGGGTTTGTAATCTATATATTAAGTACAAAAATAAGGCACCAATATTTTGATGAAGCTTGCAATTAAAGTGCATAAGGCAGCTATCTCCAATTTCAAGTGGTACAACCATACCAGAGGTAGCTCATTCAGTTACTTTTCCACCTCCTCTTTTCAAATATTTTTAATTTCATGAGGTTTTTTTTCTGCTTCTTGGAGCAGCAAAAATCCTGGCTTCTCTCTTGTTTAAATGCTATTTCACTAATAAAACAATGAATCAAGATAAAAAATACCATGTCCCCCTTGCTTTTTGAAGAAGAGCAGTTGCATTTTATTTGTCAAGGATAACAAAACATCTCCAGGATCATTTAAAATTCATGGCTGATCACTAATTTTTAAAATAATTTCCCTTTTTTTCTTTTTTTGACTTTCAATTATAGGTAACACATCTGACTCAATATCTGTTGTTTCAAAATGCTCCTTAGTAAATAGAAGTGTACAGTTTGCTCCTATACGTGCTTCATTTCCAGATTTTCTCCTCTTTATCCCACTCCCCCAGGCTTCAGAGTACCCATCTCCATGGCAACACTCGATAAGGTTGGTGGGTGGTGTTATCACAGCAGGCTTCCCCACAGAAGGTCTCAACCATATGGATTATTTATGAACTTGCATGACAACACCAGACCCACTGAAATACTTCTTGAGCAAGTTTTTGTTGAAAGACAGTGATTCAAAACAGAGCATCCTCACTGCAACCAGCACCCAGGAGGAGAGAGTGGAGGAAAAGCAGCATCAAGGTGGTCCCTGATCCCTCCTCAGAGTTGCCTTGCCACTGCCTGAAAGCTCCTCTTGCCCCAGATGAGATTTAAGTGCCATAAATCATAAGTGCTGTATATAAGTCAGTCAAAATCTGGGAAGTTGTGCTTCTGACAAGAATAACAACCATGACTAAATGGTTGCTACAACTGGTGCTGTTGCCAGGAGTTATTGTGTCAGATACCACATGGATTTGGTGCCTCTGAGTTAATTCCTGAATTAAACTAAAGCATTTTGGCTTTGACACTATATTCTCTTCACCTGATACTTTTCCTAAAACTTCAGTATATTTTTTGACAAATTTTGCATTTATACTGTATGCATTGAAACAGCACAGACAATTTCTTGAAAAGGATGGCTGTAGCAGCAGCATAGCTCTTTAAAATAAAGAGTGCACTCTCTGCTTTTCAAGCAAAAGATACAGGGCCTGTTGTATGGAACTCCTTCATCCAATAATTTTAATAAATTTATCAACTTGCATCTTAGAGTGAGACAGATTTTTTCTAGGAAGGGGAAAAATGCTTTAGTTCTCAAATAGGCATGTTTGTAGTTTTTGACATAGTCAATACTCAAGATTTAATGGTTGTGATTTATCTTCCCAGCTATCTGTACATTTATAATATATACATACGAACCTTAACTGGTCAAAGTAGGCTTTCCTTATGATAAATAAGAGGTAGGAAATGTTGAGGCACAATTTATCAGACCCATTATTAAAAATCTGCTTAAAGCTTGTATGAAGTGTACCCTAAGCAGCATAAACACCAGCAAGAATTCACATGGTAGTTCAGCCAGTTTTTTGGAGAATAGTTCAGATGCAGATCAGCCAGTCAAAATGTTACCAGCTTTATGCCACTCTTCCTTCTTCATCACATGCAATCCATCCCTAATTAGAGTAAAATGCTCCAGATTTGATGAGCTGAAGCATTTACAATGCTGAAGGTGATTAATTTTGAGAAAACTTAGTGCACTTATGATAATCAGTTGGAGGAGGCAGTAAAAAACAATGTCTGGTCTTCAGACAGAGGGAAAATTTCAGAAATGAGAACTCAGAGAAAAGGGAAGCCAAAATCACTGAATGTAAGGACCACATTAAAAATACTACCTTGACAGAAGCTTTGTCACTTGTCTTCCTTGGATACAAATTTTTTGATGCAGACTGGGAGAGAATTCTGAGATATTTAAGGTATTGCTGAAGAGACTTGGCCAAGTTCACATTATTTTCCACATCATAATTTCTTTCATTATCTTCACTCGGTCCCAAGGTCCTGCACAGCAAAAGCAAGGAAAAGAAAGTTACCAGCCTGTCCAATGTACAAAGTGGCCAACTAAAAAGGCATTGCAAGCCACTGTAGTTTGATACATAACAGAAAAGTCGCTCAAAAGCTTAGCAACCACAAAAGTTAGAGAATTCAATGTTTCAGCAAAAGCAGTCAAAAAATCTTGCACTATTAACAATTTATTTCATGCATCAAAGTTAATGATTCTAGAGTAAATCAAATAAAATGCCACATCAAGGCAAAGTCATATTCAAAAGCAAAGAAAATGCCTGTAAAAAGAAAAGAAAATGCACATGATTAAACTGAACCCCAAAGAAATATGAGATGGTTCTAAGATTTAAAAAACTTGCTGGATGATGATGAGATTCAATGCCAATTTGGCCCTTCACCAATGTAAAGAATAGAAAAAAGACTACTCGATATGCAGAAATAATGGAGCAAGTAAACTCCAGTGAAAGGCTTGAAAAGGGAATAATGAGATGGAACAAGTATCTCTTCTGATCTTCTAATGTGCCTGGGATTCACAGAATAGTGGTGTTTCCTGAGTGGTTTAGATGGATTTTGGTGACATTTGCAAAGAAAAGCTAGAAATGAGATTAAATGATGGCAGTGTGGAGGTGTTTATATGGGATTCAGAGTGCTGTGTGTAATGAATCTGAATTATTACCAGCTGTCCTCATCTATCTCAACAACACATAAATGGTGATGATAATTTAAATGTCAGCATCGGTAACTATTTCAGTCCTTGTGCAAGAAAGCAGAGAGAAAGTTCCCAGCCCTTTTCCTTCCCTATGAGTGAAGCTGTTTGAGGAAAATCACCTTTTGGTGTCACCATTTCCTACTCACATGCCCACACAGTTCTCCAGTGAAGAAGAATTCCAGGTGGAAGAGCTTTACAGCTCAGTGAATGAATTTGACTTTCAACATCTCTGTGCCACTGTAAATAAAATTTTATTCTACCAGCCCACATCTTGGCACTAATGTAGAGGCACAGCCTGAGAGAGCACCGTTATATCATTTTCCAAAGCTGGGGTTTAATTATATTACTTTAATCAAAAATTAACAGACTTCCTTCCATGCTCACAGTAGTACCAAATGTGTGTCCCTACTAATTTAATACTAATAGATGTAATTAATAATCTAATTTACTGTGGTGGCATTGCAACCAACAGTGCTCACAGGTTTGCTCACTTTGAAACACCAGAAAAATCCTGCATTTTTCCCCAGTGTGTAACAGCAGGTTCCCATCAGGGACACAAGCTCTAAGCTCTAGGAAGAAGAAGGGTTACTGCACAGAGCACTATAGCAAACCTGATATAATTTACCATCAGTCTTGCTTCCTTCTCATGCTGTTTGTGTTCTTCTCTTATTCCAGAGCTCTAAATTCTGCCTTGAGATGGAGCGTGGACATGCAGGTAACATTATCCACCTTCTTTTCAGCTTAAAGCCAGACCAAAACTATTCTGCAGTTTCAGAAAAACCTGGGCACTGTGCTTTCTGCTTCAGTAGAGATGAACTAATCCAAACAGGCTCTCTTCATAGGAAGGATCCCCATTGCCAACACTTTCGTTCATTGATTAATTCTAACACCTATCTTCTGCTTTCTTCACTAATTTTAAAAGGAAGGGAAAATGAGAAAAAAAAAATCCAGAACGAATTCTGCCCCAAGGATTTCCACTGGAGCTAATGGGAACTGAATGCACAAAGGACAGTATTTAGCTTGGCTTTTCAAACCATTATTTACAACATACAGTCACTGTCACAGGTGGTAGAAGCAAAATCTGGAATCTAAGATTTCTCATTTTTCATATGGAGACAATAATTGCACTCATATTTACATTCCACATTAAATGTAATATTTTATGCTATAAATATTTAAACAATTAAAATGTAAAAGAATACAAGGCTTTATGTTTCATTTGATGACAACTTTAATAAGGTACTATGAATTATCTGAAAGATTTTTAAAAATTTTTGTAGTTCACCACTGTATCACCTTGTTAACTCAGGAATGCATTAACTGACCAATTATTGCAACTAAATTAAAATATTTATTTTAAATATGACAAAGTCATATTTCAGTTTTCCATACTGAAAAATGGATGAAAAACAAATATATAAAAGCACTTGGTGAGTAGGAGAAATGATTGTCAGATGAGTTCTTTTTGTGCACTTATTTGGAAGTATTTTCAGTTTTAATTTGCTCTGAAAGATGACTTTGCATACAATGAATGTTAAGAGTCTAAAGACAATACCACAGATAATTATTTATCTAAAGAAATAATTATGTATTTCCTACAAAATCTAGCATTTTAGAAGCTTTCTGTGTGGAAATACCTAAATCACTGCACCACTGCTATTTCTGGAATGTTCCCAATTAATAGAAACCACACATTTTAGAATAAATTTCTCCCTTTTAAATGCTGAGAGTATCTGACTTAATGATGGTTTTATTACAGAAATAATACTATACCCCATTTCATACATTGAAGTTTGCTGGAAACGTTTGTGGTTTTGCCTAATTGCACCAATGAACACAACTGACATTTATTCCCTCTGTGCAGAATGGACTTTTTTCCTTTATCTTGAGCCCTCTTTCAAGAGAGGGTTTTTTGAAATTTAATAAGGACCCAGGAAATACCACATACACTCCAGTTAGCCAACAAAGAAAGAACTTTCATCTTGAAATCAAACTCCCAGTTTCAGCATTTTTTTTGAGATGAAATCCATGTCTTCTGTTTCATCAGATTTCATATGCACTAATTTAGCCTAAGTCAATTTACCTTTCAAGTGTCTGAGTCTATTTTCTTGCTCTCACCAGCTCTGTGGGGATTAATGACTCATTAGTATGACTTCATATTGTCTTATTACACACGTTACCCTTAATAAAAGGTCTTCCTGACATAATGTTTCTTTGATAATTAGATACCTACTCTAAGTTGCTTTTTAAATTATTTAATTATTATCTGATAAGATTTTAGCAAGCACACTGAGCACAGTGAACATATAACACACTTGATCAGAATCTACAAGACACCAGATTTCCTACTGTTCTCTAACCTACAAAACACATTGCAAATGGACAACCAGAAAAATCAATTAATGCTTTAAACTGTTGGCACATAAGATAATGCTTTCAGAAGCACAGCTTGGTGACTGCAGAAAATCCATCCACAATAGGAACTGCTTTACGTGAACACATTTGAAATTCTGATGTTCTTGAAGTATCAATATACAAAATGTTGCAGCTTTTTTTCTAATATATAGTTATAGTTAAAAATGTAAAACATCTCAAACTTGTTAAAAACAGGAATTCCTGAAAGTGAGCATTCATTTTCAATCTAAACCTTAAATAATTTCTTATGTCTTCTCATATTTTATTTTTATAAAAATTTTTATTTTTATAAAACTACAAATCTGGAACACTGCAGAATATGGCCTTGATATCATGGAAATCTGGCCTATTTTGTCTTACTCTCATGAATAAAAATTTTAGGTACTTTCTTAAAAAAAAAATCCCCAGAAGATATTGAAGATCATTTCTGATACCATCTACTGAGAGTAATCCATTCAATACTGACATTTTGTGTATCTAAGCAGTGAAAACATGTTTATGGATTCAACCACATGTTGTTATCACCTTTATGGTAATCTTTAGATCACTATCTTCTTTAGACATTAAGTTTCTACCTTACTGCACTTCTGAAATGGTGCTGTGATTTCCAGAAATGCTTTTGAATCAGCAAACATGTGAAATATGGGGTCAAAGTCTTTGAATTAAATCAGAAGAAAGTGAGGCAAACACAGTTGAAGACACTGGGAAGTATCAATTACACAGCATTTTATTTCCAGAAAAAAAAGCAATTTAGAAAAGAAATGGTTCTGCAGTATATGCAAACCACATACTGCAGTACATGAAGATCTGAATTCCAACATTCTGTATTTTGCCCATCAAGACTAGAAACTCAAATTTATCCCACTATGACGAATTTTTTTTAACAAAAAGCCCTTTCTTTCAATTTCATTGATTTTGAGAATGTATTTCTTAAAATCATGTAAGAGAAAGCAAAATTTGTCATTTTTAATTGTTCCTAAAATTTCATTCTGGGGTTTGTGTGGTTGGGTTGCACTTAAAAGCCTCTAGGACAGAACAGATCAGGTAAATGAATCTCTTTATATGTGTAACTGTATAGGAAGATGATATAATTGCAGGTTCTACAGCCATATCACTCTACAGAATTATTGATGTGTCTTGCAACCAGCTAGTACAAAATTGCACCTCAATACCTTTCAAGCCATGTCCCAGCATTATTTTTTGTCATGGGAACTTGCAGGAATCTCTCCTTCCTGAACAAATTTTGGAACTACCACTAGGAATCTTTGGACTTCAAATCAATTATAGGTATCTTTTGGAAGAATTTGACTTTAAAAATATAATTAGTCACTCAGAACGTCATTCAATGCTTAGTCCAGAGTAAAATATCTCCTGTACTTGAGCTACTATAAGTTTGCCTCTTTAAGCCAGTCTTAAGTAGGGATGGCTGAACTGACAGTAGACATTGCATAAATTGAATGAAAGGCCTGATGTTTTGAATTCTGACACCTTAATTAACAACAGAAAGTGTATTTCCTTAACTTGATGATAAACAAAAGAACAAGGTCCAGGGGTTTGATTCACTCTGTCCCCTGAACACTGGTGGATGCCTTTATCATATAGATAGTGGCTTTTGTGATTTTTTAAATTCTGCTTCTGGGCCAATCTCTTTCTTATCATTTGCAAACCTTTCCAAAACCCAAGCAAAAACACTGCAGAAGACTTACCTTCCTGTGTCAGATCCTTCAGATGCAAATACATCAGGGCGTCTGCTGTGGATTTTGTGAATGGTTGAGAGTTCCTGACCAATAACATGCTGTGTGTAATCATCTCGCCAGGTAAAACCTGATAAATAACAAAACAAACAAACAAAAACAGAATGAAAATTATCCACTATTTAACAACATGGAAGTTTGGCAAAATGTGTCCTATATAAACAACATTAAAAAAGAATAAAAGAAGCCTCACGCAGTTGGAACCCATGAGTGAGCAACAGATTCTTCTCTTCTGTATGAAATTCTGTCAATGAAATTTTGCTAATGAAACTTCCTTGCAATGGAAGGAAGACAGGAAATCATGTAAAGACATTTTCAAAGCCTTTGGTCTTAGCAGAATCTTAGCTAGTTGCAAACCAGCTTTAAAAGATAAAAAAGGGTAATTTTGGACAGCTATGGAAATTATCCCACTAGCTGCTGTTTGTTGAAAGTTTGTTTCATTTCCTCCCCATTCACAGCACACTGCCCCCTCTCTGTTTTCCCCATGGAACATTAAGGTTTGGAACACTGAGGAGTTAGTACTGTAAGTTTTAGTATAACACAGGTGGAGTCAATTTAAGTTATATTTAAATGTTGCAACAAAGAACTTTTCAACAAGGGGCGAGTGCAACTATGTAGGCAAATTACAGTGACTATTCCTTAAGCACATGCACTTCCAATATCATAGTAATGATACTTGAAATAATTACATGACTCTAAACATAATTGTTACCTGATTGGTAGATTTTTACATGTTACAGTAACACTTCAGATCATAGAATTTGCTGATGCAATTCTCTGTAAACATCTAATAACTAAATATCACACAACTGAAGAGAATTTCTGCTGTTATGCCCTGTGCAGCCAAACACACAAATCTCTCAATGACTATTGATAGAAGTTCCAGATATGGTTATCCTGATAATGTCTTCATGTAAGAAACCACCTAAAGAAAAATCCTCTCTTGCATCAGATGCAGGGAGTCAGATCTGCTTGGTAGAAGCAGGAAGGGAAATTGCTAGAATTTGGAAGGAGGATTTCTGGTTCAGTCCCTATTTTATACACCAATTATAAACTTCATCACCATCTGTAGTCAAAATGACCCTTAGGATGAAGATAAAGCATCCTCAGCCTCAGCAGAACTCAGAACTTGGCCACTTCACTACCTGGGATGGGTGCTTTATCCATTGGGCTCTTCAGATTTTTCCACTGTATTGAAGCAGAATTATTTGTTGACTAAATTCTGGAATTAAATTCTAGGAAGTTTAAATAAGACATTTCTTCTTTCTGCCAAAGGAGATAATTCTGAGCGTGCACAAGTAAAAATTACTTTAATATTTATCAAATTTGTATTCTAGTGAGGAGATACTTAAATAAGTCCACTATATGTTTAGACAGGGCTAGGAAGCATTAAAAAGATGCTGTTGTCTTGGATTTAGACAAGATTTAGGAGCGAAAAAAGAAAGGCCCCATGTGGGGACTTAGGTGGGCTGCATCCCATTTTTTTTTTTTTCCATTAGTGAAAATTATAATAAAAAATCTGAACCAATATAAGTATGCATGAAGGCTTTAACAAACAGAAAGAGCTTTCTAACATTCCACTTGTGATCCTTCTTTTTCCTTTCCTCAAATAAAAATGTTACTCAAGTTTATTGAGGAAACACTTCACCTGAAGCCATATTAGATGTTAATGGCTACAGTAAATGACTCCAGACACTTGGGAGGGGAAAGAATATCTGTCTCTAATCTGGTTTTATTTCTGATTCATCCTTTTCAAATGCAAAT
The DNA here is from genome assembly GCA_013400575.1 of Peucedramus taeniatus. Taxonomy (NCBI): domain Eukaryota; kingdom Metazoa; phylum Chordata; class Aves; order Passeriformes; family Fringillidae; genus Peucedramus; species Peucedramus taeniatus. The sequence continues at coordinate 7,058 of WBNO01019041.1, read as the reverse complement.
ATCACCTTTTCAAAGATGCCATGTAAGAAGATGGATTCAAATAGTTTCAAAAATCTAAATCTAAGGCTGCTCAGAACATGTTTTTATGTGAACATACAAAAATGAGTCACCATGCACCTATGATTACTTTGATGTAATGTAATTCAAATTATTTTCAAAACAAAGTTGAGATATATTCCATATCTATTTATATATGTATATATATATGTTCAATTTTACTTCTCTGTTGTCTAGCACCACACATTTCTGTTTGTTTTGTAATCTCATGAAGGAGAAAAATTTAAGATAACTTTCAATTTTAGGAGAATGTGCAAAATAGAAAGTTCAGCTAGAATAGAATACATATATAGTAAAATCATTAGCATAGCCTTAAAACTACTAATTCATGAACCATGAGTCCAAAATTACTACAGTTTCACTCTTTACCTCTAAACCAATACCAACCCTATTAAAGGCTAAAGAATACACAATAAATAACATAAACTTTGAAGAAAAATACATTTAATTATTATGAAGCGCTTTTTTCAAATTAAAGCAAGAAGAGTTCATCCATGGTTCCTGCATACAGATAAGAAATTAATCTCTGGATCCTGAGCAATACAGAGTTTTGTGCCTACAAACCACAATATTTTCAGAAAAAGAGCATATGAAACCCTTGTGATTCCTGTTCTCACTAGTCAAGAGAATGGTATGTCTGTTGTTATCTTCAATGTATTTTTTTTCTACTGCTGTACTATTTTAACATCTTTTCCTAATGCATTTCAAACCAGTAAAGATGGACTATCATCCTTAATGCTGTAAAAAATGTAACTATGGCACTAAAAAGAGTAAATAGATGAAAGAAAAACAGACTACTTGTTACAGAGCTAGATAGAACTAGAGTTAAGGGAATATGCCCTCTCAGCTGTATCTCCACCACTTCTAACTCACTTCAGAGTTAGGACAAGACATGAAAAAGGATGAAAAGGATGAAAACCACAAATTTTAACTAATTCAAAAATCCCCTTGCCAGTAATTTAATATTGCCGTCTCTTATGCAACAATCTCAGGAACTGCAGCCTGCCTAAAGTTAACCTCATGCCAATCATTTTCCAGCATTGTTTCAGTTCCAAGAAAATATCTCCCACACACTGAGCTGAATAAAACAGCACATTCAAGAGCCAGAATGCAACGCTGACAGCTGCAATCAGAATTAAGGTTGAGAAGGAGCATATGACGCCGTATGGCGATTTCCTCTTCCCTTTGTCCGTGCCGTCACAGCTCGCGCCAGCCCCGGCCTGGCCACCCAATTATTGCGATTTGTGTCCAGCGGCTGAGCAGGATCCCAGCAGGGCTCTTGTGCGCGCGTTACTTCCATGTCACTGCCGGGGCTGCAAGGCCCAGGCCCTGCTCTCCCAGCCCGGATTCCCACAGAGGGACAATGTCAAGGGGAGAGAAGGAGTCTGGCGGACACTGAAATGACGCAAACGCTGTGACAACAGCAGCAGGCACAAAACCGCTCTCAGTTGAAGGTCATTGATGGTAGTGAGACCCCATGAAAAACAGACATGGGTACAGGTTTTCCCTACATTCCCTACACTGTTTTCATTGGTGTCAGCCCAATGTTCAATTTTTTTTTTAAATTTAATTTGAACTCAATAACCTAAAGGTATGTGACAAGGGAATGCCAGTATAAAGACAGTGAAGACAAAACATTAATACCTTTATCAAACCCAACTGGAAGGTCAAATCTAATGGAGGTTGTCTGGCTATAACACCGTCTTTCATATCATCAAGTATTTTCCCAGGTCTTTTATTTCCACATCATAGTCTACTACTACTACTATTATTATTATTATTATTACCCACAACTAAAAAATAAAATATTTTAATCTCCGTTATATTCAACACTTAGCAATGGCTATGTCAACAGAGAGTACTCTTCTAAGAATTATTAGTTGAAATCTAATCAAAAGCAAGCAGTTTAAATAGTGAAGAAAGCAGTTTCAGAGATTCACAGTGGTGAAGATGTTAGCTTCTGTCTACAAAATTAAAATAAAAATTACTTTTAAATTCAACACAAAATGTCACTTAACCTGCTTAATTGCCTTTGCTGCTACAGCAATTACAGAGAATTATTGAAAATACTCAAAATTCAAATATGTGTTTCCTTCTCCCAGCTGATCAATTTTTATAAGCAGTTGCATTTTTTTGTGTGGTTTTGACTCTGTTTTCCATCTTAGAGAAACTTGATGTCTCTCAAAATAAACCTGACCACATCTTTAATGCATGTAAATTATAACAGCAGCTTTTGAAAACATTTTCTGCTACTGCTCTGTTTAAACTTATTCTAGTTCAAACTTAATCATACAAATGAAGCAAGAAAAACAAAAGCTTTTTAATGGTTTGGAGGAGTTCTGGTGTAAATCAGAAGAGCTCAATATAAGTCCTTTAAAGAAACAACAGTTCTCACTGCCCAGAGATTTGGCTGTTCAAGTCTTCCTGCTGCTGTTCCCAACCCTCTCCCCAACCAGCATGGCTGAGGCTGAATAGGGCTCTGCAGGAAAGTCCAGCAGAACCTTTGTCTGACTCCTCCACCTCTTGTACCAATCAAAATCTAAAATTATTAGTTCTGCATCAATATATTATCAACAAAATTATTTTTACATATCAAATTCATTGAAAATGATAGGAGATTATTCTAAATTTGCAGAAACCTTTATACTAAAATTTGATCCTTCTTTGTCAAGAAAATACTCTTTATAAAGGCCCAAACTCCTCAGAATTATTCAGAATTAAAGACAGGATAGGCGCTATTTCTGAATTGTGACGTTATTTTTTCTCCAGTTTTTGGTAATGTTAGGCGTTTGGTCCCTAAATGGTAGATGTTTTTTTTTTTTTTTTCTCTGAGCTACCTTCAACTGCTACTTCATTTCAGCCAGGAAACTCTCAGCTGTAGAGCTCAGAGACTTTCATCCCCCATGCCATGTGTTGCAAATTGTTAATGCCTACTTTAGCTGTCAGAACGTCTGCAGAATTGGGAATGATTTGCTTTCTTCCCTATTTTCACAACAGACAGGTCAGGGTAATGTATAGACATGCCTTTCTGCAGGCTGCCTTCCCACATTCTCCAGAGGAGCTGCTCTGTTCTCATTCCAGACCTCCCTTTTCAGAGCTCAAGGACGTACCCAACAATTCACGTATTTCAGCTTCAGCTAAGTCAAAATTGCAGATTTAATGCTGAGGTTGCTGTGTATTACAAAATTAAGTCTTTCAATTGCTATCGCTATATTTCCTACCTAAGACTGCAGCCAAAAGATAAAATCCTGGTGTTTTCTCTTAAAATAAAACTTCACCCAAAAGCAATTTTGCAATACAACTTGAAATGACAATTTAATGGCAAAAATAGAAATAGAGAAGTTAAATCCAGCTCTTAAACTACAACATTTTAATTTTCCAATTTCTTTGGATTAGAAGATTCATTTTTAGTGAAAATTTTGACTAAGACATTTTCTACAAAACTGGAAGAAAGTCTGCCAAAATATTTTGTATTACACTTCCACTAAAATTTACTTTAATTGAATTTTTTTGCTCTGGTCTAACTTTGTGTTTGCCTTCTAGATGACAAGAAAACCTGGTTCAGAATTTGTTTGAAGAAATGACTGGTGGTTTTAAGCAGTTATCACCACTCTTGTCCAGTCCATCTCAGCTGGAGCTGTGGTCATCCTCTTCTGGAAGTCCTCCAGAGCTTTTTTTGTTTCATTCCCTTTTCCACTGCCAGGTACCAGGTTTGCATTTGGTGACTTCTTTGCCTTCTTTTGGAGTTTTTAATGAGACTTTTCTAATATGGAAGAATTTCATTTGCTGCACTCAGCAGCAATTCACTCACAGGCAAAGAGCTTCTGTTTGAATGAACAGATGAAAGGGCTGCCTAAGGATTACAGCTTCAATTTTTCATATATTGTTTTATTATACATAAAAGTGATAATCTCCATAGAATTAAATTACAACCATGATCTGCTTACAGCCCTGATTTTAATTTACTCTAAGCAACTATCCCAGAAGGTAGAGGGAAGGCTTTTCTTTTCAGTTTTTGAAATTTTTCTATTATTTGAAAAAGCCAAGTGAGTGCTTCATTTGCCAAGGAGATTATAAAATGCTCTCACAGGACTCAGTATGTAATGTTTCCTTACCTTTATTTCAGCTCTTGCAGAGAGCGACAAATAATTGGGTTTCTACAAGAGAAAGTTTCTAAGTGTTACATAAGACTTTTCTGCCACTGGAGCTGATAGTAATATAAGAATAACATGATAATGCAAAATATACCTCCTGACTTCCACACAGAGCAAGTTACTTTCCAAAGACTATAACAGAATGGATACATGATTCTCAAATCTTGAGATGAATCCCATGCTATTCACCATGTCATATAAACCTTCCCACAAACTGTTGACCCTCAACCCAAAAGCACATCATTCCATTCACAGAAATGCTTTTCAGGAAGGGAGGTTATCTTGCATTGTTACAGCTTTATATTAATGTTCAACTTAAATTTAACTCATGGCCAATCCCATCTTTGACTTGAATATCCTTCTGCCCTGTCTAAGCTGTGAGATATTTATTAAAAAAACAATCAACTGTAATCCATGGTGAGTCCTCCATTTCCTTCTGTCCCCAGACTGTGCACAGACATTTCCTCTGTGCTGTCAGCCCAAGGAGTTTTCATGAACATGAGGAAGTATTCACATGCACTCAAAATAGTGACACTAAAATAAAGATGAGACTACTTTGCTTGTTTCACCGAGCTTTGAACCCAGATGCAGTAGCTGGCACTCACACCAAGATGTGTGTAACTATTCCAAATTTAACCCAAAAAGGTCTGATGTTAGTTTCACACTGCAAAACAATTCTTTAATACATTAATCCTCTGCAGTCTTCTTTTAGAGTAAGAAGTTATTATCTTTTTTTCTGTCAAAATTACTTTAATTTTTCTATTCCTTTCTCTTTCCTGTTCTATGTTATTATTTCCTTCCAAGACGTCTTACTCCGCTCTACATTTTCATTCAAACTCAAAGTTTTTCTCAAGCTCAGGATCTCTTTAAGTATGCATAAATTGGTTGTAATGCTAGACTGTACAAAGCTAAGAATGGAGATTTTGTCCAAATAGTAGTTATCAATGCATTTAAAATCAGCAGGTTTTCCTTCTCATTTTATTTTATCCAATTCATTTCAAGCTATCAGTAGGATGACAGCCTTATTGTCACAAAAATATAGTTCTTGGGAAAGGACTTTTGAAGTGTCTTCAGTCTGGGAATTAAAACATCACCTGTAACAAGGTAGAATTGGTTGAAAATGTGCCGACACTTAAATCAGTACAGAAAATTAAGTGGATATACAGGTTACACTTACTCTGGCAAATTCATCTCAGACCCACAGTTCTTCATGTATTTTTAAATGCTTATGAGCAGAACTGTTCTTTCAGCTCCACACAGTGGTTCTCACTCTCATTTTATGTAACTGTTGGACTCTCTTTGATGTTTGTGAAAAATCAATTTTCGGCTGTCAGAGCAGAGCTCTCAGCTGCTCGTGCAAAGCCAATACCCAGGGGTGCCACCCCAGGCTGGACAGTGAGGGCTGCAGCTGCAAGGGCACCTCCACCTCTGGTTCTGAACAAAATTCACTGACAAAATACAGACAATGCACCAGCAGCACAGAGGGAGGGGTACAATGAGCCAGAGCAAAGGCTTCTCCAGGACACCCTCAGTCTATCCCACCAGGAAACTCAATATTCCTGAAACCCTTGCCCTAGGAAGGGCCTTAGGTCTTCTACTCATCACACTCTGTGCTGCCTTATGACAAATACAAATTAAAGCAGGTAAAAGGTCATTTGTTTATACTAAAGGATTGGAAGAAACCCTACACACTGTTTGTGCAGAACCCTATCTTCCATTTTCCAATTTTAAACCATTTCTCTGAGACTGTAAATTCCTCCTGGGAGAGGCCATATATTGCATGCATTTGCAGAGTCTGTTTCTACAGCAATAACTGTAACAATAATTGTTATTGTTGCTATTATTATTAATAAAAGCCCAGCAGTTGCATAAGAGAGAGTTCCCTTAGGAACTTTGTAAGGACCTTGGTGGCTGAAAGCTCAGAGTTTTCCAGGGAACTGAGCTAGCCAAGTCAGTTTGACTGCAGCAAAGATGAACAATCTGCAGGTTATGCTGTTCCCCCAAAATCTGATTAGAGCTCCTCAGGTTTCATTTTGAATTCACCACGTGTAGAGAAAATACACACACTGAATTTGTGCAACCCTGAAAGGCATTTTCAGCTGCAGGAGTATTTGAATTATCTTCTTTTTTATTTTCTTGAGCACATAAAATTTTTTGGGTATTGACCCTCCAACCAACTGCAATGGAGGGTGCAATTACTGTACATTGAATGACAGATAAGTTTTTAATTAAAGCCTTTTTAGTCTTTGCATCTCAGAGCTCTGATTTACAACTCAATTCCAATTAAAAAATTACTGTACCACTTGTAAGCCAAAGTACAGTGTCTGCCCACATATTAGGCTGGTGTCTATGGGTAAAAAGTCTATAATTTGGCTTATTATACCCAACAATGAAAAGGATTTCATGAGGGAATCTCTGACTGACATGATTTCCAACATGGTGTTCATTTTCCCTCCCTTCTTTCATGCAGTTAATACCTCAGTAAGCGTTAATAACATTTTTAGACAATTCGTATAGTGCTGATTCATGGATTCACACTGATGCTTTGTCAGCTGCACATACTATTGTTTCTTTCCTGCTTTCTGGGTTTGGTCTTTCTGAACACTTAAAATATGCCATGATAAAGCTGTGACTCAGTTTTACCATAGTATACCACAGTGCTACTAAAAAAGGGTTTCTTTAATCTCTAAATTTATTTTTGAAAAAGACTGTCAATGAATTAAAATATTTGCACCAGAAGAACTGGAACAAGCTCATCAAATATGAACTTAAAACCCCTAAAATCTAAGTCTTTATGAGGACAGTTTTTGTTGGCATCTATTCATATCACATCACTTCATTCAAAAA
>WBNO01019040.1:0-76037 GCA_013400575.1 Peucedramus taeniatus | reverse complement strand
TTTTTTTTTCCTAAGACAGAATAGTGATCCTGGTGAGTTAGAATATCAAAACAAAGGCTATGTGACAGCTGAAGGGCCTGCCTGTGCTTTCCCTCTCTCTGATCTGTGCTGCATCTCATTAGCTCCCTTCAGCAGTGGGAGGTAAGGGCCCTCACAGGCACACAGTCAGAATCACCAGCAGCCAGTCCAATTCTTTCCCAGAGGGCATTATCCACAGTGTATCTAGAACACCACCTTCCTCATCTGTTGCCATAAGGGTGGTGAAGTTAAGGGTAGTAGTAAGCAGGAAAGAATCAGTACTTGACTCTGGAGAGGTGAAGCTGAGCACAGAAGGAACCTTTACTATCTGCATGCCCTGTTATAAAAATGAGATAGCTCCCACAGAAGGATTCCCATGTTCTGGATCATCTGCAAAGGGCTAGTTTGTGTCTGCTGACAGACATGATTGTGAACACAGCTGTGGAACTGCTAAGGAACTGCAGAATTCAACATCAGAATTTTGCTTGCACTTTTAAACTGAGTAGGGGTACCCTCCCCCTGATCCTGCCCCACATGGTGGGTGAGTGGTTAGTAACAAAGCAGCATAACAAAGCTGCCTGAGAGTCAGAGGATGTGCTGTTGCATTTGATGAGGATTGGCTGCTGCAGCCACTGGCAGAGGCTGAATATAAGCCAATATAAGAGGCTGCATAAGCCAAGTCACCCTCACACAGTTCAAGGGGAAGGACGTGCATTGGTGGAAGTTTTTTTGCTATATTCTACAGGAAGAATAAAATACATAATAAATGAATGTAAAAAAATATATTGTGCATGAAAGTACTTAACCCTAACCCAAATGTTTGCTCAAGGTTCCTAGATTTTGGTTCAGTAGAAAAGATCACAGTAAACTTTATAGACATGCAAAATTTCATCACTGAAAGAAGTGTGGAAAAGCAAGCTGTCTGAGAATGTCACTTTCTAAATACCAAATGATTAATTGAATAAGTGAGTTAAACAATGAAAGAAGAGGGAGCACATTGAACAGAGTAAAAGCAACAGGGAGGTTGTAGCAAACAGGGGAGGATTCTTTTGATTTCACTTTAGGTGTCTATAGTGCAGCCTGAGTCCTCATCTCTCCAGTGAGTGACTAATAAAAAAGCTGGGTACTTTGTACTGGGTATTTTGGCAAGAGTGGAGCTGAGTGTGATTTCACCACTTACCCAATTACAGGGTGCTGAGTAGAGCGCTGTCCTGTCTTCTTCAATCCCATGTTGCAAGCTGCATCTTTACCCTGGAGGATTGTCATGTAACACTGTGCATCCTGACCTTCTTGCTAGAGTAGGAATCCCATATTTACCCTAGCTTTACAGAAGGGCTCTTTTTTTTTTTTTTTTTTTTTTGTAGAATTCTTTCGGCATTGCACAATAGCTGCTGTAAACTTAGTCTGCTGCAGTCTGTCTGCTTAGTGATTTCTTCCCTTNCCTTTAAATACATTACTAAACCATAGCTGCTAACAGAGTGCCTATCTTCTATTACAGGCCTCATAGCACCAAGCTTAGCCAGAAATAACCTAGTTTGATTGAAAAAAAAATTTACTTTGCATAGTTTTTAAACCACCAGTCATGCACAGGCAAAGCAAATAAAAGGCTCTATAGATTGTCTGTCTGGGAATCCGTATGTTCAAAGCTCTTGTGATGTTTTTTCCTAGCACACAATTCAAGCACATTAAGAAAGGCTGACACCTGCAGTCACAGATAATTAGATCAAACAAAAACAACTATGGGATGATGAAGAATGAATTAGGAAGGTCTCTGCTTCAATCACAATGGCTGGTTAAAGTCACAAAGGCTATAAATAGCCTTCAATTCCACTCTGCATTAACAGCAATCTAGAAATGTTGCCCAGGCCTTTATCATGTGCTAAATTTAAGATTAAGGCCCCCCAGCTCTCAAGGAAAAAAAAAAAAAAAGTGAGAGAAACAGAAAAGAACAAGTGCTTTTTTGTTCTTATCAGCAAAAGGAGATTTTGACAGTGCTGCCCACTGCATTGAGTAAACAAGTACTGTGTTGGACTTTCAACCAGACTGTGTATTCTGAATGACCTTTCAGATAAATTTATGCTGCTGACTCTGAAGTGTATAACATCTTAAGCAAGTCACACTGCTAAATATGCTCAAAGTTACAGAAGAGACCAAGCTGTAGATTTGCTATTGCTCTTTGAGTTTGGGTCTGATTTAGATCTAAAGCTTTGGGTCACAATCATTTGTTTCCACACAACTCCTAAAAAGGCTGGGGATTTTCTCTCTGCAGCAGGAACACTGCCAAGGCAGAATACTTTGAGCAGTCATTAATTTCCAGATCATGACCAAGTGTGTCCAAGTGATGCACTGGAAGCAAATCAGTGTCTTGAGGGCTGAAGTGTGGAAAAGCAAGCTGTTCAATTTATGACTGTCAGTTATGACAGTCAGCCCAGTCTGTCAGTGTGAACTTGGTGGAACATGCCCTGCAGAACATTTAAAACCTACATTTTATCTCACATTTGCTTGATCAGCATACCTGGGGACACATGAGCACAAGAAGCTGTTGTGTACACTGTAAATGCAAGGAAGGCAGAACACACCATTCTCACAAGTGTTCTTACACAGCATTAGAGACATTTTTTTTTTCTTGGTTAACTACCACACAAACTCTTTGTTTCACAGTTAGCTGCTGGATATTCCTTTTGTACCTGTTCTCAGGCTCCAGTGAGGTTTCTGGTTATCAACAGGCTATATAGAGTAAATGCCTGTTTTAAAGTGCCCTATCTTTGGGAAAGATTGCACCCCTCAAGGAATTTCCTGCTTAAATATGTTATCCTAATTGTCTCAGAATTTACAATTTCTCAAGGGAAGCAATGCCACTCTGAAAATTTTAGTATCTAGAATTGCAAACTCTTGGAGAACGCAAAATGTCTTGTTCATTCCTCTTCCTCTCTGCTGGAACTGCTCCTGAAGATGTGGAGTAAAGTTTTGAATGGGATTTATATTTCCCCTTCTAAGAACATCTTTAGACAGCAGACAGAGGTAAATTTACATCGCTTGAAGTAAGATTGGTGTAACTGATCACATGTAGCTCTTTATCTACAACTGAGCTACTCATGCTGAGCTTTGTTATAGTCAACAGGAAGAAAAAAAGCCCCCGTAGATCAGTCTTATTTTAGAGATTTGCATTAGCAGAAGCTAAAATGTAATATAACAAAGCCTGTCTCCTTTGACACTAGAAACTGCCAGCCATTTTTCAGCCTCGTGATCCTTCCAAAGAGCATTCCAGGAGCCAGCTCCTGATGAAAGTCTCTCAGTGTAAAAAATATTCTTACATTTTGCTAAAAACCTTAAATACACGATGCAATACAATAATGCAGAGTAATGCAATACAGATAGCACATTAAGATTTCATATCTTCAATAATATGAAAGATATTAAAAATTATTATTACAATAATAACCAAGGGATAAAAACAAATGGAAAGGAGAGATTAGAAGTTTGAATTCAAAATTTACATCTTACCCAAAATAGTGTTATTAGGTAGTTAGCCTATTTTGGATGAATCTAGTTTACCTGAGTTTAAAAATGAAGAACAGCTTGAGATAGTCTGCAGATGGAAACCCCAGCATGAGCACTCACTCAATAGCAAAGTACTCCTGCAAAGCATAGCTCTTTTATTATTTTAACTGTGATATAAAACCAGCTTAATATATGTAATAATTTATTATGAATACTAAATTATATGAATCTATAAAAGGTAGATGAGTGAATTACTGGTAATACAAAGCTGACTCATTCTTACATGAGGTAGATGTTAAAAATCCCATTTGTGAATGAGCCGGCTTCTCTAGCTTTTCTCATAGGAGGCTCTGACACATTTCTTGAATATGAATGTTTTCACTTGCAGTATTTTCTGGTCATTTGATTTCCCATAAAAATTTTCATCCATGAATTTTTTTAAGCACTGCAGGGATCCGTGGTTTAGTGCAATACAACAAAGTACTCTTTATGTTATTAACCCATAGTATTTATTAAACCAGGCTCTGATATGTGAATTAAGATTTATTGGTAGGTCCATAGAAGCCTCTACATGCTACACTTCACACCTACCATCCATTTCTGTAGTGCTTCTGAATAAAACCACAGATCCAAAGCTTTGAGGGCCACTGGGGTTGGTCAGATAGGAAAAAAAAAATCCAGAAGAACTCCACATTGTTTTCAAATTTGCAGGTTAGTCTCATCTCTCATTTTAACAGCAATTATATACATGATCTTGAACATAACTTACTTTTCATCTCAAGTCCAAACCTCTGTGGATAATTACAGCTACCTTATTTTTGCAATCCAGCATTGGTCCGAAATCCATTGGCTTCAGCAGGAGCTTTTCAACTAACTCTCAAATGAGCTTTGGATCAGCTCCTCACTAAATACAGATCAAATACAGGGAAAAACAGTTTCCTAGGATGTTCTCTGTCAGGATTCTCTGTTTACCATTACATTTTATAATGATAGCCTCTTCAGCTTTTTACACAGAAATTGCTTCAGATCAGTTGAAAGACCTTTTTCTCTTGTTAATAAAAACACATTTTAAATTTCTCTTGAAATCTGGTCTGCTGACACCAGCTGAAAAATATGCTATTACATTATGCATGATTCTTGACTGTTCAGAGTATGAAAACCCCCTCCCTACTATAGTCTTTTAATCACTGGAATGTTATGCTAAATGTTTGTGCTTTATTATTTCTTATAAATATGGCAATCAAGTGATGAATATGTGTTGTTAATAAGAATACCTATTTGGCATTAATAAAGTCAAATTGAAATTAATTTACTAAGCATCAGAGAGATCATTTTCGAGTGCATCATTTTGAGAGATCATTTTCGATTTGCAAAGAGGCTTCACAATAAAGAGGATTTGGGGAGTGGAAGTTGTTTACTGCTCTGGTGTTATCTATTTCTAAGTACTTTTACATTCTCCCCCTTCCATGTTTTCAGATTTCGATAACTATTGTGATTCACTGGATGTAAAATGAATGCCTAACTGCATTTATTGCCTTTACTAGTTATTTCAAAGTTGGGACTAAAGACAGACAACTGAAGAGTTACCAAAGGGCAGCACATCCTTTCAAACCATATCTAGGAATGAATCTCCTGTATTGCAAGTTCTGGAATTCTGTAATGTTCTGTAATGTTCTGGCATTGCTTGGGCTTAACTTTCACAATATCCAGCACTTTACTAGAAAATGTAAAGCATAAGCATAAAGGAAAGAAGATCAATATTATGTAGTTTATAATTATGTAAAAATAAACACATAAATAAAATTAATAAAATACAAATTGGAATGAATGCAGAAAAAAACTGCTTTGCAGATTGGAGAAAAACCCTTTGAGGTTAATTTATTCAGGGGGAAACTATTGAGCAACAACAGACCTCAAGTAACATCAAGTGTAATACCAAGAGTATGCAAGATTAAATTATGATGGAAAGAATAATATATGACACAAAGGTAAAAGAAAATCGTATAAATTAGAATAAATTTTGTCAAGTGATGCTTATGCCTGAATAACTGAATTCATTTTTTGGATAACAGGTTTTATAAAGCAGAAAGATATGAAAGATTAAATTTGTTTAGTAATGAATGATGGGATTGATCTGACTAAATGCATGTGTCCAGTCTGGTGACCTCTACTTCTGAACTACTCACCTCATGCTCCCTTTTTTTAGCAGTGCCAAAAAGTAGTCCCTTTTAGGGTATGATTCATGCCATCCTGAAATAAACGTCTAAAATAAGCCAAATGAATCACACCTACAAGTGCTTATTTCTCTCCATTGACTGCAAAGTTAGCCAGGGGTGACTAGCTCAGATGGAGATGACCACTCTAAAGACATCTGAAGCTAAATGGAAGTAGTTCCACTGAGACAGACTAATTTACCAGTAAAGCATCTGAAATGATGCCTGCAGGAAAGTGCTCATTAATAACACAGAGGTACAAACTTTGAGATAGTTAGGGAGTTGTTTAAAGTGGAGATGAAAATGAGCAATACTGAGAAAAATATGTGATGGGTTGAAGGGAACTACTAGGACCATTTTTCATGAATCAGCCTTGGAGTGCATCTGGGTATTTTCTTTAATGATTTTGGCATGAGAAGTAGGATTGAACTAATGATATTTAATATGGAACTGGGTCACACTGTTGATATGGAAGAGAATGAGGGTACATGAAAAATTAGATGAGCTTGATAACAGTAAAGTGGGAAAGAGATGAAATTTAATAAAATTAAAATCAAATATTTTTGAAAAATCTGAAAATATTGCCTAGATGCCTAAAGTGTATTTTGAAAAACCTAGATATCTAATTATGAGAGTAAAATTAAGAAAAAAAAATTCTGTTCAATCATCTCTGTTACTAAAAACAGAGATGATTGAACAATAGACCCTCCAGAGTTTTTCTATTCTGCATAGTTAAGAATACTGTTACTGTGGCTGAACCGAACATTTGGGAACTTGTTCTCTGCCTGGGCTTCTTTAGGGAGTCTAAGGTCCCTGAAGACTGCAGTGTTTCTAAGCTTTTTCTAATTATATCTAACAAATTAACAGTCAGTATTGCCACATTTCAAAGTCAGCAGATAGAAGCAGAATGGACAAGCCTATTTTCTGGTCAATGGCATAGCTGCTCACATGCCTGAGAGATATGCAATGCAACCAGTGCAGAACTTAACCATCTGGTTGTGAGAAAGGCATTCTTTATTCTTCAGGGGCAGCAAAGAATTAAAAAGCCAGAGATGCTAAAAGGATGCGTTAAGAATGTCTTGCTTGTCAGGAGTGTTTTTTAACAAGGACCAAGGAGAGGATCTAGATCTAGCTTTAAATTTTGTTGCTCTATTTTAGTCATGATTGTTTCACTCAGGAAAGTGCTGACAGGAACCCACATGACTGTAATTCCATTGCAGGGGTATTGCCACTGGCTTGCTTCCTATTATTTGCTTTAACTGTGGCCCACCTATACTAAGAGATGAGAGATTAAAGTTCCCTTCTCTCACTAGGTTATAAACCCAAACACTGGTTGCTGGGGGAAAAATGACATTCAAGTCTCCTACTGATCTGGTAAAAGCTGCAATAATCTGTTCCTGATCTCAGGCAAATTGTTTCATGGCTATCTTTTCAATCTGATGGGACAATGAGAGTCATCTGTTGAAATGGTGCCCAGAGGCTGCAGATGCTTCATCCTTAGAAATATTCAAGGTCAGTTTGGATGGGGCTTGGAGTAACCTGATCTACTTGAAGATGTCCCTGGTCTCTGCAGGGAGGTTGGAAATAGATGACTTTTAAAAGTCATTTCCATCCCAAACTGATCTATAATTCTATGACTACAGAAGTCAATACGAAAAATGAACAGTTACACAGAATCACAGAGTATTCTGAGTTGGAAGGGACCCACAAGGATCAATGAGTCCAACTCTTAAGTGAATGGCCCTAATGAGGATCAAACTGGTGAGCTTGGCATTATTAGCACCGTGCTCTAACCAATTGAGATAATCTGTTGTCTAGAAACCATCTATAGGAGTGCTAATAATGTGATTTGTGACTTGGTTTATCTCAAGATTAATGCCAAAAAGTAGACAAATTAATCTTTCTAGAGTGCTCACATCTCTCCTTTGAGTGTAAATGGAGCCTGGCTATCTCATCAACATGTAGATTTTATAGGTAAGACATTACAGGTTTGTATATGTGTAACTGAGGTACTTCAGTCAAAAGATGTTTTTTCTCTCTGAACCCCTTTCCCATTTGTTCAATGCTTTCTTTCCAAATCCAAGTTCTGCAAAATTCCCTGTTCCTCTCACTTGGCATTGCTTACGGTGCAGTTTACATATTGCTCCTTTCAGTGGTTTGGCTATTGCAAAGCTCATATAGACCATATACCTTTTCTATAGACTGCAGGCACCTGACTCAGCATTTTGGAGCTCACTCTTAAACTTTGTGGATAATTTCCAGTAATGGAGTGCTGAATATCCTTATTGCTCATGGACAAATGACCTATCAGAGTGTCTCAACACTTTTGAAATGCAGGGATCTAGAAACTCAGTCCAGGTCAGAGTTCAGCCAAGAGCAGATGGTGAACATTCTGTACCACTCTGACATGGCTTCCTGCTCTGTACATGGCACAGAGGAAAAACTGAAGACATCTGGATCTCAGCTCCTTTGTAAAACTCTCATTCCTGCCTCTCAGAAGAGTGGGACCCTGCTTTAATGTACAGATTTTTGACACAAAGCATCAGTTTGAAACTGATGTGTTAGAATTCTGTGCCCCAAAAGTTAATGGGGAGAAAGTTAACCTTTTCTTTTTCCACATCAGGCTCTGTTTTCTTAAGCCATATCTTTGTCGTAATCTCTTCAGTGTCGGAACTTGTTTTTTCCAATCAGTCACCTGCAGGCAGTAGGGCAATGCTTTTGCTCTGTGATGATTTATGAGGGTGAACAAAGAATGACTTGTTTTTTATGGCTTGTATTTCAGAAAATTTTGAAGGCTGAAAGTAACCCAAGTGAGCATGCAGAAAACAATGGCTCTGTGTTCAAAACAAAACAAACCAGAACAATTTTTCAACTAATTTAAAAGCAAGTGAAATAAAACTAGCACAGGGTGGCTGATAATTTCTGTGTCTTTCTGAATGATGATTCATACTCATCCCTGCAGGGTATATATTTTGGAGAAAAATTTAGAATACCTCAAGCTATTTTCCTTTTTTTGCACACTTCTTATCTGTTTCACCAAACATCCCTACTGTGTGTTTTGGTTCTGAGGAGGAAGAATTCTGTAGCTCTATGTGAATGCCTTGATGGGGTTCAGCTATCATACCAAGAATAGGAACAGTCTATATTTAATACCATTTTCTTGTTCTTTTGAACTCCACATCACTGCTGACATTGTTACACTAGAGTTCAGAAAATCTGTCTTTTAAGTGATGTTAGAATGGAAGTCCAGTTAAACTTTTTCTTCTCCGCTGTAATTTGCCATTTGCTTTCCTTCTCAAAACTCATCAGTTTTTCAACAAGGCTTAGGTAAAAATTGTAACATATACCATTACTCCTATCATGCCTTTTTCAATGCCAGCTATTCCCATGAATTCTGAAAATTTGGACTGTCTCCAGGAGAATGGACTGAAGCATTGGAGAAAGTCACTGAAGCATCCTTTTACACTGCTGCACTGGCCACTGCAGCTCTGCTCTCACCTTTTCTGTGGTAGCTGCTCTTTGCTGCCCTAAGCCATAGACCTCAAGCTGACAGAGGGAACTGAACTTGCAGAGGAAGGTGAAGACACGAGCTGCCTGCTGCTGTCAGCAGCTGTGGGGGAGGCCAGGCTGCTCCTAACTGTGGGCAGCAGATGCTCATGAAGTTACTGCCAAAACAGTGTTTGGGGAAACAGTACATGTGTTACCTGGCACCAGAGTATTAGGGAAGCCAAGAGGTTGCCCACTTTTTCACTCAACACAGTGACATACAGTGAAGTAGAAGATGAGCCTGTGCAGTCCCAAAGTCCAGCAGAGAATAAAGACCTAGGAATGATTTCCCAGTCCTGTCAATTGTGTATCCTGTGCAAAAGCTGAGTGGAAATTATTCCAAAATAATGTACTGCATGTATAATGCATGGGAAAAACCCTGAAGTGGTAGAGTATATGCATGAATTACCATTTGTCCTCTTGTTAAAAAGAATGCCCTTTATCCCCTTCCCTAGGCTGGCTAGATAATTTCTCGCTCTTAAGAACACTTGGCAATCTCAACTGTGTTTTACCCAGGTAGTTAGGAAATTGCTCTGTTCTTTTATTCACATGTGGCATGTCAGAATAGAAAGTTGTAAGTTGTTTAAGGTCTTCTTCTATCAAAATGCTTTTAAAGTGCACTTGTAAGTAAAAGGTTCCATTTGGCTTCACTTTTTAAACACCAGAATTAAACATAATACAAATCAGTTGGGCTGTTATATTTAAAGTGCTAATAAAAGCTGGAAAATTCAGAACTTGGATTTAATGCCCAGGGTGAATGCTCCAGAAGTTTCCAAGAACCATCTAACATTATGTAACAGCTCTGGAGATTTACTTTGTCTTCTAAAGGAAAAAACCCTTCTCATTAGAAACTGCATAAATAAAAATCAATAAAATTTGAGATGGACAGCATTTTTTTTTTGTTAATCCCAAGGAAGGTCTAGTTTCATAGTGACACTAAAGGAAATTCACCATCCATTCTTTCTTCTGTCTCTCTACCTTGAATAACTTCAAGTCCCTCCTAAAAACAGCCTTGTGTGGGCATTGGATGCACTTTTTTTGACTCTGCAGTGAGTTTAGACTTCAGTCAAAGGATTTTCCCTTGGTTTTTGTGGCCTTTTTCTGGCAGCATTTGCCAATGGCAGTCACTATCAGGATGATGGCAACAAAATAAGTGTCATCCCACAGAAGTCCACATGCCTACCTGATGAACCATAACCTTTCTGAAGCTACTCCAGGAGATTTCTTCTAAAATACCCATTGCATTTCTTGCAGCTGTGGTCACTTGGAACTGTACCAGAACCCCAGCATTCCCTCATTAGTGTAAAATATCTGAATTCTCCTTTAGTAACTATTTGGGTCTTCATAAATGGTGAAAACAGAAAAATATATTCAAAACAAAATAAAGTTGTTTTAATTTTGAGATGTTACATCTAAGCATGGAGGAAGGGAGTGTCTGCATTAATTCAGAATAAAGGTGTAATTTAGTTTGTCCATTTTAAGCCGTGGGAAAGAAAAACAATCCAAGGAACTGGAGGCTGGATGACCTCATCCCAATCCCTGGAAAGGTGTTGGAGCAGCTAATCCTGGAAAGCTTTGCCTAACGTAATAAGGACATGAAAGTGATTTGGCAAGGATCAGATAGCAAGGATTTATGAAGGGGAAATCATACATCATAATCCTAACAGCCTTCTGTGATTCCATGACTGGCTTGGAGGGCAAGGAGAAGAGTAGTGGATCTTGAGGCTTTCAAACCTGCCTTCTGTAAAAACTTTGCAGAAAAAATTACGAAGTACAGACTAGATATAGGAACAATAAGGTGGCCTGAAACCTGGCTTAAATATCAGTCTTCAGGGGTTGTGGTCAGCAGCACAGTGTCTGCCTTGAGAAGGGCTGTGTACTACCATTGGTACTGGGACAAGTGTTGTCCAATATTAACATTGAAAGCCTGGATGTGGATCAGAGTGCAACCTCAGCAGATTTGCAGATGATAAAAAGCTTAGAGGATTGGTTATTAGATGTGGTGGTTGTGCTACCAGTTCGTAGGGACCTCAACAGGCAGGAGAATTAGGAATCTCATGAAATTCAGCAAAGGTAAATGAAAAGTTCTTTGCAGAAAAGGACTTGGGGATCTTCAGTGACAATATGTTCTTGCAGCAAAGAAAGCCAAAATCGCCTTGGGCTTTGTTAAGAAAAACCTTGCCAGCATACCAGAGTAGGTAATCTTTCCCCTCTAGTCAGCATCTGGAGCACTGGGTCCAGTTCTGGGCTCCTCTGTACATGAGACATATGGACATGCTGGAGTTAGTCCAGCAAAAGATCTCAAAGATGATTATGGTGTTGGAGCATCTGACATGTGAGAAGAAGTTGAGAGAGCTGTGACTGTTCCACCTGGAGAAGATTCAGGTGGGGATCTTTTCAACATACATAAATACTTGGAGGGTGCAAGGAAAGGAGCTCCAGGCTCTTTAATGTTGTGTCCAGTGACAAAGGACACAAATTAAAATAGAGCAAATTCCATTTAGGCATAAGAAAACACAAATTTCCTGGGTGGTAAGACTTGTAAAATGCAGGGACTGTTTGCCCAAGTAGTTTGTGGGGTGCCCATTCTTGCAGGCATTCATAACCTGACTGGGCCTGCTGAAGGGTTTCTACAAGTGGTCACGCATAATAACTTCTTATTCCACCAGTGCCATCTGCTGTATAGGAACTAGAAACAAACACCTCAGGAAAAATGTTAATTTTCAGAAGTACGGCTCTTTGCATATTTACTAAATCATCGGATTCTGACTGGAGGAATTACAAAGAACAGATGCTTACTGATACAGCAGCTCACACCCTACTGAGAGAATAATGTAGCAGTTCTTGCTCTACTTGCTAAAATATATTTAAATTTAAAATGGCCTCGCATAGTTTCATTTCTCTGTGTTATAATGAACATTCATTTCAGTGAATGATCCAATAGAAAAATTGGCTTTAGTTTTTACCCAAATTTCCTGAGGGCTTCAGAACAATAAATGATTTGGCTACATGTATTGGCATTTACTGCACACCAGGGATATGTTCCTCCCATTCTGCTGCATTGAGGAGGAAGAATATTATCACCCACATATCTCATTGTTACTTCCATTACAATTGCTCTCCAGTGATGCAATTCAGAAAGAAGGCATTTTTCATTAATTTAGTTTACCATGGAAACCCATGCGAGATAATCTACTTCTGCTGCGTCTGTTGGTAGTGGAGAGGACTTTTTTTTCCTGAGATATGGCTGTGTTTCCTGCCACCATGTCCTTGTGTCTTGCTCTTGGCTGCAAATGAGGCTAAAGCAGTATGGGAGGTGTCCACGTGCTCATACATACACACACACACAGGTTTGTGTGGACATACCTGGTCAGGGGCAGGTTGTGCTACCTCAGTCCTCCAGTACAGACATGGTCTAGAGCTAAATCCCTTCACTGTCTGTCCCTCAGGGTGGGAAGAGTTCACAGGTGATGTCCCTCTTTACCCTGTGGAAGGCTCAGCAAAGCTCCCGCTCTCCAGCCTGGTGTGAGTGCCCAAGGATACACATCAGGGCCATGTCTTAGGTGAACAGTACTTTTACAGGAAAACTGCAGTTTTGGTCTCATTGAGAATGTTTGTGAAATGGTGATTCTTTCTGAAAAATGAAAATGCTTTGTTCTGATGTTTTCAAAGTGCTCTTTCAATTGTGCTCCAAAATCACACTTCACTACTACTGCTAACAAAATACATCTTGATTTATTTTGGCTAAAACAGTAATAACATTAGAAATATGCTGAAGAATAAAGGGAGATAAAGCATCTCATTTGGGTTTGATTTGGTATGTTTTGTTACCTTAGGTCCTTTTTTCCCTTCTTCCTATTCCAATGAAGGAAGAATTTATTCCAANCTGAAACTTCCCTGAAACTTCCCTGAAACTTCCCTTCCCTTTTTTCCAAGATTCACACTGTTTTGCCAAGTGTTATTTTTGGGCTTTTAAACTACCTTCAATAAGGCTTAATTTTGAATGACTTTGACCTGGACCAAGCTTGGCTAATAAGGGTCTAATGTAATGTAGCCTCCACCTTAACTATGCTGTGGTTTGCAGGCAAGGTAACTCAGATAAATTAATTCTATTGGAGCTCATTGATTATATTTCATTTTAGGCAAGTTCTTATGCTAACATGTTTTCCTCCATCTACACCAGGGAAAAGGTGAAATTTAAACTAATTCCTTACTAGAGAAGCTTGGGCTGACTCTTTACTGGAAACAGAAAATCAGTGGTGCAGCAGCTGGGAATTTAAACACGGAGTTAGTGCATTTCTTTAATGGCAAACTCATTCTTTTAATATAACAGTTGATGTCAGAAGATATCTGAATTTAAAGTAAAATAGATATAAAAGAGCATTGATGTCGTATTTCACCTGCTAATGGATAGCAGACAATTTCTGAGAGAATGTCTAAATCTGTCTTTGCTGGTTACAGATGAAGTTCACTGAGTAGTTGGACAAACTAAAAATGAAATATTTTGTATACCTTTGCACCCTTCATACCTTCCACTTGGAGCATGAACACATCTCTGCAAGTTCCTGTGCCTAACCCTGTGTGGTGTTGCCCTTCTCCTTTCTGGTTCTCACATTCACAGTACTATAAATATCCACAGCATCTCCTTTAATGTTCCCTACAGTACTTTATTGTCACTAATAAAAGAAGTATTTATGAGAATTGTGACAAAATTATAATTTTTGATAATAAAGTATGTCTTAAAAATATAAGCTATCTCTGATCTGATACAAAAGGGCTTGAAATTGTTGCTCAGAAAGGCTGTTCAGAAATGCTGCTTTGTATCTCAGTGGCTGCCTGATGCTGAGACCTGGAAGCCATGACTTCAAATGTACATCTACTTAAATATTTCATTATTGATTTTTTTACATTATATTAATGAGGAAACATACTTCTGTATTTCCTAAAACAGAAGCTTAGGAAAAACTGAATATAACATATTTATTGCAATGTTTTATTCAATCAAACTATAATTGTCTGGACTGGAACATTCTCTCTCTCCACTTTCCACAGAGAAATCATGATCCTTGCTCTGGATCAGAGGTTCAGGCCTCCTCACAATACAGAGCTCTTGCCAATAAATCTTGCCTGAGCGGTTTGTAGCACATTTGTTTACTTGTCTCTCCACTTGTTGATTATGAAAAAAGGGGTGATACTTTCCTTTTAGTTGGTGGAAAGGTCCCTCACCAAAAAAGACAGAATGTTTTTTCTTATTTCTTGGATTTTTCTTTCCTTAGGGAACCACTAGTTTCCTACACTTTAATTTTGGTTTATTTTAGGTTTTCTGTACCCTCACAATGGTCCTTGTGGTGCTAATTCACAAACCTCGTGGGTGAGAATTCTTCCTGGATAACCTGCAATACAAGAACATTATTCTGCCCTCTCTCTTTCATTCTGGTAAGACTCAGCCCCCTGGCTGAGCCCCTACACTGCATGTATGGTAAGGTATTTTCTTCATCACTGTGCTGGTACCCTGCCATCTTTGGTCTCATAAAAGAAGGCTAATACTGCAGTTAAAAGGGGAGTAGGAAAAGAGGCAAAACACAGGTTCTTGCATCCAGCCAATTAAAATATATTGCTTCATGTAGCTACAGGATGATGAAAAGAATTAATTTTTCACAAATCACTTTTTCCAGTCCCCTTTTGTGGCCTACATCTTATGCACTCTTGTAATTTCTTTTAATAAAATGATCATTTAAGTGTCTGGCTTTGCACCGTTTCATTTTTTTCCTTTTTGGCATACAGCACAGGGATGTTCTCTGGAATCAGAAGAAAGTGGTTTCCTAATTCTGTTCCCAAGATTACTCATGTTTGCAAGGCAATTTATTAAAAGCACTTATATTCCTATTCTAATTATCCCATTTCTGGCTGGCAATGAATGTCCACATTGAACATGATTATTGATCAAAAAGATGGTAAACAAATCTAAACAATGGCCTTATTAATTTGTCTTGTCAGAATGGGAATAATGAAATACGTTTGACAAAGTAGATAAATGGTGAAGGCCCTTGAGTGTGTATGACCTGAGAGAGGTTTGAGTCAAAAGTAAGGCTGTAACATGGATCTAGAGATCTTGGTTTTGACAAGATAGGCAGGGTCTTTGTTAATCCATACAATAGAAAGGCTGTAAATAATTCAGGCAGCAAAGGGTAAGCAAAATATCAGGGAAAGCGATTTCTAGAGGATAGCAGGGCAATCTCCTGCCTGTGTTCCAGACCAGTAGACAGGTCAAACACAGATATTATGCATAAGAATTTTTTCAGGAAGCCAATAAACATGCCATGTTAAAGTACTGTTTCACCCACTTACAGACAAAAACAAATATAAAATTTAGGAAAGGAAAGATTAAACAGGTCATCTTCCCTCTCTTATTATGACCAAAACCTTCCTTCTAGAGTCCATGCCCTTCTTTGGGCCAATGGCTACTCAAACTTTTGCTGGTTCCTCCTAAAATCTTGGTCATCTTGGCCTGTACTAAGGGTACCTCTAACAGTAAAACACTTAAGTGTGTATAAGCTTGTAGATGAAAATTAGTGGTAGGATTTCCCCAATTTTCTGTATGTAAATTTTCATTATAGACATGGCATTAACAAGGTTAAAAAAAAAGCAAAGAAGTTGGCCAGGTGCCTCTAATTTATCAGACTTTACAAAAACACATGAGCTGTAGTCTGTTTTTAATTTTCATGCTTTGCATGTATCTCCTGTAATTACATTGGCCTTTTGGCAAGAAACAGCAGAAAACCAGAAGCTACCAAGGAAATTAATTTTTCTCAAAGTCATGACTCCAGTGACACCAGGGATTGTTCTGGTAGGTCCTAACTACCCTGAGCAGCCACACCTGAAATCCCCACCTATGCATCCTTCTTCCCATGGTCCAGGAGCCCTATTTTGACCCAGATGTGGGCACTTAGCCCTGACCCTAAGTTACACTGTGAGTTCTGGCTTATTGTTTACCTTGTCTGTCCATGGACCCCATTCCTGGTCCCTGGCTCTGGCCTCTGTACTGAGACCCTGTGGGATGGTGCTCACTGGAGAGGGCTCAGTCTGGGGTCTGCTCAGCTGTTGGTTCAGCCCCCACCTGTACTTCTGCCCCCTGACTGCACCTCTCAGAAGAGTGGCTTTAGGGCTGATCCTCTCATCCTTATTTATGGCATTGTGTGTGGACCCTTTGTTTAGGTCTTTTTTCCATCAGTGATGCTGGCTATAGGAACAGATTATTATTTCACTCCAGTGAAGATAACATACTGCTGGTCAATATATAACAGCTTGTGAATATATTCTGAGAATTATGAGCAGCCAAGTAAGGTGCTTGCCATGTGTTCCTACATACCTGGTGGTTGTTATTGATTTCTGTATTTTGTGCCTGGGTCATCAAATGAACACACAGCATCTAGACAAGTTATGGAGACTTCCTCAAATCAGTACCTTGATTTTCAAGAGAAAATCTTTTCATCTCTCTAGAGAAACAGGCTCATGATCTTCTCAGTTTTATATCAGGCTGTCAGGGTGTTTCTGTGAAGGTGACTGTTATTAGCTCTGTGCCAGTTTTTCTTTGATGTAACTGAAAGGTAACATAAATTAGTTTTCTAGGCTGAGCTGATTTCTTAGGAACTGTTTTTCCTAAACATCACCTTTATCATATAATGGTAATCAAAAAGATCAAACAGTAGACAAGCAGCTCAGAGATTTATTGCTCTTTGTCAAACACTGTGTGCACTTGGCTAAAAATGGATCAGCTCTCACAGAACCCAAGTGGTTCTCTATGAAACAGCACAGCAGAACCTACAGGTTGAATGATGGCCCAGATTTTCAAGAACCAGCATGACAGCAACAGAGGAAGCAAAGAATGTAGTTCTCCAGGAATCATTTCCCTGGCTAAAAACAGTCTTGCATTGCCAAATTTCATTTTGTGTACCTATGTATGGGAGGAATTACCTTCCAAAAGAATAGTATTTTGCAGGTTATTATCACTTCAAACTCCCAAAGGTGTAGGCTGATTTAAAGAAAATGGCAGCTGCCTATAGGGTTTCACTTCTCTTAGATTTTCAGGTTTTTTGTTTGTTTAATTATTCAGGTTTTTTTTTTTCATTGTACTATTTTAAGAATACGTTTTTGTTTTTGTGTTTGCTTTGTTTTGTTTTCTTGTGTAGTAAGTGTACCAAGACAGAACAAAATGTAAGAATGACAGAATCATGGAATCAGTGAGCATAGCTCTTCAGATTACAAGTTTATTTCAAAGGAGGAGAAGTAGGAGGGAGAGAGGGAGGGAGAGAGGGAGGGAGAAGGTAGTGATGTGTCCTCATCTTCCTGCTACCTGGTGTTCCCATTTCCCATCTAAATGATCTGAATTCGGGGATGTGGCATTGGGGCACTAGTAGGAAGAGTGCCAGCTGTTTTGTCTGCCTAATATGATCAAGCAAGGAAGGTGGGTGGTAAATATGGATAGACTGAATTTGTCCTCAAGGTCACACCCTGTGTGGCAGTGTAGAAACAACATTCAGCTGCTTCTGTTGTAGCTGCTCCAGTTTATAAATTGCATCCATGCCTAAATTCAAGCTCTTGCTCCAATTTATATTTAGAATATTGCTGAGGATGCTTAGGTTCATTATCCTCTTCAGCATCTCTTGTAAGTAATTTGGATTGCAATGTCTAATCCTGTTTGTTTCTTGTTTTGAGGCAGCTTGCCCTTCTAGTAGAGCTCCTGTGAAGGCAGAGGAGCTCCACCTGGGCAGACACACTGCCTTCAAGGCTGTCATGGCCTTGCAGAATGTGTTATGGCCTTTCATATTTCAGTGTTCCAGCCCCTTTAGAAGCTTGTTTCTTAAGCATTAGTTCTTGTTGCATAAGTTTTTAATCAATAGTTGCTGCTTTATGACAAACCTGAATAATGACATATCTTGGAAAGATGTGTATGGCCCATAATGAATCTTCTCATCTTTCATGATCATTAATTACTTGCTAAATTCTCAAGGGTCTAACTGAGAAAATACTTAACTGACTGCTAATGCAGTGGCTAGCATAAAATTCATCATTACTTAAGCATAACACATTGTTCTCCAGGGTGTTCTATGAATAGTGTATCTCCTTAACATGTTTTTCAAAGAGTCTACACAGTGGCTTGGTGAAGCAATTAATTTACCATTTATGTTTTGTACCAGAACAGAATGTTTTTATATCATATTTTTGCAAATGGAAGTACATAATTTAATCTTGGTTCTTTTGTTAGAATTTAATGATTGAAACAAAGCAAAAACTCCACAGCCCCAGACACCTGTCTGTTTCTTTAATGTTTTATATGTCTTAACATCAGTGCATCAATGTATATTATGAATAGATGAATGAATGGATTGAGAAAACATACTGTCTGTTCTTCTTTAGCTCATATTTATTGCAATGATTTATCTGATCTCCATAAAGTGCTGGTTACTGTTGCTGAAAATATTAATTCTTCACAGAATAAAATATTCAGTTGTTATCACAGCTCCAAGCACTTTTTTCATACCAGAATGCTAGGAAGATGCACATGATTTATTTTATGTATGGGAACACATACCAGAGTCCAGTCTCAAGAATACTTTTTACATCCTGTTACTTTTGCACACATTATATGAAAACTTTCGTATTGAAATTTTTGCTTCTGCACCAAACATTATTTTTGTTATTTGTTACTTATCTAATATACTGCTGATTAATTAATTTCTTTTTCCCATTTACATTACTGATTTTAGTTGCCAGTAGTTAGCTGGTAAGCTATCTCAGCCTGCTAAAAAAGTCCTAGGAGTGTACTTCAATTACCAGGGCTATTGAACACGTCAGAAATTACAAGGGGAAATGAGATTTTTATGGCTCTGGATCTCAACATGACAGGTAATAAAGTTGTTTCTGGGACAGTATCACCTCTCACAACAAGTCAAGTGTGCTGGTTTTGCCTAATTCCTGTAATGGAGGAACTTTTATTGGCTCTTTCTTTTGCACTGCTCTGAATATGTAAGCTATTAATTTTCTGTTGAGAATACTCACATACCATCAAGTGTTTGACCTATAATATACATTGCACAGTTGTTCAAGGGCATGGAATATTACCCCTTTTTCATATTGTATGATAAATGGGAAAATGCTTACAATAATGTGCAGAAATCATTCTTTTGTTGTGAATCAATGAGCCTGGAAACAGAGAAAACCTAAGAGAGAACTTATTCCTCATACTCTTGGAACCAATGGGATATTTCATTAGAGAATGCTTCAAAGTTCTTCTTATCTATTAAGGAGACTTAAATTACATTGCATGAGCTACTAACCAGCTGTGCTATAATATTATGCAAAGTTTTTGATTGCTCAGAGAAGCAACGTTGTACACCATGTTTAGTTATTTGTGATTTTATGCTAAGTTTTGCAATCTGGTACTGTCACTTGTGTTAATGCATTAACAGTTTGAATATTCATGTCAGCTCATGCAGCTGCAATTTTTGTTTTTCAGATACAACAGATAAAGCCTACTCCTGTAAAACTGCATTAACTGTGAGATGATGATACTTTGTACACTGCTGGATATCTACCTCCAGCACTGACATTTGCTAGGTAACTTAAGAACTCTCCTTCTACTACATGTAATTTAATAGCTGGCATCAGGTGACTTTGTCCAAGAGGAACAGAGGAACAGAATTAGTTGCTAATTATTCATTAGTCTAATGGATAATTGGGATAAGCTTTATATATTTCATTACAAACAGAAGGCTATTTAAACACTGCAGTCATCACTTGGGCACTACACATAGGTAGTGTATCCCTCTCTGTTTTATTTTTGATTCCAAGTTTTGCCAGAAGAAATTGAGGATGATCTGTACTGTTTTTGCATCTGTAAGATCTTGATGATTGTAAGAGCCACTGGAGCATCAGCAAAAGCTGGTATTACAAGCAATCACCAAATCTTTCTTGCAGCTCAAGCTATAGCACAGATTGCTTTGGCCATTACCCTTTCCTTACCACTATTTGCCTCACTGCCAGGTCACCCTTTGTTAGAGTGCATGAGTGAGATCTGGACAGAACTTCTGGACAAAAGCTGCATTACCAAGAAATAGTTTCCATTTGCAGAAATATAAACAGATGTTTTATAGACCTCTCCTACATTCACATCATTGGAGGATCATAGGCCACGATTAAGACCATGAATTTCTGTGTATAATTATCTTTCATCCTTTTCTTTTCCTCTGTGAACTGTGAGTTTTTATGTGCTTTCTTTTTTATGCTGCATAGTACCTGCCCCAGTAGTGCCACCACAAGTATCTTGCTACAAACAGAAGACACTTGCTTCAGACAAAGAGAAGTCAGGTGGCTGTACTCACAACAGCAGTTCCTCTGAAAGTCATGGATCTCTGTTTTGGTCTTAATGCACGGCCTGAAGCTAGCTTGTATGAACATGCCCAAGTACTTACAAATATTTGTGTGTGAGTCTGACCATTTGCAGGCAATGCGTTACCTGCTCAGGATCTGCAGAAGAAAACATTGTGTTTCTGTGAAGCAGTGTCATAAGGCAGCAGCTCTCAGTGCAATTTGGGATTGCTTGCATGAGTTAAAGAGATTAGGTTTTGATTTATTATATGGATGTGTCTATTTCATACTTAACAGGTTAACACAGTGCACCAGCTCAAGTAAGATGTGATATGCGCTATCATCATCTTTATACCATATTCTGGACATTGCTTGTCATCAAAGCCTTTGGCACAATCTCCTCTGGCATATTCCTGGAAAAGCTGACAGTCCAGAGCTTGGACAGGAGCACTCTTTGCTCAGTTAAGAACTGGCTGGATGGCTGGGCCCAGAGAGTGGTGGTGAACCGTGCTGCATCCAGCTGGCAGCCGGTCACCAGTGGTGCTCCCCAGGACTCCCAGTTGGCCTCGTCTTGTTTAATATCTTTATTGATGATCTGGATGAGGGGATTGAGTCTACCCTTAACAAATTCATGGACAACACTAAGTTGAGTCACCTTTTGATCTGCTGCAGGGAAGGAAGACTCTGCAGAGGGATCTGGACAGGCCGTCTGGATGGGGTGAGACCAACAGCATGAGGTTCAAAAAGTGTGTCCTACACTTTGGCCACAACAACCCCATGCAGCTCTACAGTTTGGGGTCGGAGTGGCTGGACAGTGGCCAGGCAGAAAAGGACCTGGAGGTCAGTAGTGGCTGACCATGAGGCAGTGTGTGGCCAGGTGGCCAAGGAGGCCAGTGGGATCCTGGCTTGTATCAGCAATAGCGAGGCCAGCAGGACCAGGGCAATGATTGTCCCTCTGTACTCAGCACTGGTGAGGCCACACCTCGGGTACTGTGTCCAGTTCTGTGCCCCTGAATTCTGGAAGGACATTGAGGTGCTGGAGTGAGTTCAGAGAAGGGCAATGGAACTGGAAAAGGGTCTGGAGCAAGTCCTGTAAGGAGCAACTGAGGAAACCAGTGTTGTTTAGCCTGGAGGAAAGGAGTCTCAAGGGAGACTTATTGCTCTCTACAAACACCTGAAAGGAGGTGTAGCCAGCTGGGGGTCAGCCTCTTCTCTTAAGTGACATGACAAGAGGAAACAGCCTCAAGGTGCAGCAGGGAAGGCTTATGTTGGACATTAGAAATAATTTCTTCACAGAAAGAGTGATTAGACATTAAAATGGGCTTCTCAGGGAGGTGATGGAATCACTGTCCATGGAGGTGTTTAAGGGTTAAAGACTGGAATGTGGTATTTAGTGCCATGGTCTAGTTGACATGATGGTGTTTGGTCATAGGTTGGACTTGACGAACTCAGAGATCTTTTCCAGTCTGGTTTATTCAGTGATCTTAAGACATCTTGGGGAGATATTAAGGGTTAAGAAATTCTACCTAGGGCAGACACAGTGTAGGATGCCCTAGCTTTTCCTATTATTCACATCTTCTCCTTTTGTTTCATGCAAGGATGGCATAAGGCATAGGCCTAGTATCTCCTATCCTTCTACCATTATCTACCTTCCCTCTGTGGATCCTTCTGAAGGCAATTGTTCATATATTTGCTATCTGAAATCTGGGTCATTTGTTTACAATCAGCTGGCATTTTCTATGCCTGCAGTTTTGCTCAATTTTAAATTATTTTGTGCTATTTAATTTCATATTATGTTGGACAAAGCAATTTCAAATATTGCACAATACTCTGAAAATCAAATTTCTAGCACTAATAGCTCTAAGGTGGATTATGGTTTATATGAAGGAAAGTTTTATCAAAAAAAAAAAGCAAGGAAACTTTTTGCACATGAAGCTTCTGCTACATTTTTATACTGAAATGTAGGATGGGTAGAATCTTTGCAGTGCTGTTGTGAGATCTAGATTCCACTAATCCAGCTGACTGTGAGATCACCATGGATTGGAGCTTTCCATGCTGAAGCTCAGGCATCAGTACTAATTTCCTGACACCTTACCTTTCTCTCCTGAAACCAGGTCACTCTGCTGTTATCTCTGATCTTCAAGTGGGAAAGTTTGATTGTTTGACCCAACCAAATAAGATTGCACTGAATAAACAGAGTTCTCCTATGGAAATACTGACAAGGTCAGATGAAGGCAAGGACAAGGTAGATTAAATCAGATCTCTTAGTCTCAAAGTATGATTTAATCTTAAAACTTCCTTGTTCACTTATTTCTTTGCCCTCATAGAGCAACTGCTTACTGAGGCAATTGGATAAGAACTTAGTACTTGCATGTGCATGCCACAGGGAACTATAATCTTGGTGGTTTATTTCCATTAAGATGGATGTAAGAATCTTTGAATTAAACTTCTAGCATAGAAGAAGGAAGAGTGATTTATTTCCTGCATTTGTATTAGAGCTTTTACTGTTTTTTTTTCTTACTCTTAGTTTTATGCAGCCTCTCCTTCCCTCATAAATTATTGATTTTAGACAAATAACTATTCCACTGCCAGAAGTTAAGTGTCTTTTTCTGCCAGGCATATGAGCTGGCCCCCAGCTTGAGCTCTGAGATTCACTCAAGTAGAATTTATGCACAATAGAATTGATAGGCTCTCTTTGCATGACTACTTGCCCATGTGGGTTAAATACCCAGAGAGTAAACTCTGAAATCCATGTGTGTGTTGAAACCGAAAGAAATATAAATCATCCAAATGCCTTAGTAACTGCCTTTTCCATTAAAACCCCTGCTCCCTGTTGGAGGCTTGGCTGGCTCAGTTCAAGTTTCCTGGGGAGCATGCAGATCTCTGAGCAGAGCCTGCTCTTCGCTGTCAGCGTCGCAGGTTGAGTAGCAGTGGTTTGGAGAAGTGAAAAACCCAGAGGGAAAATGAAAAGCAGGGAACCATTAGGGTTAGAGTGACAGGTGGACAAAACCACAGTGACTCCTCTCATATTGCTCCTGTATTTCAGTAGGATATTGTGCACATTTCAGCTTTCAGTGTGGGTGAATCTGGGTCAGGTGGAAAGGAAAGTGCTCTGTTCAGAATAAGGCTCCTCACTCAAAGAGAAAAGAAACAGTATTAAAAGCACAGGCTCACTCACACATGTGACAGCTGTGGGTAACTGGGAAGATTTCTGATAAGATAGTTTTATTTTACAGCTCACCTGTCGAGGTGTATGTGTAGAGTGAGTAATGCTAGTTGCAGAGAGTTTTCAGTGCTCTAAAAGTGGAGGAGGGGATGTAGAATAAATGTGTATACAGATGAGTGAAGCAGGGAAAGCAAAGAAAAGAAAAGAAAAGTACCCTACCTACAGACTGGGCTGCCTAGAGCCAATTTTTCAGTGGAAATATAATTATGTTGAGGAGTAAAGGAGGTTGTTAAAATCCACCTCCACCTTAGATAAATTAGAGAAGTTTCTATCTAGTAAAATTTTTCCATTCAATGGTTGCTTTGAATGTGAGAATTTTCTTCAACTCTTGATCGCTTCCAAACTTAAAGTTTCATTTTAGCTGCTTCCAGAGATGTTGCTTATTCAAGGTTTTTGTGGCAGCAGCCTCATTTGCAAAGTCCATCTCCATCTCTCTTGTATATCCATTTAAGCTCTTCTTTGGAATTAATCTGAAACATTATTTTCCAATCTTTGCTGGTTGTGGTACTACTGAGAACCTGTATCATGTTTGGTGTTTGTTCCTGTATGCTTTCCATGTATCTCCCAGAGTATACAGCTCCACAGACCCTGTGCTGATGCACCATGCATACCTTCACCATTTCAAACAGTGAAATTCACTTCTGTTTTGAGGTTCTGTTGGCATCATTTGTTTAAATTCAGAGTCCTGCTCATGAGATGTTATCCAAATACTGCAGTTATGTTTGAATAGTTTCTCTCAGATCAGGGTGTGAGCAAGTTCAGTGTGGGTGTCATGAATGAGTGAATGAAGATAAGTTGAAATCTATTTTCTGCCTTATTTTCCAGTTGCTTCTTCATTTGCCATTTTATAGAGTAAATTGCTCAAACTTCGAAATTATTTGTGTACATAACTCCTATTAGTATTCAGTTTTCCACAGCAACTTTGAAACATCTCTTCCTTTTATGAATTACTGATCTTGTTGACAACAGACTGTTATCTTGAGAGATATTAAATCTCTGCAGCTGCCAGACACTTGAGTTGGATATCAGCATGTGCTCAAAGGGTCATGGGGATACAAAAATATTTTTCATCTTGAAAAGCCTACTGAACCACTGGCAGGGGAGAAGAGGAACTAATTTTCTTATTCCTGTGGAAAGATCAGTATTCCACTGTGGAGGAAAACAGCTCTCAGTTGGTTTTGGTGCAAGATTTTTATTTCTTAAATACTGCTGATAAGCACAATGGTGATATGATCATCTCTGATCAGCACCTTGGTATCTTTGGTTAACATTTTGTCCCACTATATTGCTGGACCCTTTGTCTTCATCCACGTGGTGATGCTTGTGACCTAGTAACAAAAAAGAGGAAAGCTGTGTTATTTTCATCACCAGGAGGAAAATTGTCAGCTGACTTTCAACTCTTTCATCAGCTTTCATCATCAATGTTAATTTGATGTGCTTCATATACAGCCCCTGAAACTGCCCATTGCTCTCTCATGTTTGATAACAATTTCCTAAGCAACTTCCAACACAGCCATCACTTGAGAGCTCTGCTAAATACTTGGTTGGGTTGCTTGCATTTCATCTGCTGTATATTGTGGGAGAATTTGAGGCTGTATTTGTTACAGTTCAAGGAAATGGAGTCCAAGAATGGCTCTTAGCAGAGATGGAATTCATCTCATCTAATGATGGCCTTCTAAAGCTGGGCATGCAGCTAGACCTAGTTATATGAATTGTCTTGTACCTTCACTGGCAAGGTCTGGGATTAGGTTATTTATGCTATCTACCTTCCTACAAGCCTACCTCTTTCCATGCTCAAGTTCTTCTAATCACATAATGATTTTTTCTTTGGTGCTTTACTGTGAATATGCAAACGTCAATTGTCTATTAATATCTACAAGTTCAGGTAAAAAACTATAATTCTCTGGGTTTTCAAAGTGTTTTTCACTTTGAAAGATATAGTCTAAACTCCTTTTTCAGCTGTCACTAAAGTCTGTGGAAATAAAAGGAAACTGCACACAAAAGATCAGAAGGTAATGTAAAATGGATATGGTATAAAAAGAAGGAAGTGCATAAAGAGACTAAAGGGCATGGCTGAAGGAGTGTAAAGGAAGAAAGCAAACTTCCTCCCACATCTGTCTTTTAAGATTTCAATATTTAATTAAACATTGAATATAATAACCTGTAATAACTGTATCCTAGGCTAATAAAGTCCTTCAGCCACGGAATCTATTAGTCCAGATGATGCATATTACCTTATAAATAAAAGGTACCCTCAAGTTATTATTATAATTGGGTTCTTGAGTTGTTAATTTCCACTATGGAAAAATGAACAGCCATGTTTTCAGCTAAGTCCAAAAGTTACAAAGCAAGCCAGAATGAGCGAGACGATTAGGACTTCTCAGTATGAGAATGTCCAGGTGAATGTTGTGTCTGTGTATAATGCTTTCAGATGTTCAGAGTCAAGCATCTGTTTTCAAAGACACTGGAGAACATTTATTTCAGTTGAAATGTTGATGTAATAAGTGTAGTTTATTCTGGCCCTATTTCTCTGAAAACCCTCCAGGTACTTCTGTGTGTTTGGATTGGCATAGTCTTAGGTTTTAGGGCTTAAGTGTACTGCTTGAAATAAGCAGAATGGACACTTAAAGTCTCTTTTCTAATTTCTCTGTCTAGTTTGCTTATCTCATTATTTAATGTGGGTGTGGAAGCATAGTAAAATACCTTCTCTTAAAACGATGCATTTCTTGTATATATATATCAACATTGCTAAGGTCATATATTAACTATAATGAACATCTTTCCTCAATGTCTTGGTGAAGGCTGGAATTTTTCTAGTCATGTCTGTGTAGAACAAATGGATTTTGGTATTCTTTATTCAAGTGGTTTGCAACATGTTTTCAATAATAAATATATGCTTAATGCCCATTGCCCAGGAAGAATATTGACTTCCAGCAATTTAGTGTCATAAGTACTGAGTGCTGTGAAATTGTTTCTTCTCTGTGGTGCTATTTGTTTTTGGATTTAAAAATGTAAAAAAGACAAGAAACCTAAAATTTCAAACATAATTGAACTACAATAGAAAGTAATTTTTTGTTTGATTGCATGACAGGACATAATCTCAGTTCTTTTTGACCCAGTATTACTACTCTTAACCAGGAGTCCCAGCACTGCAAGAAGTATGTAGATTCCTTTTCAAATTATGATACTGGGGATATGTGGTTTTATGTTTCTTTCATATGCTTAAGTGTTTGAGATTGAAGCTGTAGAGATTATTCATTTACTATGCACATAACATAGCACAGTATAGTTGGGAAAAAAACAAGTTCTTAAAAGCATGAAAACCTCAGTAAATTCCATAAATAATAATTTGGTTGAACAAACAATGAATATTTAAGAAAAATCCCCTAGCTACACCATTGAAATACAGTAAATGAAGACTGTGTTCCACTGAGGTCATGCTGTTGCCAACATCAAAGTGACTTTGGATATAACTTTTCAGACATGTGAAGGAGGGACATCCCTTCACTCAGACTCACCTGAATGTGAACAATTGCTCACAATATCCTTTGTCTTAATCTTCAAAACTTTTCCATGCACATGTGCACTATCCATAATTTTTCCCAGGTCTGGAATCTGTCTCTTGAGGCTTAGGAACTCACAGATACTGTGCTCTGCTGTGGAAATATCAGCTGCTCTCAGGGTTACTCAAAGATTGTTTGCTAATTATTGAATATGAACAGTAAATGTAGCATGAGTAATTTAAATCCCTTCTTATAGTCAAAGGCAGTAAATTCTATACACTGTTTTTCATTTTTTTCAATAGTAGAAAGAAATCCAGAAAAATATCTGCTTATTTCTCAGTTCTGGAAGCTTACATTTTCTTATATATTGAATTACAGATCTCCCTTGCTTATAACTTTTAAGCAGATAAAGCATATTTTGTTCCTACAAGATTCCTATCTTCCTTTGCTGTTGCATACAGCACGTTGGTGTATCTCTTCTACCATCTGCTCTTTTATAATTTCTCTCTTCATTTCTTGCCAAACCGACAGAGAACCAAAGTCTTTTTTGTTGACAATTTGGAATACTTTTCTTCTAGGATAATTTTTATAGCTTATGTAAATAAGGGACTGATCTGCTTGTCCAACAACTACACATAAACCAGTATGTACAGTGGAATCTCTGCACACAACTCCATCAATGATCCCTGTAACATTCTATTATATCCCTGTTCATGAAACACATATAGGGGCCAAGAAATTTTCAAGCGTCTCTATCAGGCACTTCCTAAATTGCTGATTGCTAAAAATCAAGTATAATCTAAAAAGGGAAGGCTCCTTCTCTGACATGAGAAAGAGAATTCCCAAGAATTTAATGATGGTTGGTTGCTGTTGGTCAAAACTCTATGGCAGATATCAGGTTTTTTGCAGAATACACTAAGTTGCAAGTTAGCTCTTATGTATAAACTCAGCCTACTGGCAAAGGGGACACTATAAAAATTATCTTCTGCCAGGACATAACCTGGTTCTACATTCTTCTGCCAGTTTGTGATGTTGACTGAGTGAAATCATTGCTCCTTGCAGCACCAAGTATTCCACACAAGTGTTTCTGTTTGCCTATGCAAGAATGATTTAGCAAATTGATGAATCCCTGAAGATGAAATAACTGTTCAAATTCAGAAAGGGCTATAAGCAGCGCAAATTCCACTCCCAGCCTCAAGTTGCTTAATTGCAGATGCTGCAGTTCTCACCTTGGCCAGTCTTGTGTCCATTTGAGTGCATTCAGCCCTGGCTCATTTTGTACCAGCACAATTCTGTCAAATATGTGGGAACCTGTGAGGTTGTGCCCTGGGGCACAGCCTGAACAGACTCTTGGATGCACACCTGTGTGCCAAGTGAGTGATGGATGAGCCTCTCCTTATGTAGTAGCAGAGAACTGAGCTGTAGCATCAAGCTGTCACAGCTCTCTCCTCTGCTTGAGGACCTTATGGATTTGATGCAGTTAATTGGAGGGTCTCAGGCCTGGCAGCAACTTTTCATGAGCACTGCTGCTGATGCCACCCCTGGTGTGATCTGCTGGTGCCCTGGTATGTGACAGTGCTCTCTGCTGTGCCTGCACGCTGCAGCAGCAGAGCATCATTCAGGGAATGGCGTCTCTGCTGCTGTCACAAAAATAATTTCACAAATTCTTTTCAAGGCAAAGGTGAGAGCGCATCTTATGGTCCATACAATTTCATTTTGCTTGTGCTTGTGGGGTACTTCCAAGTAAAAACTGGATTGAAATATAATATGGAAGAACTTTGAGCAGCAGATTTTTTTTGTAAGTAATCTAAAGGTCAGATCTGACTTTTGTTTGAAAGTAGCCTTCTTGAAAGCAGTGGTTATAGAAGCTTATTTTTATGCACTCACATTAGTGATTATTATTTTTATTGCCTTCCAAAAGTGGGTTATGTTTTGTCTAGTTTTAGAAATAATAGGTGTAATATATCATAAGTAGCACTGAGCTTAAGTGGGTAAAACCCACTTAAGTGGGTAGAGCATTAGGGATGAAAAAAATGAAATATTTATGAAAGCTGAAGTTACAAACTCTGAAAGAATATTTTGTCCTCTATCCACTAGAAGATCCTGCAAAATAGTACTTGGGTAGGCTGACCCTCTGTGGGGTGGTTGGTATTCCCTGGAGATATAATGGCTACAACTAATCTGTAATATGGCTGAGAAAATTAAATATTGATTTAAAGCTAGGTCTGATGTTGCACAGTGTTATTAAATTCAATTCAGTGGTGTTAATTCTACGTTTCACACTTTCTCAGATGATTACACCATCATTTCAGTTTCCCCAGCAACACGATCCTTGGATTCTTTTTACTCAGAAAATCTTGTGAAAAAAGATGAGTAAATAGAGCATATGCATGTGTGCACACAAAAGCATTTTTCCTTTAAAACTGGTCATGTTAGGGCTCATTTTTGCTTTGATTTTCTCATATCAGAGTTACTCTGTGATTCCTGACTTACGAATGTCAAAGATTTCTTTCAATCTTCCTTTACAGTTTTTCACTGTTCATTGACAGTTGTGGAGTTGTGCTAAATGGGAAACATGCTTCTAAGCAGATAAAGGTGTTAGTAGTATTTTTGTTTTTAGAAGCTGTGTTTTAAGGTCTGCTTTCTGGTCTGAAACCTCTGACATCTACGAGATGCCAGCACACATCACTGGTGAATTACAGTTTGGTTTGGTGTCTGTTTGTCCTGTGTGTGCTTTCACAGGCAGACACAGGACTGGGCTCCACATCCTTCTCCAAGTCAGCCCAAATGTCATGAATTGGCCAATTCTGGTTTACAGTTATCCCAGTGAATATCAAACGAATTAGCTCATTTAACACTTCAGCCTGCTGGGTTTGCTGTCTGCCAGTGTGAGTGAGGGACTGGTAGTCCAAAGAGCAGCACTCATTTTTGGAGGCTGCTGGTGGGTCCTGCTCCTCCAGGAAGGAAAGTAAAGTGAGTGCTGTGAGGAAGAGCTCTGCCTTCTTCCTTGGCTCTGCTCATGCTGCTGATGGTGGCAGGGTGAGGATGATTCCCATGCCATGCTACTTCCCCTTGCTCAAAAATCTGCCCTCTGGGCAGGGCAGCTGCTTCTCTCTGTGCTGCATTTGGGTACTGGCGTCCTTTGCATTTAGCATGACCCTCCTGTGGCCCTAAAATGCAATAAATATTGGGTCTGCTTTTTCCAATTCAAAGAAGTATAAGTTATGTGAAGTTGTGGTACTTTTACAGCATGAATCTAAGTGTGTGTTTTATCTGCTCCAGGATGTGGTGTGAGGATCCTGAGAGTGCAGAGCCTGCTAGGGTAACAATTGAAGGCTGCATGGATAGAAGGTGGCAAAACCAATGTATGTCTTTATTACTACATTGTGAGATCTTGGGGGCAAGTTATACCTTGAAATGTCCCTGGACATTGTCCTGAAGGCAGTTTTGTGTGGTGCCCCAAAACAGAGCCAGAGGAGAGGGAGCCACTTCCTGACTGTCCCAAGCTCAGTGCTTGAATTTACTCCCTGGAAAGAAAATGTGCTCTCTTCTAACAGAAGGTCAGGCATTAAACTTAGATGTTCACATAGGCTTTTTTCCCCCTACTCATATATAAACAGAAAAAAAAAAGTCTTTATTGAGAGAAAGGCTTTGGAATTATCTCAGATTTTCAATACTATGTCTATATAGTTTGAAGTTTTTGCTTCCACCAGTGTTGCAAGATTTATCTGTTTCTGTAATTCCAAAAGGCAATATAAATTTTGAAAATAGATTTCCCAATCTCTGAAAGCAATTGTTGTCTTGAAAGTAGAGACAACCTTGAATGAAATATAAGTGAGGGACAGAGTGAGGGAGAGACAGTGAACTTCATCTTGAAATTCTGGCTTCTGCTATGTGATCTACAGAGACAGGAGTGAGGTGAGGGGAAAAAAAAAAAAAAGTATTGTTCTTGCTAAAGTAGTCCCATGATACTTCTGAGCAAAAATTACTGACTGAACCACATGTTTTAGTAAAGAATAGGTGGTGTTTTGTTTTGACTAATTTTAGGTACACTGGGAGCTGAAATGAGCCCATATGTTTGATGTGTTGTAATAACCTTCTCTTAAAATCTAAGGAATTGATGTTGGATTAAAACACCATGCTTAAAGAGAGACATAAATATTTAAGAGAGTGATACTTTAAAAGAGACTGAGAAATTAAAATAGCAACCATTAGAAAAACTGTTACAATATTAAAAGACCCAATTGAACATGTCAGCTGATCTTTTAAATATGGAATGTTAATAAGGCCATCCTGTTATTATGAGTGCATGTTATTATGAATGGTATCTGGATATAAAGAATCCAGTCATATAAGCAAATGCATTTTTAAAAACTACCAGAAAGTGCTACGAAGAGAGATGTTCTATAATAAATCTTTAATACAGTATTCACACATTTGTCCCTGTTTTTAAAACACTGCTTTCTATTTGTAGCTCTCTGGATTCATGGTCATTAATATCTGGTATTTTCACAGAGCTCCTTTTGAAAACATAAGAAATGCATCTCTTAAGGGTTTTGTTTTCCATGGTTTTCCACCATGGTTTTCCTTTCATCTGGTGTAAATCTGTACTTTTCACCTGGCCTTCCACTGTGCCTATCATTGACTTGACAGAACAGTGGGTTTAACATCCTAGCTCAGCTGTATTACACTGTAGTTCATGTACCAGAGAGCCATCAGCATGTCCAGCCACACTGAGCTGTCATAAATCTCACTCCTAGCCTGGCTACCCTTCCTAGAGCAGCTCCTCAGCTCAACTTCAGTTTGTTTCTATGATATAGAAATGCTCACATATCACTTTCTATAAGGAAAATAACCATCCCAGATATAGGTAAATTGCTGGTGTTAAACAGCAGATATTAGGCTATAAGGAATCTTTAGCAATGTGGGTCTTCAGGTGGATGTCTGCTGGATACCTGTTTTTCATCATTTATATGCACATATATTCTGACAGTATTTCCCAATATCTGTGGGTTTTTTTTTTTTAGTTGCCAAAGACAAAAAACAGGGGAAAGGGAAGACTTCCATTTATTAATAATGCAATGGTTTTTGAAGCTGAAGTTTCTATTTGGAAGTACTGGAGGGAGGGTGGAATAAAAAGGACAGAACTCATCTGTCCCCAGATGGACATCTAGTGTTAGGGCCAAGATGAGGTTGGCTGTTTATCATATCTACACAGCACTGGTAGATATGACAGGTAAGATCCAAGGGAGACCTGTATCCCTCTGAAGGTGCAGATGCAGTGTAGGTGTGATATCCTGGAGTATTGCAGATGGTGATTTGTTTGGGCAGCTAAATCAGGCCTCAGCAGTGCAGGATTCCTCTAAGTATTTTCTCCTCTCATTCTTGGTTGGAAAGCAGCACTAATGAGACTGAGACTGCTACTTCTTCTCTCTCACTCTTTTTCTCTCTCTCCTTACTAATGGAGCCACTAATGGTGGTTTTAGTCCTGCAGTAATTACTACTCTGACCTGAAGCACAAGCTCATTGAGTGGAGTCAACTGGTAATGACTTTCAGTCACAAGTGATTTGAATGATTTTGAACCAGTGACCCAGCTGTTGAGGTGAAAGTTGCTATAATTATTCCTCTGAGCAATTTTATTTCCTCTGGATTAGTTTGTTTTACTATTCTTCTCACAGTTTAATGAAAGAAACAAGAGTTGCATGTCTGAAGGCAAGTCTAAATGGATAGTCATTTAATCTCCCCACTGTGTCTACATATGAAATGGAGATGTTTGAGCTAACAGAGATCTGAGACAGTGAATCATTTACTGCAGCACTACATGCAGCTGAACACTTCCCACTACTGAATGCTAGTGAATATGTGCCCAGATCTGCTCTGCTGAGGTCTATGAGAAGTTCAGCTGCAATGTTGCTGTTCACTATTGCAGGTTTTTCCTAGCTCAGATGTCTCTTCAATATTCTCTCTTCCCCTGCGCAGCTGCATTGCTTGTAATTTTGCCTGTGCAAAATTGCTATCCTATGTCATGAGTCCTGCCCCACTTTGGACTCCTTTATTGCAGTAATGTATCAGGTCCTTCTGTACAAGATGCAGACTTCTCATCTGGCCTGGAACCATCTCTGACAGCCTGGTGTCACCTCTCGCTCGACCGGTTTTGATTGACAAGTTACTTGTCAGCCTGACAGTGGCCATGGTGTTTGTGTCTGTGTATTTGTGGATCTCTGTGAGCATAGTGTTCAAACCCTGAGGACTGTAAACATGAACTTCCCCTAAGATACCTGTTTTTCAAAGATGGGTAAAGCTAGAATTGTAAAGCTACAGGATTTTCTTCCAGAAATACATCATTCTAAAAAGGTTTAGGAAGGATTTTAACACCCACAAGATTGTTTTATTCCTCTTATCCTTCATCACCTGCAGACAGCACTGGCTAAGAGGTACAGGCTGAAAATTTTGTAGATGTTAAGAATTTCACACACAGATAGATGTTGTTCTTTCCCAGTGACAGACCATCAGCTTCCATCAGCATTACCTTCCATTTGGGAGGTATGCCTTCTTTCTGGCTTATGAAATTCCTTTTGACACCCTTTCTGGCTTATGAAGCTGTACAACTGCTTGTAATGCATTGTCCTGGATTTCAGAGGAATTTCTCATTGTTCATTGCAATCAGGTTTTAAACTATTAGTGTCAGAACCTGTCCATGTTCATGGAGTTTTTAGCTCTGGTTAAGTCGTACAGGTTTTTCACGTAAAGCACTGGCATTGCAAATGTAGATTCAAATTAAAATTACATTATGTTTATTTGGATACTTCATTTTATGCTTTTTTTCTTTATTATATGCTTTTTTAATAATTCAATAATATCTTTGGGTATAGCTTTGGCTTTTTTTTTTTTTAATTTTTAATTTTTTTTTTATGGCTGGGTGAGCAGACTGATGCATTCAGCAAAAAGTGAACTTTAACCACTTGCCAACATGAACAATGAGGGTGTTAATGAGGTCAGATCTGCCAACAGCAAAACTGTGGAACCTCAAAAATGCTGTCCAAACAAAGCCAAACCAATGAACCAGCTTTGCAGTTCACATTAAAAAGCAGTGAATCAGACAAATAAAACGGGATGTGAAACAGAAACTGGAGACCAGGGTTCTTCCACTGGGGCTGAGAATCATGCTCCCTTTTTCACTGTCTTTGTCCTGGTAAATTTGAGGATTTCTTTCTACAC
Organism: Peucedramus taeniatus; assembly: GCA_013400575.1. NCBI lineage: Eukaryota > Metazoa > Chordata > Aves > Passeriformes > Fringillidae > Peucedramus > Peucedramus taeniatus. The sequence goes on along the minus strand of WBNO01019040.1, from coordinate 41,444 downwards.
AGCAGAACACCTTCAGTAGTTGAAATGAGGAAATTTTAGTATTTATTTCTACAGCTCAAAATAATCTGTAGAATTTTGGATGAAGCCTAAAGGACAAGACATATGGAGTTCCTCTATTCAAAACATCTGCTATTGAAGAAGAGGATGGATGTAAGCTGTTACTTCATATGCTAAATGAATGTCCAGAAAAGACAGGTAGATTGAAAACTAATGCCATAGATTAAATTTTTAAAAATTTTTATATTGTATCTTTTTTGTTGTATTGGACTAAAAAGATGCCCTTCATTCAATCTTCTGCCTTTTGGTACTGCACTTGGTGTCTTTTCAAATAGAAAAATTAAATTTGCACATGTACCTGTTTAAGGCTGGCTTTCTTGGATTCCAGCTGTATTTTACATTACCCCATCTCTTAAAAATCTTGTATCTTAAATAATTCATTAAGGATCAGTAGATTTTTTTTTTGCTGCAAGTGGAGACAGTGCACACGTGATGATCAATTGAAACAGGTATCTCATTGAAAAATTACATATGGAAATTGCTACCTCCAGAAGATCCCCTCAAAATGTCTATGTTTTTAGCATTCTGTTTGAAATCATGTTGTGAAGGATTCTTCACATATATCTACATTTGATTCCAGGTTGAAGGATGGTGAAAGTGATCCATAAAAAGAAATATGTGGAATCTTGAGATTACCAAATCTTTATTTAATCTATAATAAATTCCTTGTGTTTTTACATATTGGGAAAATTAATCTGAGTAAATTGAACACTGTTCATTTTTCAGGCAAATTGCATGGTCCAAGGAATTTTCTCTGAGTATTAAAAAAAGCAGTAGTTGACTTTTGTTTCATTAACATCAGGAGCATTTTAGTCTTTTCTTTTACTTTTTCTTTCCAGTAAAGGTACTTGAAACACCCAAGTGCCAGAGAAATGTAGCCAACCTTTCAGGTCCCACAGAGGTTTTGAATCAATTTCCTGGCTTTGAAGTTCTGGCTTCATATAGGTGCAATTGTGCATGTATATGTATGTGTGCCAGTTCATGCAGACTAGAGTCAGTACATTTCAGAAATAGAGGTTATTTGTCCATCTCTCACCAATAGCTGGGAAAAAAAATGTATTTACTTAACTTACTCCATTATTGTAGCAAATGTGGGCAGTTATAAGAATGCATGCAGGTCCTCACTGGAAGGGTGGCAGAAAAGAGGGGGACAGAGGTCATAGAAGAATTTGACTATGGAAATTTGAAAGCCAAATGAAAGTTTGGAGGTAAAGAAGAAAGTGGCAAGGATGTTTATGATAAAATCTGCATACTCTTATTTTGTATGAGAAGCTGAATATTGACACATTAAACCTTTTATTTTGTAGTGCAATTAAATTTTTGGGACTATTTCAGTTCTTATATTTACATAAATATTTTTAAAACCGGAACTTTTAATATTTTGCAGAAAGTATATCAGGAACATTTTCTCCAATGATTTCTTCATGCAGAGTTATTTTACAATTTAATTGTTTCCATGCCTGTGAATTAAGTAGGCCAAGATTCTCCCCAGAGGGGATTTTTATTGTGAATCTGACTACCTAATCCATTTTAAATTGGCAGTTTATAACTGACACTTCATTAAATTGCAACTTCTGCATGCTGCTACAGTTGGTGCTTCAAGTTGGTTAGTTGGGACCTGATCCTCTATCCTTGCTTACACAAGTAATATTACAGAGGTATCATCATTCATTGCATAAATGAGGTCTCCAGATCTACATAAAAATATATTTTGATTAGTTCAATAATTTCCTGTAAATGTTGCTGGTCTTTTATATGTGACTCTGCTTTTGGATTTAACTGTATAATTCTGCACATGTATTAGTCCTTCATTAGCAGTCACAATAAATTGTGCAGCTGGTGTGAGATAATTGCATCTGTGGGGCATAGCAACATGCAAGATAGATATGCCAATTCCCTGAGGTTGTGATTAGTCTATAGGAACCATTCTCCCTTGAGTCTTCTTTTGGAATTAGCCTAAATCTTTCTTATAGGAAAGACTCAGCATAATGAAAAATTTGTACTTTCAGTTCAAAATCTTTAAAAAAAAATAGGTGACAAAGGGGGGTGGGGGAGAAGGCAAAATAATTTAACTGCTTACATGCTACACTTCCTTGTGCCAGAAAGTACAACAAAGAAAAATTTGTTCAAATGAAACATCTACTGACTTCTGCTAAGGATGCTGTGTGCCTATGAATGTGCCTATACAGCTTCGAGAGTCTTGCTACCAACCTGCCACTCAAGTTCCTCTGTCTGTAAATGGGGCATTCTCACAGGATAATGTGGAACAATATTCATTTGGTGTCAGTGGAAATGCACAGAGGGAAGTCAGTGTTCTCCAGAGAAATTTACTGAGTTCAGACATATTTCTTATTACTGTGACACAGGCTGTGACCCTCATGGATAGAGTTTTTATGCAGGACTTATGCCACTGATCCAGATAGAGCTACAAATTCTTTGTACCAACGTAGCTGTTAGTGGTGATGCACAATTATGGACAAGTTCAAGTAGTCTGGCAAACCAGACTGCCCAGAAAGATAATGTGAATGTACTTCCTGGGTTCACTTATTTAGGTTCACTGATGATATTGATGACTGAGGACACTCTAGTGCAGGTGGCTACAGACAGCTCCCCCGGGCAGGTGCTGTCGGGTCCTGCAGCAGCACAAGCGTCTCCACTTCGGGCTACGATGGCAACTCCCCCAGCCCAGCCAACACCCAGCCCGGATGGTGAAATTGAAGCCTCACCAAAGACACAAGAGGGCTCTTTGCATGGTAAATCCAGCAGGGTTTATTGAGGGCAGGTCGAGGGTCCAGGTAGGGAGAAGGTAAGAGGAACAGCTGGGAGCAAACATGAACGCAACCTCTGCTGAAGGGAACCAGAGGCAAAGGGTGAAGATGCAGGAGGGCCTGGGTGCCTAACTGGGAGAAGGCAGGAGGGGTCAGGGTACAAGCAGTCCAGTGGGGAGAGGGTCTAGGGGAGGAACTGGAGTGGAATGATGCAGGTGGAACCAATAGTAGAGAAGGGAGGGAATGGTCTTTTGGGGAGAACCAATGGAGAAACTAAGAACACAGAACATACTAGAACTGAGGAGTGAACAACAGCTGATAGGCAGGAGTTCTTTTGCATATAGACACAGGGGGTATTGGGAGATTGTTCTCCTTTCTCACCCTAACTTCAACGAGGATGTCCTCCCAGGGCATTTTTTCCCTGTCTGCTGCAAGGCTGTTTCCCATCCTCTGGTTCAGAGGATGACTCCACTTCCATCAAGTTATCAAATACGTGTGCTCTCTGTATGATATCTGAAAAAATGTATGACCATGTCATATACAACAACTGAGTTCCCTATTTTGCAGCAGTGAAAAAATGAAAAACACTGAAAACTGAGAATAAGCAAGGTAGTGAGGTCTGCCCTCATAGTTTTAGTAAACAGAGGTCTACAGTAGGATATTTTCTTTGTGATTTCCTGAGTGTGCTGGGGTACTTGCCAAAGCTAATGCTTTTTTTGAGAGCTATGAGAGTCTTTTAATTAAATGTTCAGGTGCCAAAAGATTAGAGCAGAAATGCTCTTTCCTTCCAGATTTTACAATGAAGGCAGAGAAGAATCTCATTAATATTACAGAAGGAGTGAAAACTTCTTGAAGGCAGGGATGAAACTTTGCCTAGCAAATAAAATAATTCCTGAGAGTACAAGAAGCATTTGAATCTTTGAGAAAGTTCTTCATTATTAGGGGAATTTTTGTTGGCAGAATACTTGGCGTCATGCACATAGCAGCCGTATGCTTTACAATTCATGGAAGTCAAGTATAAGTCAAGAAAAATATTGCCACTTATTTAATCCTTTTACAGCTCCATAAGTAAGTGTCAGATTTGTTGAAAACTATTGATTTTTTTTTACAGTCTGTTGAAGGATTGATTCTCACTTTTCTCTGTCTCAGGAAGACTGTTTCACCAGAAAGTCACATTTGTACATATCCAGGGGACAAAGCAAACAAACAGAAGCACAGTTTATACTTGATAATGTAGTCAGGTCAACTGTGTTTGAAGCCCCTTCAGCTGCAGCAATTGTTGACAACCTTCACAGCTAAACTAAGTTGGATTTCTTTTGTTTATTTTCTTTGAAACCATTCACATATAAACGGCTCTGAAAAATAGAGCTTCAAATCTGAAGTTTCCCTCTTGGCTCCCATGCTGCCTTGTGTGAAATCTGACCTTTTGAACTCATGCTTCATTACCTTGGAGGTGCATGAAGGCAAATCACTGAAAGTTTAGGCAGGCACCAGTTTATTCCAGAATCTCTCTGGCTCTCTCTCATAAACTTCTCACACAATGCACAAAAATTCCCATAACTGCATAAAAAATTCCAGTCAGCAGAAGCTGTTTGACTCAGATGCTGTTTTGAGAGGTGGGAGCTGTTGACCTGATATTTGATTGTTTTCTCATATGCAGATGGCTTCATTTTCAACTTATGTTCACTGGAGGCTCAAAAAAATACCGTGTTCTTTTCTTCCAGAATATCTAGTTCTCCATTGTTCTTGAAGAATTTCATTCTATTAGGTCGATGGTATTTTTATACCTGGTTTCCCGATGTTATAAAGCAATCTCACATTTGTTTCTTGTGAAATTACTGACTTACAAACTTAATTACTTACTTACAAACTTGGTCTTTCAATTTTTCATACATCATTTCACAAAAACACACATAGATTTTAACTTATCTCAGCATGAATGTCAATGCTCCATGTTTGTCTTACTAAAATGAGCAGTTGCAGTTGAGGAAATAGAGAAAGAGAGGGAAATTATAATAACAACTGCATAGATGGCTTGATACTGTGTGGTACCCACCACCACACTTTTAAACCCAGTTTTATCCTCTACTGGTTACTTGCTCTGGGAATGACTGGCAATTTGGCTTTGCCTAAAAGTTTGTCCTTCTCATTAAAAAAAAAAAAATAGAATACAGAGTTAATTTCGTACTTGGTCTACACAACCACAGGCCTGCATGGTATTTTTCTATCTCTTAAAAAATGTAATAAAATGTATTCTCTTCTCCTTGAGGCAGGACTAGAGATAAGTCACTTTGCTAGGTGCTTTGAAAATAGGTACCTAAAACTGTAAAATGTTCCTTTCCAAATTCTAAGATAGTTCAGTGCCAGAGTCTTTTAGAACATTTCTTCCAGTGTTTATTCCTGTTAAGGATGTGTTTTTCATGTCTTTTGCCAAATTTGTTCATCACTGATACTGATTAGATTTATCTGTGTAGAAACCTCTATGAATAGGGGCAAGAGTGACAAAATCTGGCCTACAGTAAAGAACAGGTTATTCAGAATTAAAAAAAATCAAGTGGCAAAACTAAGCAGACACTGAGTGTCATTTGCACTGACAACTGAACATTCAGGCATGAATTATTTATGTCAACCTCATGCAAAATCCTAAGGATCTTGTTATATATCATTAGATATTTCATTAGCAGTCCAAAGTTTGAGCACTGTGTGCAATGCCCATGATAGCTAAACAGCCTCTGCACAACTGAATGTTTATTTGGAAAGTGAAAAGCTTGTTAAAAGCCTCAGAATAAAATAATGAAAACTTTCTGTTATGGATTTTAAAGTCATGATGGTTAACAAATCATTTACCATGTTAATATGTTAGTAATTCCTATCTGAATAGGTCTGGCTCAATAATTGTTGCAAGACATTATTCGTTTGTATTGCTCCAGAGAACGTGCACTGTCTGAATTCTGTTCATTAATTCCTTTCCACTTCACACATAAATATGGTACTTGACATGCTGTCCTTGGTGATGTATAATAGCAATTTGCTTCTGACCTCAAGGTCACTTTCCTTTTGCGTGTGCTACAAGTGGAGATTTTGGGAAGCCTGTATGAATGTTTATAGTAGAACTCTGCTCTGTAATAACCCCTCTTGCTACGTGATAAACAATTAATTACTTCTCAGGTGATCTGGTATTCTGAAGATACAGAACTTTAAAAGTTGTGTTAGCTGTGCCTCATGTATAATAAACTTTATTTCATAGACTAGAAGGAGATATTTACCTACTTCCTTATATACCAAAGCACTTCATACTGAGTTTGGGCTACTGTTTGCAGATTAAAGTTTTTTTATTACTGTTAGCATCTTATTTCCAAGACCTGAGTTTCATAAGTGAGTAGTCTCAGACTAAGGATCTGCCTGAGATCTGGCTGGAAGGCAAATGAAACCTCTCCATTGGGAAGATGTAATTCTTTATCATAAAATGGAGTTTACTATAACTATTGTGATTAAAAATAAGACTATGGTATACAGCTTTTAACCCACATACTCACAATTCAGTAAATGCTGTAAAACCCTTAAATGAATTTGTTAGCTAGAGAGTTTTAAAAGCATGATAGAGAGGAAAAATAAGATCTGTCATGGGGCCTGGAGTGGTGGCTGGTAGCCCTGTCCCAAAGGACCTTCTAGATACAAAGAAAAAAGAGATTAGAGGTGATTGTTCCCTTTCCCAAAGGCTGGCCAGTACACATACTGGTTGCAATTTCCATCTATCCAGAAGAGAAAAGAAACAAACAAGGCAACTGTCTGATGGGAAAACTCAAAGAACAAGGAGCAGTGGGCGATGTTATTAATGATTTGATTGCACCGATATAAAAATGCTAAGAAGTGGAAAAAGATATTTTTTTGCTGAGAATCATGTACATTGACATGTGAGTCTGCTCTGTTTAGAGATGGAGCTGAAATTATAGACAGTAGTTCCAAGAGCTGTAAAAGGAAAAAAAAAAAAGCTAAAGGAGAAAGCTTCAACAACAGCCTCCAAAAAAGCCTCCTAAAAAAAAGCTTTTTTTTTTTTTTTTTTTTTTTTTTTTTTTTTTTTTTTTTTTTTTTTTTTTTTTTTTTTTTTTTTTTTTTTTTTTTTTTTTTTTTTTTTTTTTGTTTTTTTTTTTTTGTTTTGTTTTGTTTTGTTTAGGTCACTATGACCTGTTAGTCAACTCTCTGCTTCAGTTTTGGAGTTACTCTCTGCCATCCACTTCTCACATGCCAATGACACTTCCTAGCCTTTCTGATGGTTTTCTGGAAGCATTTGGAGCAAGGACTGATAATTTGTCTAAATTTCAGAAAAGTAAATCTTCTGTCATCTGAGAAAGGCTTTCTAAGGATCAGCTTTAAACTGTGTCACTCAGGGCACAGAGAAAAGTGCAGTGCAAACTATTAAGAAGTGTGACTTCATTAGACTTGCATCTGGCATCCACTTGTGTAGGCTTTGTGATTTTCTTTATAGTTGTACTAATTAAAATTTGTGCTATTTGAAAGGTTTTAAGCTATGAAACCCCCTTTTTATATGCATTTCAAGCCTTTTGTGTTTTCAGATGTTTTCTAAACTGTCCAGTCATCTCAAATGTATGACTAATGTATGACAGAGGGAAGAGATTGCCTGAAATGAAGGTTAAGTACCTGAAATGGGGGAGCACAACTATTAGACTCAAACTTTTCATTCAAGACATTTCATTTCAGCTTTTATAAAACTAGGGTCAGGATGCAACCTGTAGAACAGATGATGCATACAGCCTCTAGCCTGTTTTAAGGATGAATATAATAAGAAATCAGGAATTTAAGAATGGTAAGCCATATTGATTTAAAAAATGTAAAAGGAGCAGAAGGAGTAAGGGCAAGAGTCTGTGACTGCTTTCCACCCTCATGGTTCTGATTTACCTTGATCAACAGATTTATATTTGTTGCTTATTTGGAAATCTCTTAAAAAATGGAGAGCAACAGAAAATGGAAGTGTGAAATTCAAAAGAACAGGGCAAAAGCAGTATGAAGGAAAGAAAGTAGTGGGGCTTTTTCAAACTGCTCATTCACCAGCAAGGAGTACTGATCAGAAAGCTGGAGAAGGTTATTCACTTCTGCCTTTTTATTCTTCTTCTCTTTCTTTCACTCTGGATTTGCATCTCTCTTGACATTTAAAATCAAAACTGTCTGGCAAATTCAAGCAAAATTCAAGGATTACTTGCTCTATAAAAAAATGTTTTTTGGCAAGATTTTTGGAAGAGAGAAAAAAAAATTTCCTATGCTCCAGCTCTTAACTGTGCTGCAGCAGCTTAACAGGAGAGTATAAGTAACTGGTTGTGTATAATTTATATACAATGTGAATCTGTGTTACACACAACCATAAGAGCAGACACCACAACAGAAACAAGTATATTTTGATCATTTTGTCTATGGTTAGATGGGTATCAATTACATTTAGGTGAAAGAGAAGGAAACATGTCTATTTTCCAACATTACCTACCATGCTGAGACAGGTTCAAGTTTTTCTTTTGTTCTGTTAATTTTTATAACCTTGAATATTAATCCTCATTTTGAAATAAGAACAGTCAAAATTCATATTGTTTCTCAAGTGCTCAAATGCTAAGGTCTAATATTTCATCCTGCCACGAATTTTCAAATAAAGGAAGAAAGTGTTTCTTTAGGAAAGAAATTACTGCAGTAATAACATGCAAGATATCTTTACAGAGAGTGTGAGGACTATTTAGAAGGATTGTTACCGTAGAAAAGGTGAATTTGTTTTCCCTGTTCTTGTTTGCATTGGTGGTGTTAAGATCCCAAGCTGAATGAAGTCAGGTATTTTTGAATTGTTATTTTTTCTGCCAGACAATGAGAACAGTTTCTCAGCATGGTAAAGGAGTGTTTTTGAAGGAAGAGAAAATTGTTTTTAGTAGCTTATACATATCCTGGCAACTCAAGGAAGCTTGTGCATTTCCAAGATATCCCTTGACCTGGTCTAAAAAGTTAAATAATCTTGATATGGAAGATGGGACAGCCTGAAAGTGTGAGACTCTGCAATCTTAAAAAAGCTAGTAATCATTCGTGTTCTTCAGAGCCATGGCATGAATGGCCAAGTCACTTTGATGACATCAGGACTCTGCTCCTGCAGATTCATCAGCAGTGAGACCATCATCGTGAGGGCTTCCTCTCTATCAGGAATTTTACTTTGCCATTGATAGCTTTGAGCAAGTATCTAAACATTTTCCCATCTCTACAAATGAAGGTAACTCTTACCTACTGCACTGGGACTCTGTAAGACTTGATTAGATAATATTTCCAAAACATTTTGAAAATGCTGTAGTATCACAGAATCAGAGTGGTTTGATCTTCAACTTCTGAATGTTAGCAGAATAAGGCATGGGTGATATCTCTGGCATGAGCAGAGTGATGAATGAAGATGTTCTACTTCTGACTTGGATATCAGTATGTCATATTGCACAAGGCTCCTCTGTGGATGGTACCAGTTTGCTTCTGATGCCACATATATGTGTAGTCTGTGGTTCTATATGGTAATGTCATCCTTTGTGCATTTTGTATTACACACTTGATGCTATTTTTGTGCTGATTTCATGTTGCTGTAATTCCATCAATTTCAGCAACACCTCTTTTATAGCAAGAAGTGTAGAGTCTGTGCAGTCTCTGTATATGGTTTGAATTCAGCCTAATAGGATTAATTTTTTGTCTTTATAAGAGCAAGTCTTTTCTGTTTTTATTTATTCTGTTCAGGGTTACCATGCACAGGTTGTTTGATTGTTACTCTTACTATGGTGGATAACAATTGCTATTATTATTTCTTGCTGGGGTACCTGGGAGAAATGCAAATGGAAAAGCCATGCTCTGGAAGGCTGAAATGACTGAACTAGTTGTGCTTTTGAAGCATGCTTTCAGTTTTCTATAGAATCAGATTTTGCTTCTATTTTTATTGTGCTTTCACAGACATACACACACTTTGACCAGTCCCTTAAAACTTTAACAGCACTTACTAAACCAGTCAGTCTGCTTTGTGCTTTACATCAGTCAAGAAGTGTTGAAACTCTGGCAGTCTTTACAAATTCCACACCATGTTTGTCCTTGCTCTTGCAGTCTGTGACAACTCTGGCAATGGCCCCAAAAGCCATCAAAATCACTTTTTCACTTGGATTGTTGAAACTATCAAAGATCGCTGTAAATATAGCTTGGAGCCCTTTCTTCTGCAAAACCAGACGTGCTAAAAGGGCTGAAAAAGCTGCCATTTGCTATAAACTGGATGGAGAGGAAAATTATTAGAAAGCACCAATCTGATGGTGCATGCATCCAGCCATCTGCTACAGGGACCAGGGAACTTTGCAGGAGAGAAAGGAAGATATTTTCCACTTTCCTTCAGATTCCTAGCTTGCCATAGTGACAGTGCACAATGTTTGGACCCTGTTGTAGCCTTTCTTACTGAGCTTTTTCTGAGCAAAATGTGGGATTTTTCTGTTAAAAGAAACAACTTTTTGGTATATTCCCCGAATTCACTAATGATCTGCAAGGATTCAAAGCCATGAAGAAAAAACTCCCTGCTTCTGCAGGTGCAGAGCAGCATTTCCAATTCTGAGAAGATCAGCTTAGTTAATGTAGAATATAGGTCAACTAGCTGTTTCTTCAAGTGGCCCAGAATGTACTCATCTTTTAATACTCTGTAAGTGGATTCAGTACAGAATATACAGAACATAAAAAAGTGACCATCAAGCTGATGTAGGAGGTATTCTAACATTCACCATTTTCAAACCTCTCAGTTGTCTTACAACTAAGAAAATTTGCACTTGTGAAACCTACTTTCCTCTGGTTATGAGCATCATCCTTGCTCAGTGCCTTAGTCTTTGAAATGCTCATGGTTTCTTTCTGCAGCCCTTTATTATGACCTTTTATGTGATAGTTCTCATGCTGTTGTTGTGCTGTTGTTCCCACCATGCTACACCTGCAAATCCTCCTGTTCAAGGAGGCTCTGGGCAACCTGGTCTAGTGGAGGGTGTTCCTGCCCATGGTGGGAAGGTTGGAGCTAGGTGATATTTAAGACCTCTTTTATCCCAAACCATTCTAAGAGATTTTATGATTGTTATGGCAGATTTCTCATGTGAAGCAATTGCTACCTGTGTGGAATTGGCTCTTTTATAGCCACATTCTCATAGTCCTTAATTTGAAGCTTTTTGTTTACCACAGAGGAAAAACAAGACTTATTAAATAATAGAATAGATAATAAAAACAAATAATCAGTAAGTATTACTCAATGATGTGCATGCACAAAGATTGACAACAGATGTCTATGCAACACCTGTAGCTGATTAAAATGTTCACCAGTCAGTGGGAACAGTCAGATGGAGTTCTAATAAAAAGTATCAGAACTAAGGAAAAGGCCTGGTGAAAGACCATAATCAACTTTTTCAGTTCTTGAAGTCAATGGAGGCAACTAGGCAAAGACCCCACAAATAAAAATTTGTGTTTATAAGTCTATCTCAACATTCTTTTTGTGACACTATTCCAATATATGCCAAGGCAGCATGCAAGCCCAGGATGTTTCAGTGATCAGTGTGAATAATTATTTTGTTCAGAAAATCTGACACCATTAAGCCTCAGATACCCCTAATCCTTTAAAGCAGGAAGGAATCTCAGCCCAGTAACTGAGCTCATTGCTTCAGCACCCACTGGTGCACAAAGGGAACCACTTTGGTAAAACGGTAAAAATTGAGTCTGTGGTAGTGCTTGACAATGATCTGTAGGATAAATGTGATTCCTCTTAATGTTAGAGAAGAAGGAATAATCCAAGGGAGGGGACATTATAGAGCTGGTAAATTGCATAGTCCAGCCAAATGAATTCAGAGTGTATTTCCCTTACCTAGAGAAAAAACACCTTCCAGGTAGGTCTCTGGCACTGATAAACAATTCAACATGGTTGATAAATTTAATCAAGGAGGATTTCTCCTTCTTAATAGTAGTTTTCAGAGTGTCAGTTGTATAGCTAGATTTAGGACAAAAGGTGGACCCATCAAAAATCAGCTGGCAGGTCTGCACAGGTAGCCCAAGGCATATAGTAAAATAATAAAATAATTGAAGTTCCACTGTAGTTTAAAATTGGGAACTCTGTCCTTATAAATTTTAGGATTGGATTCTACTTTTTCCCTCAATGTTTGCTAATTTATTAGGCAGAATGGAATTGTGGGGTTTGTGTTGATTAGGTCTATTGAAAAGCTCACCAGCCTTCTTCACACTGAAGAATTATCTGTCTTTGAAATAGGAAAGTATGGACACCCAAATGTCCACAGCTATTGAGACAAGAGGGGTAGCTGGTTTTGGCTCTGTGAGCCCTGACACTGTACCCTGCCTACACGTGACTAATAGAATCAGCATAGCTGCTGCTTCTATTTCCATGTTGCCACATTCATTATTTTCTGTGCTGATAACCAACATGTACAGTTGGGTTATCAGTGCTTTTTTCCAAACGGTATTGAATAAAGTGATTTTCAATATCCCAGTATAGAATGTGACTGGAATCCCTTTGTGGCTTCACTAAAGTTTCACTTTACTTCAGATCTGAACTTCCTTTGCACCACCATGCTATGACTAGGAAAGTCATTAAATTAAATGCTGATGGTTAGCTGCTCCTTATTTAAGTAAAGAAAAAGGATGAGGGTCACTTTTGGAAATACTTTCCTTGTGTTTTGTTCGCTTTAAATGTCTCTTCTTCCCACAGAATAAAAATCAAGCAGGCAGGCAAGCAAGACACCCAGATGCCAGCTGAGTATCTCTGGGGCTTTTGTTCTTCTAATCTTCTGGTTAACACAATTGAAAACACAGTTTTCTACAAGTCTCAGTGAAGTGAGCTGATCTGCTTGGCTTAGCACAAGCCTGAAATACCATGCTAATAACAGTTGTCTTTTCACTCCATTGCCATTATTGCAGTGTCTTATGCTTTTTAGATATCTTTAGTTATAAAATACTGAATTTCAGTACACGGTCTTCTGCAAGAAAAAAAAGCAGATAAGATACAAAAATACACCAAAATACAAACTCTGAAAGTAGACTAAGTGGGAGACAGGCAACAGATGTTTCCAAGTGTTGGAAAACTTGTTGGGTTTTTTTGCATTTGAAGACAAAATAGAAAAATAGACATTTCTTGTCCTATTTGCAAGCAGCTTTCTGCTGACAGGTTTTATTTTGCAATCATCTGTGTTAGCTAGAGCATATATTTTTACTCAGCCTGGGGCATTAATATTGTAAATGACTCCTCTTAATTGTATGAAAAATACTTTGAAACAATTCTGTCTGAAAATTTTGTTAAAGCAGCTGTCCTAAAAGCCTCCCTTGTGAACTTCCTCATTCAAATTTTTTTTTTTGAGTTGATCTCAGAGTATAGTCTATGAGCAGTCTTCCTCTGTAGCTTGTAAAAATAGGATTATCCATTACATTAACATTTAATTACCTCACAAAACTGAATGCTTTGAATCTGCCCTCTAGGCCATTCATAACATCTGGGAGACTCACTAAGTAATGTGTCTGAATGACCAGGAAGATTAATACAGGAATATAAAAAGCACCCACAGGCCCTTAGCTTTCCTTATTACAGAATATTATAGACAAGATTTCTGTTGCCTGAAAAAAAAAAAAGATATTTAACTCGACAATAATCTATAATCTTGCTGTCTTTGCAATAAATACACTTTGCAATTGTCCCAATCTGCAGCACATAATATGTTATTCTCACTCCAGGTGACAGCAGAGGGATGTTGTCACCAGTAATAACAACTGCCACTGGCCAGGTAGCAACGGTACTGTTATTGCCCTCCACTGTTACAACTGTGTGAGGATGGCTTGAGGTGTTCTTGATCAAATTTCAGGCTTTGGGTTAAGAGTGATGATTTTTTTTTTTTCTATAGGAAGGCAACAATTCCCCCATTTTAGGAAGATTTTTTTGGTGTTGTTTTTTTGTTGTTTTTTTTTTTTTTTTCCTGAAGATGACAATACCACAAGGCCAAAAAAAATTTTTAAAAATCTGTAAAATTAGTAATCTAAATAATGAGAGAGGCCAAGCAGCAAAAGATGAAAAATCTGTGGTAGACTTGGCAAGAAAATAGAGGACCACACTGAATCATTTATGTCTACAAGTTCAGGCACACTGAGCTTTTTACCAGAACAGTGTGATCCCTTCCTCATTGATTTTTTTTGAGCTAACAGTCCTAAATGTCCCTTTTAAGGTAAATAGAAACCTGAACAGAAAAATTATCATACCTTGAAAGAAAAGTCAAACAAATGGATTGTTACTGTTTGATTTTTCCCTTTAAAATCATGTCTAAATTCAGTAATAATAATAAAAAAATAAAAAAAATATCAGTCAGCACAGAGTCTGGAGCCATTCTGGACATAAGTCTTCTGACAGTGTTTCTCATGAATTCCTAGTTTTCATCTCCTAGAAGAGAAAGAATTAAGGGGATTTTACCCAACCCCTGTCATATAATGGCAATCAAATATTCTTTCTAAGCTTCTCTCTTTAAGGGCCACTTTTTCTGTAACTAGAAGCCAAAATAAAAAACCTGAGAGGCAGTGGTGGAACTCCCCATCCCACACCCTCTAGAGAGACCCTGTACACAAGGCCTCTCATGCTGTCCCTCTCTCCTCACTCTTCTGATGCTCCCTCCTAGTCTGATTTCCAGTGACCATATGTAACCATAATCTTTCAGGCATGTTCCTTGATCATGAGACAAGGCAACACTTTGTCCTAAGCCTGCCTGCATATTCTGGCAGCAACAGGCAGCAGGTAGGCACCATCCTCAAAGCTGTGACTTAATTCACAGCTTTTAAACTTGTTGAAGTAAAGTTTAGAGGGTTTTTTTTGTCACTTCAAGGAGCTCTACAAGAACTTGAAAGCGGAAATTTTTTTTGGCTCTGCCAGTTGAGTCAAATGGCTGTAAATTGAAGTAAAACATACTGATCATACCAGGTGTTACCAAACCTCTTGCCTGTCATTTCTGCTGAGGAAGTGAGGCAGGGAGTAGTTATGGGAAAGAGTGGAAGGACTGGACTTTCAGCTATCTGCTTACCATTTCTGCCTCAAAAAATGAGCCTTGAGGCAGAACCTATGCAAAGTTAGCAGGATTACCTTGAGCTCCTGTGCACATTTTCTCTTTTTTACTCTGTTTGTACCTTCTCATACTGTCTGGCAGATAAAGTGTTCTCTGGTGTACCCTCCATTGCACGATGGACCGTGGCTCTCCTGTCTGGCCAGTCTGGAGATGCAGAGACCAACAAATTAACTTGTACTCTCAGTTTGGGCATGCAACTGCTTACCTGTCAGAAGGGAGAGGATGCCTCAGAAGGGCTGTGTGCTTTTCAGTTAGCAGGCACACAGCTTCTGCAGCTGCCTGCCTGGCAATGGCTTCCTGTGTAGCCTGCAGGTGGAAATAAACAAAATCTATGAACTGTGTCATGGGGAAAAAAATAAGACTAATTCAGTTTAAGTTTCTCCTGTATATTCATTCCTCTTTCTGATCTGTGTCCGAACAAGGTGGAGTTCTGCCTCTGAGTGAGATTGATTTGCAGCTCTGTGAAAGAATCCTGTGCCAAGTAAACAACCCAGCTTCAGGAGTGGGAAGAGCTAATGGCTACAATCTTCAGAGCAGTCACTACACTGCTTAACAACTACAGTAGAACCTGACAGGGCTGAGAATTTTGCAAAATGAGATCATGACACAAACATAAATGGGTGGATATGAGATGGTTTAGTAATCCATATATTTTCCTGCTCTAATCACTGATTATTCCTCATCTCTTCTGACAGTGTATATTAAAAAAGGTTTTTATTTCAGATTATAGTCCAACAAGGGCACTAATTCATATCTGAAAAGCTTGTACTGAAAGCCTGAAATGAGGCATTTTCAGAAGAATCTCCTCCCTGTTTTCTGCTACTTTCTGAGACTGAAAATATGAAATGTCATGAATGTGGTTTTTGAATTTTGGTATTTTTTCATACTTCTGCCTTTGCACATCAACATCTTAAAACTGAAAGGATGTGGAAAATAAATTAGGATCAACAGAAGATAAATAAAATTTAATTAAGCTCTAAAAAGGCTTTGTTTACTTGGGGCCAATCAGTATGTTGATACCAGCTTTTGACCAACATGACAATGTTGTTTTCTGATTTTCAGACTGTTTACCCTTGTACAAACAGATCAGAAATCCTCCTAGCAGCCCTGGGGAGCAACTACTAATTGACTCAGTTTATTGGAAATGTAGGAGAACTGCAGCCTGCTTGCAAGCCTGTGCCACTGCCCAGCACTAAGCACAGTGCTGCATTTTAAGACTCAAAATTAGGAGAAACAGTGGATTTGCTCCAAAGACTTGCCTCTGCCTGGTGTGGCACTGCTGAGGCGGGGGATACACATCTTGTTTCAGCAAAGTTACTTGATGGTTCGTCATTCCCAGATGGTGAAGAGCTACTTGTCATCACCCACCTGCCGGGTGGAGGGCCCTTGGACCCACTGCACTTGTGTTTTTGGTCCCTAATTTATCCTAGACAATATATGCCAGACATCTTAAGCAGATTAACTGCTAGATCTTTGGTAACTCAGCTCCTCCTTCCAAAGGGAGCAGATTGGCACAGCTGGCTACCTGATAGCCTTGCATCCTCCATCAAAGAGCAAGGACAACCAACAGAATGTGAGCAAGGGAGGGAAAGCTCTTCACTCAGCATACCCGGGACCTGCTGAGGATGTGTCACAGGCAAATTCAGATCCTCTTCTGGTACAGGGAAAATATTTCTAGTGTTCCAGAATAAAGATTTCTATCCCTTGGGAGATGCATGGAAAAAGAAACTCACAAAAAATATATAGAAATTGTGAAGAAGGAATTCTCAGAAATAAGGAATACTGACTGCTCCAAAATTCTACTATATTCTTCATATTGCTTTGAAGTTCCTTTGAGATCAAAGTCAGCACTGCTAAAGCTTCTTGGGCATGAACTCTTGCTGTCTCCTTTAGGCCAAGCACAGCTACAGGGATCTATTTTATAACTGAGGGTAGATGGGTGGATTTTTCAGGAGTCTGAAGCAAATGGGGAAAAACTTGTTTGTGACATTAATGCACTGAAAAGATAAGAAAGGTACTACAGCAGTATAACCAAAGTTTCTGTTTGGCACCTCTGGGGCCAGGTTAATAACCTGTCACAGCAGGTTTCCAAACCTCTCTAATCACAGTTTGTGAAGTAAGTTGAACTGTATGTCATGTGTGAAAGGAATACAAAGGACAGGTAGAAAACAACTGGAAGAAGAGCTATAAGGAGGCAAAGCCAGACACCAAGGAAAGTGTAAACATCAAGAGGTAGAGAGAGGCAAGCCTTTGTCAAGGAGCAAGTTTCAAGTACACTGGGAGTAAATTCTCACCATACAAAGAGAAGGCTGAGGACATAAATATACCAAGAAAAGCCAGTACCCAACAGAGAATTAGAACAGGAGAAGCAAAGAGCCCATGAAACAAGAGTGACAGAAAGAAATGCCAGCTTATTCTGAAAACACAGGCAATATTACCAAGCCTGAGGCAGCAGTTTTCTGGGTTTCAGGATCCCATTAATGATACTTCCAGACAAAGCTCTTCCCCTGCTTAAGTCTGCTGCATTTCATGTGCCCCAAGGCCAGCATGAGAAAATTCTGGATACCTGCATGGATGCTGTGGATACTCAGCACCCCTGGGAAAGAAAGGGGACAAGAAATGCCAAACCAGGTCAAACTTGCAATGCACCTAACCCACTGTGGTACCTTTCCCTACTGTCAGCACTGGATGCTTCAAAAGGAGAAGCAAAAGGAGACTTGAGCTGTGTGGAGCTGACAGCAGGTAATCTCTCCTCACAATATTGCTGTGAAGGATGACATTGTTGCCCTTCCTTTACTAGCAGTAAGAGACTGTAAAATGTCATTTCAATGAAATATAATGTGGCTCATGACATCCACATTTTAAATGTTGGCATGAATCTCTAGGTGTCTTCTAATGGGACAGTAATCCTCAGTGACCTTCCAGGTGAATTACAAAACTGAGTAAGCAGTGTGGAGAGGCAGCACACTAAAATTTTGCTGTTTACAGATTAAAACCTATGTATAGAGAAAGATGATAAGGGACATGAACACGTCTGTACTTATCTCACCTGGTATCTGCAGGAATTTAGAATGGTATCTCTGGCCTCCAGCCTGCAGACACCAAGCTTGGGATGGTGTATTCTGAGTACCCCAGCACAGGGCTGGCCTGAAAAAAGCCCAGATTTGCTTTTCTTTTTATTTGCACTGGAGACACTGAAATCATTGGTATTTGACAGTAGAGGGTTGAGCAAACTTTTGGGATGAGTGGAGGAATCTGAGTGGTCTGAGGCGTGGTTAAGTGTTGATGTAAGTACTTTGCCCTCCCTTTCCCTTGACTGCCTTTGGTAGTTTTCTTTTTAAAGAGCAGAGAAGCCAAAAGAAATGAATGCAAAACTAGGATGCTTAACTCTGAAGAGCTGAGCTGCCATCCTCTGAGCAAGATGAACAGCAGCCAGCTACAGATGTGAGCATCTGAAAATGAATCCTGTAAACTCAAAGAACTAAATCTAAGAACTCGGAACTTAATAATTTACGAAGAGTGCTTGTGAATAATTTAAAGGTTGCAAGAGAGCCATTCCTTGGCCTGAAATCAGTTAGTCTGGTTGCCTTCTTGTACTTCTCAAGCTGGCATCTCTTCCAGGGAGGGGATTTGGCCACTGTCTGTTCTTGTTCAGCCCCCAGTGAAGCACAATGTTGGGAGGAAATAAAAATAATAAATCAATGGGGCCAGCAGCTAACAAATGGTACCTCCAAAAATAAAAAGAGAGGTACTTTTTGCTGGTTCAGGGGAGCATAAACCTGTTTGGAGGGAACAACCAGGGCAAGACAAGATTTCTCCACTCATTACATGGCCAAATATGGGGAAAATTTCAGAAAGCAAAAATGTCACTTTGACCCCAATGAGATAATCTCCATGATAATACCAAGCTCTTTTCCAACATATGGGACACTACACACCATCACAGATTCCTGAAATCTGTGAAGTTAAGGTGATGTTATCCTTTCTGTCTACCTGGCTCTTGGGACAGACGGGTGCAATGGGCACTGCCTGTGGCATGATGGTCTGTCAACAGAAGTAGGTACTGGGTTGCAAAAAGGCCAGACCAAGAAGTTCGAGTCAGGCAAACTTTTAAGCAACCAAACAATGGGGAAAAAAATCAGGAAATCTTAACTCAGACTTTGTTACCAGAACTGCCTGTACTCCCATTTCTCTTTCCTCAGAACATCAGAGGTCACATTTCTCAAAAACAGGCTTTTTCTTACAGTTACAGGAACACAGCAGTCACTGGACTCAACCCTCTTCCTTCCTTTCCTCCTAATCCCAGCAGTTAGAGCATCACAAAATACAAGTTTTTGCTTTTCTCAGGAGGTATCTCTACTTCTAAGTCAGTAGTGAAAAGAAATCCCAGCATGAGAAGAACAAGTGTTCTTTAGTTTAAAATGTCATCTTTTGAATCAAAAGCAAGCCCAAAGTTTAAACAGTTGTGTTTAGTACAGAAGCATGCTGTTAGGAAGTATCCACGGTGTGGCCTGACTTCATGAGTTAGGCTTTGCCTGATGTTCACAGTTTTGTGCAAGGCTGTCAAATCTTCATGTATGAGCCCATCCTGTTGCTTCTTTTCCCTGTAAATTATTTCTGGACATCATTGACAGCTTCAGTTGTTTTGCAAAAGGATAAACATTCCAAAGGTCATTGCACTTCTTTGAACATTGTGAGGGTGGGTGCTGACTAGAGAAGTCCTCTTGAGGCCTGGATGGTGTGACACTGTCCTTTACTCACACCGTAAAAATGAAACAGGAGAGATGAACTACAAATGTCCCAATTTTGACAATAGCTTTGCTGGTGCTTGCAGCTTCTTAGGGACCAAGATCAGTCAACTACAATGTTCAAGTCTGACAGTAATCAGACTTTATTAGCATCAGCATCTCACAGAACCACTTGTTCCTTCCTAACGTCTCCTGAAATTGGAACCTGAAATATTTTCCAGTTGCTGTCCTGAATATTTATTTGCTACTGCTGCCCATGTGTGAGTGCAAATAATAGAATGTAAAAATGTGTGTCCTAGTATGTAGATTAAAAAACATCTTTATTGCATATCTAAAAACATAACATGTTTTGGTATTGTTTTTTATTTAAATGTCACACAAGATCAATATTATTATGGGACAGATGAAAAATATGCGTAGAACTCGTTCATTAGCTGTTGGCAGATAAAAATCAGAGTGGGTGGACATGAAATAGCACCTTCAGATGTTGACTGCTTGATAAATATCAGGATTGTAATTGCATCTCCAGAAATCAGCTCTAAAAATAGAGTGAGACAAAAGAAAATGAGATGTGAGTAAGAATTTATAATAGTGTTTTGTATAATGTCTCCTTCATTAGCATCCATCTGGACAGAGCTGATTAAGTCTCTTAGCTCATGTCACTAGGCAGGAGAGATGAAGATGAAAGGATATTCAACAGCAGACAGCCACAAAGTTGTACCATCAGTACAATGAATGCATAAACACTGACAACCTGCAGGCAGGCTGCACTGCATTTCCCCTGCTTTACTTCTCTCTGGTGCTGTGCCATGTGATTCAAAATTGTGTCTTCAACCCGGACTTATCTTGCCTGCAATTCCCCTCACTGGGTAATGAATGCAGAGGGCAATGCTCATCCTCGTCAAAGGCTCAAATCCAGGCAGAAGGGCCAAAGTTGACAGTGGCAATTCTAAAAGACTGGGGAAAAAATGCATTCTATACAGACAACTAATTAGAAAAATTGGATATGGTATTCAAGTTGCTGTGCCAAGCTGAAAAACAAAACAGCACAGGATAGATTTTCAGGTAACAGGCAATTCATTATCAAAGAAACATATTTCACATTGAAAAGATTTACTGTCCATAATAATCTTTTTGGATTAATGGCTTTAATTAGCAGAAAAATAGCAAACTCAAGCTTGAATCAATCTGCAAAGATACCCCACTCTCTTTGTTAATGAAGGTGTTTTTGACTTGAAAAAGAAATCAGGCATGGAATGAGGCTTTTTTTTCTTTGCAAAATCTTTCCTTAAAATATCAAATTAAAAATCAAGATATTATAAATATGAACTCAAGCAAATCATGCATTCGGAGATATACAGGCTTAGTCAGAAATCAGATAGAAAATATCTTTTAGTAGGAAGCATCAGGAGAATTACTATAAAACTACTTAGATCAGAGGGAGTTTCTATGTTTCTAGCATTACTTTCCAAAAGAGTTAAGTCTGTGTGAACTCTCTGTGACTGAACTCAACCCAGTGTGAAGCCTGAAAGTCTCAAAAATAGCAAAGATCCAGAGTTTCCTCTAAAAGAAAGCTTTAGCATAATTTCTCATCTCACTGGGTAACTGAGGCACCACCCAGGAGAGATATCTGTTAAGACTTTTAAGAGAGGGAAAAGCTTTGTTTAGAGCTTGGAGTTTCTGGCAATCTAAAAGTGCACATGAAGAGAAACTCTGCCTTTGAGGAGGAATCTCCCTGTGCCTTGTGATGAGTATCTGCAAAGCTACACAGGGAAAAGTTATTTTGAGCATCAATGATAAGGCTACCAAATGCTTGGGAATGGCTGAGCAAGATGGCGGGATGGCACAGGAGCCCTTTCCCCTTCACCTTTTGGGATGGAGAGCATGTTAGTGAGAATGGCTGATTTCCAGGGCTTCTGCTGCTGGCAGCTGAGCTGAGCCAGAAGGTTTTGGTGTCCCTCTCTGCATTGCCAACAACTGCTGTGAAGAGTTTTATTAGTCTGGACGGCGTAGCATAGTTCATCTGCAAATACCTGATCCTGTTTTGGGAACTCCAGCAGTTCTCCTTCTCCTGGCTGACCCTATGCCATTCTCCCCTATGCCATCCTTTTCTTAGCAGTCTTGACAGCTTTCCCCGTTGGAGAGAGGCTGGCTCATTCCCAGCTCTTCTCACTCAGGCTGTAGACTGTGTTAACCCACACTTTTTTTCTTGAACATTTGTATCTTGATTTCCCATGGAAACAAGCCTGGAATGATCCCTTCTTCTGTCCACGGGTCTCTCTCCTCACTCTTAATAACTCTTGAATTCAGTAGCTGTTTTCAGCCAGTTTTGACAGAGAGGCAGAGGTCTCAAAAGTAATTATGTTTTTACCAGTTTTATAAAAATGGACATTTGGGCAGATGAGAAATGGGAGTATGAACATTTGTGAATTCACCCCTGGCTTTTGTCTGATCCCTCTGGCATCTTGGCATCGCTGGATGCGTCAGTCCAAGGATCACTGCCAATGTATTTTGTGGAAAGACATTGCATGTATTTGTGGCGTTAATGGAAAGTACTTGTGTAATTTGGCAAACACAAATAATATGAGAGGACACATATAGCAAAAAATTGAGGCTTTGTCACATCAGATGCTCATAGAATTACTTATTCTGCATGAGTGAAAGACCACTTTGCAGCCAGCATTAGAAAACATGTATCTGTTCAACAGTTCATCTCTAGTCTTTGAAGCTGTTAATCAAATTGCAGGCCAAGTGAAAGGTTTCATAGCAGAAGTATCACAGAATAAGCTGAGTTGGAAGGGACCCATAAGGACCATTGGGTTCAACTTCTGGCCCTGTACAGGATCATCCCCAAGAGTCATCCCCAGTCATATCATGTGTCCGAGGGCATTTTCCAAATGCATCTTGAGCCGGTTCCAGTGCCCAAACACCCTCAGGGTGAAGAATCTTTTTCTAATATCCAAACTAAACCTCCCCTGACACAACTTCAGGCCATTCCCTTGGGTCCTGTCACTGGTCACTACAGAGATCTGTGTCTGCCCCTTCTCCTCCCCTCACAAGGAAGCTGAAGATTGCAATGAGGTCTCTCCTCAGTCTCCTCCAGGCTGAACAGACCAAATGACCTCAGCTGCTCCTCATGCAGCTTTCCCTCAAGGTTCTTCAAAATCTTTGTTGCCCTCCTCTGGACACTCTCTAATAGTTTAATATCTTCCTTATATCGTGGCACCCAAAACTGCACACAATATTCAAGGTGAGGCTGCATAGTGCAGAGCACCAGTGCAGAGCAGAGCAGAACAATTCCTGCCCTTTCCCAGCTGATGCTGCTGTGCCTGATGTCCCCCAGGACACACTTGGCTCTCCTGGCTGCCAGGGCACTGCTGACTCATTCAACTTGCCATTGACCAGGATACCCACGTCCCTAAAATAATCTGATCAGTGCTGAAATACAAGGCAGGCCAAAATTCAGTGAGCAAAAATAAGGGGCCTCTGCATGGTTAACAGTTCATTTAAAACCAAGAGGGAATGGTATGTCCTGAACTAGGAAGTGTCACTATTCCATTACTCCTACATCTGCTGTATATAATAAGGATTGATGCTCTAATAACGTATTTTGCAGATCGGTTGCTTATGACACCATTCATCAGGAGGATGAAACCCTTTAGACAGCATCACTGTAAGTATCTCCTAAGCAGCACCATTCTGTTGATACTTACTAGAAAATTTGATTGTGATCAGGATGGGGACCAGACATGTCTGTAAGCAATGAGTGCTCTGAAGCTATCTTTTTCTACATAGAGACCCAAAATTGCTTAGAGAGGGTTACATAAAGAAGCAGTCTGTCTATTATCCCCACGGTGAAGCATAGAAGCAAAACCATGTTACTGTGTAATGAGCTATTTATGATTACAGATCAAAAGAAAGATCTCTTGTAGATGAGCTACAAATCTGCTTAAATGGTGGTTTTGAGCTTGCAAGTTGGTTTTGCCTACTGTTCTTGTTGAAAATGGTCTGCTATGAAATACAAATATCCTTCTAGCTTTCCCTGTTTCCCTGAAAATCTCCAAAGCTGTGAAAACAGAAATGTTGGGAAAGAAATGCTTTATATCATTATGAATTTGCTGACATAAATATGTACTAATAAGAGTGATAAATTTCTGTCTGATCCAAGCAACAAAATAAAATAAAAAGGACGCATTTGTGCCAACATATATCAAAACCCCTTGAGCTGTGCTCCTCTGTCAGACTTCATAAATACTGGATCTGTCATCCCAATTCCACTGCAGCATTGCAGACAAGACTGTAGGAATGTATTTATTTGATATGATTATGATATAAACTTCATGTCTGATCCTTCTCTCCCTCATAAAGTGGAATATTAGATTAGACGTTACCATGTGTGCATCGTAATCAGCTGTCTTTTCACTGACTTCTTTTTGATCGATGAGAGAACAATTTTGCTTATTTTACTCAAGCCAAGAAAAAGCTAATTATATTCTTTTCTGAACAAGTGATGTTATTAAATTTGATTGAATTGGCTCCAAATAAAATACAGAACTTGGAAAAACAATTATTTCTATTATTAGCAACAAGGCACATTCACTCTGCCATAACTGTGGAGGCACTTGACATAATCTGTCTTCTTGTCACTATTGTGGAAGGCAAAGACAAAGTGAAAAGTACCAAATAGCTGCACTTGAGATGGGTGTACTGCATCTCTACCAGCACTGCAACCTGTATGTCAGCCACTTGACTTAAGGTAGTTTGGGAGGGAGATCCTCAGAGGAAAGAGAGACAGACAGTTAAAAGGCCTCTCCCCACATTCACCTCCTTTTATCTCTTCTCTGGTGTCTGTTTTTATCTAATCCCTCCCTTGACAGTAGGGCAGCATGCTAATGAGCAACTACCTGGTGCAGCTGGGGCTGTAATTGGAGAATAATTAATGCTGGTGTCAAAACCCTGTTCTGTGGTTTATCAAACAGTGTGGGGCTATGCATGAGTACATAGGAGCTCATCTGTATGGGAGGATCAAGAAAAGGGACTAAAGATACTTTTATTTCCCAAGCCTTGTAATGAAACAATAAATATCTGTCATATGAATGTTGCTCCAGTTCAGCTCTTTGTCCCTTTCAAAGACTTACTATTATGCTCAGCTTCTTATAATTACTTCTTTACATGGGTTTCTACGGAGTAGAACTTTGTATTTGCAGTGGGGCTGCAAATTAGTTGATCATTATTTCTTCTGCTCTCACACTAGAATTTTTTTTTCAATGTATCCTTCTAGAGAAAGGCAGTGACAATATACTGAAGTGAACAGTCAAAGATATTTAAATTGGCTTCCAGATTAATGCAAGTAAATGTCAAGGTCACAGCTTGCTGGTGTTTACGGCTTCATCTTCAAGTGTCAAACTATGCATTTTATCTATTTATTATGTGTTCTTGGGACAGCTTTTAATTTACTACCAGCAATGCAAATGGTGTCTTCTCAAATATGCAGACAATATGTGTCCTCTTGAACAGCAAACTGAAGTTAGAGTAACAATAAGAAAATAGTTTTGTGTGTCTAAGAAGAGACACCCACTTTGTTGAAAGTGAAAATTGTGGAGAACAAACATGATTTATTCTACAGTTTTCCTGTATGGAGTATCCCCTCTAAAGCTGTGGTATATATCCTACACTATCAATCTACTTTACAACATTGCTTTGCTGTCACCAAGAAATTTTCTTAAGAAACATCACAGAATAAAATCTGAATAATATAAATGCTTGTTTTCTTTACTAGTTTAAACAAATATTTGGCTTTATGTATTCCAAATTATTTTTTTTAAGGAAATTGTCCTGGATTCTTTTTCTAAAACTGGGGTAAGGTCTTTAAAAAGAAACAGTATTTTTAATTTCAGTCAACTGAACTTCTAAATGTTTTTTTTCAGCAAAATGTATTTTTGATTTGCTACAAATACCTAGAAAAGGGTTACTTGAAATCATGGACTTGTAAACTCCTTTTTAGCATTTTATATAATGGCATTTCTGAGCTCAACTAAAGTATCTGTAGTGGAAACAAAGCCCCTACACTAAGTTGCATTTGTACCATGAAGAACATCCAGTGGCAAAATGCACAGTCTGGAAAATGTCACAGCTAAAACAACACATTCTTCCTGTAGAGAATCTATTTGCATAAATGAAAATTACATGTGTCCTGGCACAGTACCATTATTTTATATTATATCAATATAACTTATTCAAATAGGTTTAAGGGCAAGCATGTGTGATAGCCTCCTACTATTTATTTCTTATAAACAAGCAAGTACTCAATTACCATACACTTACTGGCTATAATCTGACATTAATTAATAAGAAAAAAAATGATTTTTTTTTCTGAAAGATGAATAAAACACATCACACAGCACACATCATCTACTGTAGAATTAGTGAAAAATTTTGATTAGTCACTCAATGTCAGTGGCCACAGCTATGGTACACCTTGATTTGGTCAGTGACATGGTGGGTGTTTAGAGGCATATCTGGGTAGTCTAATCAACCATCAGCAAAGGTTTGGATGTATTTAAAGGTCACTCTCCTGACTGGGTGAAAAGAAGAAGAAAAACTGAAACCAGAGGGTAATTGTCCAAATGCAGGTGCTCTGGCAGGGGGAAAGGAAAAGAAGTGGGATTTTGAACATGTAGCACACACTAGAGCAGGGCTTTACTGCTTGGTGTTCCTAGCTTGTCTTCCAAGGTTCATACAGAGGAAGAGTCTTTATGAGGATAAAAGGAAATCAATATGTGAGAATTAAACTGCATCAATTGTGTTTTCTTTCCTGTGTGAGCAAAATAGCCAATGTAGTGCCTTACAGTCAAAACATAATTTACATGAGGGTTTTAAGAAGAAGGATTTGAAGCAGGTTACCAGAGGGTGGGAAGGGTTTGCTCATTTTTAGGAAAGCCATGTGGAGGCAGAGCACTTGTGCAAGCCCCTGCATCGGGATGGGAGAGCTAACAAGTGATGCTGATTTGGTGATTTAAAGGAGGCAATTACGGACAGGAGGAGACAGACCTCTGTAGCAGTGGCAGGGCTTGCTGGCATGTCCAGCAGTGCTGGTACTACTCCTCAGACCATGGCCAGCAGGTGCCTGAAGCTTTCTGCCCTGTGCTAGATGTTTGAAGAGCTGCTTTTCCTCTCACCTGATCTTGGACTTAGCTCCTGGCTCAGCCAGTGACCAGAGCCTGGGACCTCCCCATGTTCTGCTGTTTCAGAGGTGCCATGTCAGAGTCTCTTCTACTGCCCATCTGGCTTAGCAGCCTCCCTGCAAGAGACCTGTACAAATTCCTTGTTGAGGTGTTTGTTCAAATGCTTTTTGGGAGAGATAAAGCAAAATGGTGCATCCCACCCTGCAGTGAAGGGTGGCAGAAGGGCGGGTGCAGAGATCAGTGTTGGTTTCATCTACCCAAACACTATACTTCAGGCCCTTGTGAAAATCCAGTCACAGTGGGTCACTCAAGTGAGGTATCTTTTCTTCCCATATGTGATGCTCTAATCCTCTGCCAGAAAGGCAGAAAGATTTGAGTTAATTACCAACTAATATCAAATTCCTGGCCACTGAGGCACAATTTCTCCAGCCAAACCAGAAAAGTAGCAGGACTCTCCCACTCAGAAGAGAGACAGAGCTAGCAGTCCCTCACTTCTTTTCAACCCCTGCCAGGTGGAAGGAGATAAAAAATAGCAAAACTCAAGTATTTCTTTTCTCCCCCGCCCTCAGTGCTAAACTAAATAGAAAAATAAATTCTTGATAACTAAGCAGAGCTCCAGACTGGCTCTGGCAAGTCATTATAGTATGTAGATTTGTTTTCTTTATACACAAAACTAGAATCAAAATCCCATATAAGCTTCTTTTGGCAGTATCTGAAATTACATGCCTGATCTTTTTATGCAGCAATCCCTCACTGAAAATGTTTCTGCAATTTAAATGCAGTGTGAAGCATTTACTGTTCATACTCTATGCAAAGGTCTGAGGGAGAAAACAGGAATTTATCTTATTGGAGTCATTAATGTGACTGTCTTCAGCTAAGCTGAATAGTACTCTGTTCCTGGGTTAAACTGGGGCCCCAAACTGTATTTTTTTATGGTCACATATAAACTGGCCCATAATAGTGTATCAATAAACCCCAATTACACTCAGGAAAATACTAAAAGCAAAGCTCAAGTGAAGCTCAATAAAGTCTAGAGGCAAATTAGAGCTGTGTGGAATAGTGACATCCATCTGGTATTTTTCAGTGACTTCTAGTCAATTACTACATTTCATCATATGTAATCCTCTTTTATCTTCTGTTCCTGCTGCTACAGTAATTCTCACTCTGCTACATCTGTGGCTTTACTGTGAATTTTTATCACCTATGGGTAAGTGGACCTTTTTTTTTTTTCACTAGCAGTTGTGCTGTACATGGTTGGGGAAGAAAAAAAGAGCAATCAAAACCCAACTCAAGAAAAAGAAAGATTTAATTGCAAGAGAAATGAAACACAAAGACTGCAAGGTAAGAATATAAAATAAATAAATTCAGATATGGCAGATAACATTGAGCAAGGCAAAGGTAACTTTCCACTCAGAATATTAATTGTTGAAAACATGGTGTAGGTTGAAGTGTCTGGAGTGACATGTATTTTTAACAACCTTCTATGATTTGATCATATCTGTGACAACCCGTTAAAAAAGAGCATTCTAAAATAAGTCATAATTGTATTTTTCTTAGAGAAGGAAGCTTTGGCTGTCATGTTCTCATGACGAACATTAAATCTAGAAATAGATTATTAGTATATGTTGAAAAATAGAAAAGGTTAAACCTGCAGCAGAAGAGTTGATTTTACAGCTCTGGTACTCTGTGCTAGTCTATTAGCATGTTAAATCCTACAAAGGATTCTAGTGTTTTTTGTGCAGATGTAGAGCAAGAAAGAAAAATCTTGCCCATTTCACAGTTCTGTGCAAAAGACAGGCATCACATAAACCTTTATATAAGGAGGGACTGTTCTCTTGGGGCTTCAGACGCAGAAACCAGGCTTGGTGTCAATGATGAGTTTGTCTGTGGGAATATTGACTGATGTATGGAGTCATCTTCACAGTTGCCCCAAAATCAGGGGACACTTCTAGATAAGTAATCGGCTGAAAGAGTGAAAGTGAGAATAGAGCCACAGAGGAAAAGTATGAGAAAACTAGTGAGGAATGCATGGTATGGATCCAAGCCCTGGCTTTTCTGTATTCTTGCAAGCACTCATTTTCATGATGTTTTCAGGGGACTGACACCCCTTCCCCAGAGAGTGAAAATGTCATCCTGTGGCATGATCTTTTTCTAGAAAGGTGGCTTTCTCTCCCAAGTACAAATTCCCAGTGGAGTGCAGCTGCTTGTAATTTTTTGTTTCGAAGTTATTTGGCTGAAGATGAGATAAAAACAAACTAGACCTGAGCTTGCTGAGCCAAGTGAAACAGAGACTGATTGCTGCTTTCAAGTACCTCAGGGAAACAGGATTCTGTAAGGCAGAAGACAAGGCAGAGAGCAGAACTAAGAAATAATAGCAGGCTAGTCCTATATATCATCTTCAAATTAGGTTTTTAAACAGAGGAAGAATGAGGTGCTGGAGCTGCTTCCCCAGGTCTGGAGCTGCTTCCCTGTAGGAACAGAGGCTGCAAGAGGCCTAAGTAATTTCAAGATAGAGCACAAACAGCTGAAGAAAGAAATAAAGTTACATGACTGAAAGATGCAATAGGATTTGTTTGTGTAAGAAGTTCTTTTCAGGCCTATGAAAAATGCCTTTTTAACGTTAAAAACAAGAAAAACTGAGTGAAATATTTCACCTTGTATATTTATGCATTTTGAATGAAAATATCATGTATAATTTCAGTGCAAATTAAAAATGAAAAATGGTTTAAAATGCACATGTTGCTCCTATTTTAAGGTCCAGGATTCAGGTTCAGGAAAACTTCTCCCCTCCAGAAAAATGTGGCAGAGGGACACTGCTGCTCCAAGGATGATGGTGCAGCAGTACTTTTGATGTACTCGGAACTATTAAAGCCCTAGAAAAATCGCTCCTCTTACCCCCTAGAAATCCCTCTGAACAGTCAAATCTATGCCTCTGTTGTGGTTTGCTTGAGGCTGGAGCCAAATGTCACCCATTTGTCATGAATCAGGTGCTAGAGCCAGGAGCTGGCAGGAAGGATGGCAGAGCTCCCCAGACTGCCTTGCTGCCTGGATGCACTCATTCAAATGTCACTCAGTTCCCACAGTAAGCAAATAAGCAGCTGCCATGAGAGAGCTGATAGACACTTTAAGTCCTGGTTATAAAACTTGTTATATATTATTTACTCAGCACTGACAGCTTGCTCTGCTCTGTGCACACAAGGCAGTGTGCTCTCTGCCTGTGGGAGCTTTTGATCTCAGGGATTAAAAATCCAAAGGCTCAGGAGACAGTCTGAATCTGGATTACAGCACCCATCATCCTGGCCTGCTGCTGCTTGGACTGCATATTCCTTTTCCAATGCACAGCTATTAATTTCCTCTCTGTGGAAACCGAGATGCACCAAGGGATCTTGACCTTTCTGTAGTTGGGGCACTGCTGAGACATGTACTCAAGTACCAGGAAATTGGCCAGATTTTTAATCTGTGCATACTCTTAAGCAGCTTTATATCCAGTGAAAGCAGAATACCTGGAAGAATGGAATCAGTAATTCACAATTTGCATATAACTTCTTACCCACGTGTCAGTGCTCCTGTGTATTTTTTTTCTCAAGATGTCTAGTTACCCCAGAAGCTAATTACAGTGATGTGCACTTCAAGTGCCTGTCTCAGAGATTGTTTAAATACCTTCACAACATGGTATCATGACCTTTGAAAATATCCAAATTCAGTGTCTCCAAATGACATCAAAATGAGCTGGCACAGAGACTGGGAAATGCCTAAAGTTAGCTGATAGGATGTGCCAAGAGCAGGGATATCTGAATCCCATAATTCTTCAAAACCTCGGTTGCTACCTTTTTTTCCTCTTGTGTGGCACCTTGTTTCATACAGGAGCATTTGATCAGTGCTTAATCTGGACTAAGATCAAAGGTATTCCTCAGCTTGGGCAATGTCAGAGGTACCACCCAGCTGTCTGAACAAGGACCTCAGCGCTGTGGGAGAAGCTCTCTCCAGTAGTCCCTGACTGGATGCATTGCTAAGCAGCCTTGCTAATTTCTAAAGACTGTGACATGATTCAGCACACAGGGTCTGGAGGAGGATGGCCATTCTGTGTGCAGAGAGCAATGGACAAAAGAAGTGGAAAAGGAAGAAGGAAAGAAAGGAAGGAAGAAAGGAAAGAAGTTGAAATAACTGATGGAGCACAGGGACAGGAGGGTGAGGAAAAAAAATTAAAGGAGCTGCAAAAAATTTAATTAGTATGCTGATTCTGAAGAGCCTTTTAGGAGTGAGTAAAAGTCAGTGAGCATTTATATTTTAGCCCTTTTAGTTTGTGTGTGTTTTGGGCACGATGAAGGTTACTGGGTCAGAAGGCATGGGATTCACCTCAATGATAAAGAAACTCAAATCCAGGTGTCTGTGTATGTCTCTACTTGTGAGCTGGGAGTACAAGCTCCTGCTATAGCCAGTGGAGATCTAGGGGAATGATAGCTGCCTATGTGTAGGTGATTGATTAGTGCATTCTGAGATGCCATAGAGTATCCCAGATAATTCTCTGCAGGTACCAGGTGTATCGCACAATTTATTACACCTTGAAAGTCTGCTCAGTGACAAACGAGATATCTCAAAATTATTCCAGATACCTAAGTGAGCAACCAAATCATGCACCTGGTTGACAGAATCTGAGAGATCCAAAGAACCCTAGCAAAGGATGCTCAGGGGCTGTCTGGACATGACTGTCCCAGCTGAAGAGGAACTCAATCCATCGCATCAACCTAAGTATCACCAGTGCCCTGGGAGATCTCTGCTGAGATCACTGGTGGTGCTCAGCAGTCTGTCCTGTGCCTCTTCCCGTGCTGGTTGCTCTACAAGTTCTAGGTACAGAACAATTTCCAGGTCTTGCTGCTCTCTCAATTGTCAGGAAATATTTTCAATAATTACATTGCAACTCTCTGCCATACAACACAATTAATCTTTGTGAAGTAGTAGTTGGAAGACTCACAGGTGTCCATTAGCTGATGCTGATTGATGTAATTCTCTTTATTTTGACCACCCTTGACTTTTAATTGCAAAGTCAGAGATTTTTCCAAATGCTGCAGTCACACAGCCCATTGTTCCAGGTTTAAGTGATGAAATGGTCCCTGGCCTTTACTTTCAGAGCTGGCTTCCCAACCAGTGTCAAGTCAGATGAAATGAACAGGGTTATAAAACAATACAAAACTTTGTGCTCTGATTTCACAGTTTTTGCTTTAGTATTTTAGGACAAATCATTTCAGGGTTCAGAGCTCCAGAACAAGAAAATTCAGCTGCCTTTTTAAAAGCTATCTCATGTTCTCTAAAGACAGTTATTCTTCTGTCCTTTTCCATGTCCAGTGTCTATCCATTCACATTTTGCTTTTCTTTGGGAAGCAGAGCTGGTTGTAGTTTCACATGAAAATGGCACGTACGTTTTTACTCAAGGGGTGACCAAAGAAAACACAAGTGAATGCCTTGAGTCCTCTACTGAAATCAAACCTTTGGAGACATAATTGTAAAAAGTGTGGGGTGATCTAAGACAGGCTGTGAGTGAAAGCTAATGGCAGGAGATGGGATCAAAGGCATCTAAGCTGCAGAGGCCAATCTTATTTATGCCACCTTTTTCAGCATAAGACAAACTGCAGCAGACAGGCTCTGCTGACTTAAGCTTTCATTTTGCAAAACCTTTTGATGCAGATTTTGCAAAAACAAGTCAGAACAGTATGAATCTAGGTTTGCATTTATTCAGGATGTCAATGTCAGGGTCAAGAAGGGAAAGGGATGCTTGAAAAGAAAAAACTAATGTTTTCTTGGTTGATTTTTGCTCTAAACCTCAAACGTATGATTAACCTTTCTAATGCTGCTGCCTGATTTTCAGACTATTGAGGAAGCCAGGCACCTTGTTTTCCTCAGTTTTGTGTTTAATAAGGTTGTGTACATCTGTTAGAAGTCTTGATTCAGTCAAACTTGAACATATGGCGAAGTAAAGTCAATGAGACTATTTGCAAGCTTACAGTGAAGTGTGTGGATGGGAACTTTGCTGAGTCAGGGCCATATTGACTCACAAGGCAAACTGGCACATAGATTGATATTTAGCTGTTAGAGGCAAAAATAATTGCCTGCTTCTTCCTAGCTTTTTTTTTTTTTTCATTTTAATACATCTCTTTTATAGGTAATATGCAAAACTATAAATATGAACACACACACACACACACACACACACACACACACAAAAGTGAAAGCAAATTCTGTCAAGAATTCCAAGAGAGGAATAAAACCAAGGGAATTTTATCTAAAACTCTACTGGACTGCCATTTGTTCTCAGCTTCCTCTGAAAGTTAACTTTCCATATCATGCCTTCCAGAGTGTGCCAATGAAAAAGCCCATGTGTTATAATATATATAATGAGAGTATTTTAAAGCTTGCACAATGTGTGCAAACTGAATCAGTGCAGTGTGGGCTGATTTGACATGACCCAACAGTCATTTGGTTGTTGCTTTCATAATCCATATTGGAATTGGGCACTCATACTGAAGATGCAAATATTTATTCTCAAAGACATATTTATTTATTCTCAGAGACACGAAGAAAGTGGATGAAAACAAAGTGAGAGAAATAAAGAATAAACAGTCAATATTGAAGTTAACATGTTAGGATAAAAATGTCAGCTCAGCTAAATTAAAGAAAATAGGAATGGGAGAAAGTGATAGCAGAGTAGGGAGTTGAGCCTGGAAGCAGTATTTCTGTCAGAGGAGACGGTACTACAGGACACCAAAGCAGAGTTTGAAGTATGGACCTGAAACTGTGATGAGAGGGGGTACTAACTGTATAGCTCTGTGTAAGTCTGTCCAAGAATGTAGTGCAAAGGAACAGCTGTGGAAGGAAGGTTGTGTGCTCCTTCCCAGCGCAGAGTCACCTGTGGATGCCAGGTGTTTGGTGAGCCTGAGGAGTTTGCTGCCCAGCACTTTTTGTATCCAGTCCGAATACCTATTTCCAAACCTGTAACCATATTTCAGAAGGGTTGTGTGCACCTGATGATGGAGAAGGAGGAGTTTTGTACTTTGGGCAATGGACACTTTGAGGAGGTTCAAAGGTATAGTGGTAGACTTCTTCATGAACTGGGAATTGGGAGTGTCTGACTGTGGACAGCAAAAAACTGGTGATTCAAAATGGTAAAGCCCACTTCTCACACCAGTCTGTTGAACACCATGATGTTTGGGTTTTGGATGACATTACACTGCTGAGCCACTCTGTACTTTGGGTCTGACAGTGCCATGCCACTCCACTGCTGTTCCTCTTGACAGAAAACATGGCAGAAACACAGCATTGGAGCCCTGCTGGAGAAAGGGCTGTGTTCTTCCTGCTCTGGTTCCTGTAACCACGTTCATCTCCTCAGCTCTTGGCTGGACTGGGAAACCTCACCCACTGAGGACACAGGGGAGAAAACTGGCTGTGATACCCAAGTGGTATTACAGCAGCAAGTTGCCATTGATGCATTTTATTTTCTGTGTCTTTTACCTATGTGTGTGTATTGGAGCATGGAGTAAGGCAAGATAATTAGTCTCAAAATCTTCTATCAACAAGCAGTTACATTTTAAGTTTTTATGGCCAGTCTCATTGGTTAACAAACTGAACATAAGCTCCCACTGTGATGTGCTAGCTGAGAGTGTAGATGCGAGCCAAGGTGGTGTAAACAGCAGGATGTCATGCAGGAGTGGGGGAGTGTGTATTCCCCCCCCGCCCTCCCATACAGCAGAAGCAGAATTGTTTGCAGAATACTGTGCCACATGCTAGTACCAGGCTTAAAAAAAAAAAAAAAAAAAAAAAAAAAAAAAAAAAAAAAAAAAAAAAAAAAAGAGAAAAAAAAAAAAAGGGGAGATTTTTAAAAAAANAAAAAAAAGGAGAGAAGATGAAAGCTGGAGAGATTTTAGAAAAGACAATTTTAGGAATCTAAAGGGATTTTAGGAACAAACATCTGCGATTACAAGTATGGAAAATATACTCTGGCATAAGGATCTTGTGGAAGCAGCCCCTTTACCCTGAAAAAGAAGATTCGAAGCTGAGCTGAGAGCAGCCTTTGAACACCCCTACAGAGGATGGGAGTCTCTGACACCGGTGAATTGCTAACCCTGTGGAAGAAGCAAGAGTTTGTGAATGCGTTTGGACTGCCAGCCAAAGCTTGACATTTTGAGGAGGATTTGCAGTTTTAAGTAGCAAAAGTAGTTAATTGTTGAAGTGATTTACCAAGGGATGTATCTTTAATTCAAAAGTGATTTAGCTTCAAAAATATGCTGTTTAACTCAAATAGGAATTAGCCTACTGTTTTGTAGGAATGTGACCCATATAATCAGAGCAGCTTTGATGACCTTAAAATCTATTGAACTATTATTTTTTTAAATCAACCCAGGTTATCTTTCCTCAAATATTTTAGTTGCTAACCCAATCACATCACCATCTTAGGGGAATTATTCATAATTATGGAGCAGAGTCTCCTCTCAAGGGGAAAAAGGTAGAGGCAGCGCTTTCTTTCCATTATTTAAATAAGTCAGAGCTTGGGTAGAGGAGAATGCATAAGAAACAGCAGCTGTGTTCAGTGAGGTCAATCTAAAAGGAGCCATAGCATAGCAGCAGTTTTAGGGAAATGAAAATTAAATTTGGGGGAGACTAGGTTAGTAATGCTTGTTTCAAAGGAAGGACAGCAAAAACACTTCTTGTCCTGGTCAAAATGCACAATGCATGTTCTGACTTAAAAAGAAAATGAAGACAACAATACAAAACAAGTCAAGTCAAAATAAAACAAACCAAATTTATTCACACTTTATGTAGAACAGAGGCTCTAGAAAAAGATGAGAGATATCATGTGACAGTCATGGCAAAAATAACACACTTTATAGTTTTGAACTCAAAACCAAAGTAATTTATGTCAGAGAAAATAGAGTTCAATTTGAGCTATTTCTGAAGTGGATGTAAGTAATGAAAAAATGTCAGCCTATGAATTCTGCATTTTCAGTTAGAGAGTAGGCAATGGCATAATGTGAATATGTGAATAATAAGATACTACAGACACTTGTGGAAGCAGAGGAAAAAGCTGAAAGGTGTTTTTAGATGTGATTCTGAATTTGACTGACTTTTTAACAACATTCACAAAGCCTGCCATTTTCATAGCATGCCTAATATTTCATGTCTGGTGCTGTTTTACACTGAGATTAATGTTAACAATAATACACATTTGAACTGGAGGAAGTGGCACAAACTGTATGAAGATCACATCTACTCAGCACTCACTTGTCTTATGATTACTCAGTCCAGCTTCCTGCACTCAGACCCTTGTTTCTATTCCTCAATAAGTGCATATTTCCTGTTTGAACCAATAAAAATCTTTCAGCAAAAACCAAGCCAAAGCAGCCCTTCCTTCTCCACCTCAAGCAGTTGTGAGGTAAAGGTGGTGGTGATTCAACCCATTCTTTCTGCAATATGCAGCCTCTGCATTACTTTGCAGTGTGTTTGCAAAGCAATGATAATTTACTGAGTAGGTCACGTAGCTTATTGATGCTGTGAGTTGCACTCACACAGTTAGTAATTTTGGTATCAGTGAGATTCCTTGAATGTATAATATCTACTCAGTGAGACTGAAGCTTCCAAAATGGGGCTTGGAGGATATAAATGGCTTGTGCCCTACAGCAATAGCTGCAGTGCCCTGGTGTGGATTTGCAAAGTGTGACAGAGACTTCAAATGAGGGACACAAAAAAATTAATTATGCAGACAACTGAAATTGCTGAGGATTCCTTCCTTTAGGGGAAAAATTCTTTCTGGTACCAGAGGCTCATGATTATTTATTTCTGCTCATAATTTTCCATTACAAAAGTGCGAAGACACTAATCTGTGTCAAAGGGAGATGGTTTTTGAATTAAAATTGGAAGCATCCTCAGGAGGCAGGCGGATATGTGCTTAAAATGTGACTTGAGGGACAAAGATAGAAGAGACTACTTGGGGGAACAAGACTATTCCCTTAGAAGGGGGGTAAAGAGGAAGAGACTCAGGATATGTTTAAACAGAAGTGCGAAAGGGAACTGCCCCATGCTCAGCTTCCCCAGTCTCTCACATAGGGAAAGCTGCATGTAACTCTTTCTATTTTCAAAGCTTCCCCTCCTGTAGAAAGCAGGCACAGGGACAGAAGAGACAGTGTCTGGTCAGGTTTTGGTTGCTGCCTGCAGCATGCTGCATGACCAGAGTGTGCACCTTGAGCAGGGCTTTGAGCCCCATTGAAACCTGGGTATTGGCTTTCCCCATGCCAGGAGGAGGAGGCAGCAGTCAAATTCTTGCCACAAGTGAATGACTCCAAAATAGTCTGCAAGCTGCCACATGCCCAAAGCATTCCCATGGCCATATCAAAGATGCATAAATGCACAATGAAGAGGCACCTCACATGAACACGGCATTACACATACATACAAACCTAGTTAGCTGACATAGTGCTTAAACCAAAAATACAAAGCATGTTATCAAGAAGGTCTGAATATTTCAAGAACTAGGGAAGCGAGAGCATGCAGGACAAGTGAGACTATTTATGAATTCAGTGGTCTTGTGAGTGTTATATAATTCTCTGAATAGGAATATAAAATTGCACAAATTCTTTGATTTAGGTTCTAGTTTTTTCTGAAACAGAAACAACTTGCTTGTAGTTTGTTGATGTTGTGAACTGATGGAGAAACAGATAGTTTTGGCCTACCTGAATATATTATCAGGCTTACTCATGTCACTGAGACCATTTTGGCTGAATTGGCAATGCCTTTGTCTTCTAATTTCAGAAATATCAATCTGGCTTAGCCCAAGTTGTTTTCCCCATCTTCCTTTACTGAGATAAAGCCTTTTTGTCTGATTTATAGAAGCAAAAAAATCAAAATGCTTCTCATTCTGGGGTTCAACTCCCCTCATGCTTTGCTGGGTTAATTTGTGTAAAACCAGAAGAAAACTGGATGACATTGAGTTTTGAGGAAGCTTTAAAGCCTGAAGCAGGAGCTGAAGGAGAAGTGCTGGAGAGCATCACACACAGCAGCTTTGTGCTTGACATCCAGATATCAGCATCAGCTTTAGATACCTGCCCTTAAAGAACATGGTTTGGCTATAAATATTCCAGTGAGAAAGAGAGGTAGGGCTGATGTGTCACAGCTTTGATCTTCTCTGGCTGAGCTGAAGAAGACAGCTTGACCCTGTGCCTGGGCTCTTTGCTGATGTGTGCTCAGCAGCAACACACATCTACAGAGCCCAGGCCTGAGTGAACAAAATTCACATAGTCAAACTTTCAAGACTTCACTGACTAAAAAGGAGCAAATATAAGAAAGAATTTTTGGAATAAAAATTAAAGAAATATTATCCTTTAGGAAGAATTGTTCCAGGATTGACAAGTCTCTGTCAGAGTGTCCTGCTGTGAATTTGGAGAGCTGGACTGGAGGGAAATGAGACCTTCCATAGACAATTTAGTGGTGCAAATTATTATTCACTGTAATATTGCGTTGATCTTAAGCATGCACTACAAAAAATTGCCTCCATCCCCAGGGAAATGGTGATGTCAAGAGACAGAATAATCACAGAGCTTGAGAGGAGACACAGGCAGGGAGGATGGTGTCAGTGGCACAAGGCTACACAGCAGGTCAGCAGCAGAAGAGCACAAATTTCCGGTCCCTGACCTGGACTGTGCTTCCTACCAAACTCTCAGCCTTGCAGCAGCAAGAGGCTTCCCACCCTTAGTGTTAAGTCTTAAAATAAACAACGTGATAGCATCCCATATGTGGTCCCTGAATTAGTGCATAATGGAAACTGGTTTTACAATCTCTTACATTGTTACCCTGCTGCTGCTGTCACTTTTCAGCAAGATACCCTAGACAGCAGTCTGGCTCAGCAATGACAATTTCAATTAAAAACATATGTTTTCACATCATTTTAACAGTTTCCACATGGTGAAGTGCCTCCTTTCCCCGTGTGAATTTGGGGCATAGGACAATGAACAAAACATGTATGTTCCTCTCTGTATGGAAAACCTAATTCCATTGTGGCTTCATTTGGCCTCATGCTGTAGCAGAGCCAGGGTGCTGCAGTGTTGTGTATCTCAGAGTGCTGGTGGGAGTTTATTTTCTCTAATCAAATATTCTCTGTTTAGCCTCTTCCTAATGTAGAAACAAAAGCAACTATCATACAAACAAAAAGAGAGCTCTTGTGTAAGGGAGTAAGTTTGTTTGCTATGATATTCAGCCTCTAAACATGCTGTTACTAGTTTGCAGATCATATTTCTGCAACATCTGGGGTTAAGTACACTTTATGTTGCTGTACCCAGATTTAAATAAGTTGAGACATTTTATAGTTTAATGTTCTGACACTGCAAAGTAAACACATTTTTTCCCAGCTATTTAAGAGGTTTTTTTTCACATC
This sequence comes from Peucedramus taeniatus, assembly GCA_013400575.1. Taxonomy (NCBI): domain Eukaryota; kingdom Metazoa; phylum Chordata; class Aves; order Passeriformes; family Fringillidae; genus Peucedramus; species Peucedramus taeniatus. Next base: position 2,147 of record WBNO01019040.1, on the reverse strand, counting down.
AGCATGATAGGTTTAAGGAAATATTTGTGATGTGCTGCAAATATGTACATTTTTTAAAAGGAAAATGATGGGTTTTGCCCATTAGCAACATAATCCTCTTCCTCCAAAGAGCCTATTTCTCTGCCAGTACCCAAGTTCACTATGTTTCACAGAAGTCACAGCAATCAGAAGTAGTCAAGGGATCAGGACCTGCCCTGCATTTGAAAATGATATGCAGATATGTTCATGTTTGATGTGAGAGGCAGGCCTGAATAAAACTGTCCTGGCATTTTTGACCTTGGAGGAAACAATACTCACTAGGAGTGATTAAAACCTATCCTAGGGAGAGACAGCAAAATGGTCTCTTCCCTTTGCAGGATTGCTTGATACCTTTTTATGTACCTCAGCTTTCTAGATACCTCCCTACTTAATTTGATAGATCCTCTGGTGTTTATTATTAATTGTCTGTGAATAGCCTCTCTGAAATTACTGTTTCTTGCGAGATGGGTACCTACTTTTTTTCCCTAAAGCTATTTAGCAGGTACTTGCTTAAATTCCTGCAGAATGACAAAAAACTAGGTACATTCAGGCTTGACCTACATCATAAGATCTCTCACCCTGTATGCAGAGGTCTAGCAACTGCAGCACTCATCCAGAGTGGGAGAAACTCAAAAGGAATGATCAAAAGGCCAAAGCAAGCTCACCTGAGGGGATGGTCCTCTCCAGCCATCACTGGGACTGACAAAAATCTGGTGAGTTGACAACTTCCTGCTGACATGTCCCTGGGTCCTTATATAGCTCTGTGTCATCTGCATTTCTGTCTGGAAAATAGCCAACCATAGCTCAGATCATCCCAGGGCAGCACTAGGGGTTGTTTATTCTCAGGAGGAGCACAGGAGGACACATCTGTGACCTGACTGAGAAGCTCAATATTCCTTTTGTTTTCTTGTACTTTCAATGGAAGCATTAAATATTTACCAGAAATGGATTTCAAGTGTTTTATTTCTTTACATGAGAAATGCATGAAAGGTGCTTTCCATGTGTTCTGGTAGCTATGCTGGGTAGAAAGAGCATCCCCTCTCACTGAGCACCAAGAACTCCAGCTACTTCTGAGACATACTTAAGTCAGGCACCAAAACCAAGCAGACTGTGGAAAATCATGTTCTTTCTCTCTATTGCATCCACAAATCACACCATTGTGTTGCCTGTCTGTGTGAGTTCAGCAACTGTTGTGAGACTGGGGCCAAAGACCATCCAAGAAAAATGCAGAGACCATATTATTCCATATGGATCCAGGTTTTTTGTACAAAGGTGAAAATAGTCTAAATATAGCGGAAGTGATGGGGAGAGGTGGTGGGATCAGTATAATTTTAATAGACACTTATGTTTAGATATTACAGTCATATTACCAGACTGCCTTCCCTTTTCAGGAGGACACTGAGCCCTGGGCAAAGAGAGTAGCTTAGAAAGGGCAAAAGCAGGTGACGGAAATGGGATGAGCAAGTAGGATATGAAAAATGGGAGAGATTGGTTGTACTTCAAGGAACACTGAAGAGCAGAACCCTTATGGCAAAAAGTGGTAGATGTAAAAAAGAGAAGAGATTAAGAGTTTTATTTAAAAGACAGCTCTAGACAACCAGAAAAGTGAATGCAGCAAGTCAGGGAAGCCAAATGGATACTTGTGTTATGTGAAATTTAAAACAGTGATAGTAAAAATTTTAGAAAAATCACCCTATTTGTCTTATTCAGCTTAAAAAATGCAGGGGGGTTCTGCTGATCTCCATGGGAAAACCATTCTGGGGAACTGGTGTTGAATCCTGAGTCAGAACAGGTTTTGTGGCATATGCAAAAGTAAAGGATGTTTCCCCTGCCAGGAAAGCTAAATTAGGTAAAAAGTAAGTTTATTTTTTTTGCTATTTTCAAAGTCCAGTAAATAGTTCTAGAGTTTTCAGCACACATATCCTACAGGCATGTGGTATTAGTTATTTTGCGGGTATTTCTTCATATTTCTCTCTTTCTTCCACTGAAAAATAGACTAGTTTAAAATGATACATATATTACAGAACCTGCTGTTTTATAGAACTCACCCTAAAGGTCAGTGTCCCTGAACAAAGAATAAATAAAAGCATATTTTGACCAGATTATAAAGAATATAATTATTTAATATA
>WBNO01019037.1:960037-979996 GCA_013400575.1 Peucedramus taeniatus | reverse complement strand
GATTTAGGTGAGTTTTCTTCTCTTCCTAAATTCTGAGGATACTGTACTTGTGATCCTGCTAAGATGCCTTTTGGGATAATGGATATTTCCTTATCTTTGGGCATGATTTTCAGTTCAGACCAACATGTTTTCTCCCTGTTAGGTGCCTCAGGGTTGTGTTTGCCACACTCTCAGCCCTCACTGTGTGGCAGCCACTGACCCTCAATTTTGCTGCCAACCCTGTGTTTCTGTCTGGTTTTGGCAGTGCCACAGCTGCCAGCCTTGGCCACGTTTCTGTGAAGTAGCTGAATTCAGTCTGCATAGATAAATCACCATTTAAAGAAAAACTGTTTTGAAGCTTTCAACTCTCCCTGGTGGTTTTTTCCTCTAACATTCTAATTATCTGAAATAGACTAGAAGTGTAAACATAAAAATAATCCTGTCAGCTCTGAATTCCTGATTCTCAGGGTCTCTGCTGAGTAGAACAAAATTATTTCTGGGTTAAGATCACATGAGGAAAAAAGTTTAATGCAGCCCTTACTGTCTTGAGCTCTCTGAGCATCCTTTCAGTTTTTTGTTTAAAAAGCCTGAACAACCAAGCACCCTGAATCTGTTACTTTGTTTTGCTTCTATCAATTTATAGAAATCCAAGAAGAATTTTAGTTACAGTGGCAACTTAGTAATAACAAATGCAAGGAATAATATCTTCAGGTGCCTTTGTTTAATTTACTAGCACATTTCAAATTGTGATGTATCAAAGAATGGAGTTACTATGGAAAAGATGGCTAAATACTTCCGCTACAGAGCAAGAACAGAAGCATAAACATGTATTTACAGGGCCTCCATATCCCAAAGTGAGCCTCAAAGTAAAAAGGTAAAGGAAGTTAGGAAAAGGAGGGGGTTGGAAGACCAAGGAAATGGTTGCAGAGAGCTGCCATGATCCAGGGAAAAGGAAGCAATTGGCAAGGGATCAAAGTTTCTCAGAAACTGTTAAACTGTCAAAAAACCACAGAAGAAATAGTGAGTGTGAATACTTTCAGGGTTTAATATTTTGGGGTGCTTTCTTCTTTACTGACTTTGATTTTACGTGTTTTCCAAGATAATAAATCTTCAAACTGTGCTGTTATACAGCTACCTTTGGGTCTAAGCTTCTTCTATTTCTGGTACACAGTTGTGGAAAATGGGCTGTAGAGTGTGTGCATCAGTTCTGAGAGGCCACAGATAACTGGGTATACCTTGGTAGAACTCTGTTCTTGTTCATGTCTTACACTGACAAAGATTGTCCTTTTTTGGTCGGATGGATTTTTTTTTGGGTTTTTTCTCGGTGGGTTTTTTTTTCCATCTGCATGGGGCACAAGTTTCCTATAGCAGGCTTGGTGTAGCAGCTTATGAGCTCAAAACTGGATAAAAGTGTTGTCAAAATGAGGCTCACAATTCCAGTAAGCAAGAGGGCAATAGAAAGCTCTGTAGCACTAGGTGATGAGTATTCACAACTTAAGAAACACTAGGAAGTCCTACATCTATTAGAATGGGAAATTGATTGATTGTTCACAACATAATATTAGAAAACCCCACCACCCTGACCTCTGAATCAGGACTGAGTGCTATTTAGCAGCAGTGCACTAGTTAAACTCCCAAGCAGTTAATTAACAGAAACTTTATTTTCCTGCTCAGTGAAATCTAGGATGCTACCATAGAAGAGAAATAAATTTGAGCTCAATTTTAGTCTTTCTTGCTTCAGCTGATAACTCAGTGTCTCAAAATTGGTTCTTGATTGTTTTAATCAAGGTTACTTTTTTGATTTCTGCAGGAAATTGCTTTTGGTCCTGGTATTAAACTGTCAGTGATGTGCTACTTTAGCACTTCATAAAGGAAGTAAACATTTGTCTTGCAATAAGTAGTGAGAGTTTGTGAGTGCCAGCTGGCTCTTCTGGGCATTCCTCAAAAAGAAAAGGGAGCTTGAAAGAAACAAATGATTTTTTTTTTTCTCTTTACTCAAGATGTACCAGTAACACATCCATCAGTAATTACAGGAATGTAATGATCTGGGAACTTTGCTACTTTCCCTGACTGCTGAAGCTGACAAGCATGTGAGGTATCTTAGATTTCTCCCCTGGTTATGGAAGCAGGACTATACTGGCCAGTTATATTGAAATGTAAATGCTGAAAGAGTTAAGAAGAAAACTTATCAATTGTGCACACAGTAAAAATTTGGTTCAGGAGATGCTCAGCTGTGTCAGATTATTTTGGATCATTGACCAAAATATGTGGAGTAAGGAGAGTAGAGGTGCTTGGAGGAGCTACAGGTACCTCATGCTACCCACAGTGTATGAATTTGTGACTGTCTGTCACCAATTCATGTTTCCCCACTCCACAGCAGAAATGAGGGAACTCGTGCTCCCTGGAGAGCAGGACCCATCCTGCCAGGCTGGTCATGACTCTGGAAAGTTCCTCAGCTGAGAAATGCTCCTGCAGATGTGTCAGATGGGATGTGGAGTGAGGGCAGCCTGTCCCCCAGGCAGCTGCACCAGCTGAGTATGGAAACTGGTTTGAGCCAAGTGCCAAGGGCAGCCTTACCTGTGTGAGCCCTTACAGCTTGAGGCACCCAGCACTCAGCTCTGTGTGCAGTGGGTGTAGGGATGTGCTTTGGTAGCAGGAAATTCAGATTTGCTGGGTAAGAGACCAATTTCAGTCCTTCCTTGCAAGCAGCCCCAGGCACAGAGTGGGGGCTGTGATGGGGCAGTGCCAGCCCTGAGGGAGGCACAGACACAAACCCACATTCACCTGTGCAGAGCCAAAGCAGCAACTGTGGGGTCGTGTTGGGATCAGAGGGGCTGAAATCTGCAGTGCTGGGCAGTGATGTTTTCCCTGCTTAGATCACTTGTGTGAACTGTGTAATTTTTTTCTCAAAAGATAATATGTAGCTACTTACTAGCTACATTAGCTACATAATATGTAGCTACAAACAGGTTTTCAGAAAAGATTAGTCTTGCCTCAGTCACACCTTTAAAAAGGCCTATTATGGGAATAAATCACACGGGACTCAATTTTTTTCATGGTGGGGAAAAAAAAGCCCTTTTTTATTCACATAACGCCATTTTTATAGAGTTTTACAGATTTCGGGTGTGACTCCAGTTTTCCTGTCAATTACTTCTTGGTTAGTAATAAGTTGTTATTCTGTAGTGACTGGTCACTCAAATCCTCAGTGTGTAAGTGCAGGAAAAGTTGTTTGTGAGACAGAGTTTTCATGTTTCTGTCTAACAGTGTAAAAACAGTTTATACAGGTGCTGGTTGTTTTTCACCCAGGAATAGATTGTTATGTTAATGAACTGCTCACACCAGAATTGCTTTCACAGGGGAACTTGCAAAGTGCTAGCCTGACAAGGACAGACATTGATTTTAACAGAGCAGGCTTGATTTTTGAGGCCTTTTTAAATAATTTTTCTACCTTACTGCAATACCCACGATCAACAAATGAAAGTGAAGTTTTCAGTGTCCCTTCAACTGTCACGTTTGGGACACTGCCACCACCTGCAGTCCCTCACTGTTCCACCACCTCTGGCATTTCTGGAGCTTCTTTCACGGTTGGAGCAGCATTACTCAGAGGGAATACTTGGAGACACTGATTTATAATGCCACTTGTGGGAGCTGAATGACAGTCCACACTCCTGAAGCAATAGTTCTTGCTGTCATTTTTCCTCTGCAATCTGCTGGGATAATTTCTCATGCCCAGACTACTGTATAAACATTTTTGATGGGAGCATCCATCACTCATTGCTTGTTTAGGTGTTACTAAACACAAAAAAAAAGGCAAGCTACTTATTCTAGTAATTAATTAGAATCTCCTTAAATCTTAAAACGTTATTTATTGAACTTTATTGAAGTTGTGAATCCTGCAATGATGTGGTAGTATGGACTTTACCAGCATTTTTTCAGTCTATAAATCAGTCTATTTCAGTCTATAATCCAATTGGTTTTAATATGAAGTTGAAATTTCACTCTATTTCAACTTTGAAGTATAGCTTTAGGAGTCTTTTTTAGAGTTCATGTAAGAAGTAATTCCATCTGCAGTGTGTCTCCATAAAAAACACCAGTGATTCTATTAAATATTTAGATTGCAAAAAGTGTTATCATTCATCCTGAAATTTGATAAGCACACTGAGTGTTTTTCAGTGCAGGGAGGAAGAAAGACAGATATTTTTAAGGAACAGTTAGCACAGTTTTACCTTGTGTGTTTTTCAAATGCATCATTAATGAAATTTTTTTTTTCAGTACCACAAGAGTTATTATTTGTTAACAAGAAAAAAATGAGAATTGTATGAGCATTGTTGTAGGAGGTTTTATTGTTAGAGTTTTTTCTGAAAATAAGAATTCTGCATTATCTCTTAAGTGTATGTTGTTTACAATTTCAGATAGTTATCTTTGACTTTGGAAGTAGTTTAAGGCTAAGACATTTGAAAGATAAGCCAAGTTTTCCCTCCTTATTTCTTTTTAATAACAAAACCAAAGACAACACAAACAGGGTTCCTATTTAAATATTTCTTTTGCTGACTGCTTTGAAAGTGGCTGGTATAGGGGGTGAGGCTGGATACCTTATTAGTGACTTAACAACTGGCTTCAAAAGGAAACTCAAAATATTCTGACAAGTCTGTCCTCTCCACAGTAACTGTGTGGACCTCGTTCATCCTGGTAGTGAATGTTTTCTCTCTAGTCCAGGGATGGTGTTTTTGGAATATCTCCCACTCTTTCTGCTGTGTTTGTGCATTGTCAATAACAATTGTTTGAGATACATTTGTCTTATCAGAAATCATGCTTTTATTATGCCAAATACGTGCTTATGACTACCAGAAATTCACATTTGAAATTGTAGGTAAAAATTGACAAGTCAGGAAGTCCATGAGGATAGGCTGACAGACCTTAGCCAGGTCCTGGAGTATAACAGGGAATTAACAGATCCAATTTCTGGTGGCCAGAATCAGTATGGGACAACCTTGTACACCAGGAGAGTAGAGAAGCAGGACTCTTACAATTCTGATTATTTGGTTCAGTTTAAGCTGCTTATAGAAATGTCTTGATTTGAGAGGAGAAAAAGTGGACTAAAATAATCACAAGAGAGTGCTGGTTTTAGTTTGAAATTTCCAACACCTATTCTGCAAATTCAATGCCATTAAATGAAAGTCTACTAATACCTGGCTCCTTCTCCAGGCAAGTTTTTCTTATGAGGGAGGTTAATATATCTGAAGATATCAGATCCTCAGCTGAAAGATGTGTGTGAATAATGAAAGCAAAGTATGCATCTAATCTAGTTTGAAGTGAGTATTTGGAAAGAAATCACCTTACCATAACAGATTGGGGTTTTTTTCTGCCAAAAGCATTTACCTTGTGGCAATATTTAACCATACTACTGCTCTCACTCAGAATGTCATTATCATTATTTGGTTTTGATGGGGTTGCTATTACAGAAGATGTGGCCTTTAGTAATACATTCAATTAATTTTACCTTGGGGCAGTATTTAGTGCTAAAGCTGAGCCTTTCAGTAGCTGTTTTTTTCTTGCTCTGTGAGAATTGTGTTGTTCTGAGGGTCTCTCCTTGTATGATAGATTTTCTTTCCATGCATGTTGGACCAGGGAACTGATGTACAAAGCTTCTGCTGTGTGTTCCCTGAATTTGTCCTACTGCATCACTGTTAACTGATTTGTCATCCTGCATGTTGCTCTTCTGCTTGTTCACCTTGAGGCATCTCTGCTTCTTGGGTGTCACTGCTGCACTGCTCAGGTGAGAGGTGAGCTGTCCTGGACTCTTGTGCAGCTGGGATCAGGACAGATTCTTTTAGTTTAAGCAATGTTTGTGCACTAGGAATTAGGGTTTTTCTGTAGCAGTTGTCCCCTGCACATGAGCTCCTGGGAGGCTGTGTCAGAGCTCTGTGCTATTGTTACATGTGCAGCTCTTCAAGGAGAAGCTGGAGGGAGGTAAGGAGACATCAGTCAAACAGCTGGTGCTGGTGGAGCTGTTCTGAGAGAGCCTAAAGCTCCAGAGAGGATGCACACAGCAGCACAAGTCCTACCCTTCACCTGAGGTAGGAGATACTGAGTCACATGTGGAAAGGAGTTCACCTCTCTTGCAGCACACTGAGCTGTTACAGCTCATTCCTAGAAATATCCTGGTGCAGACGTGGATCTGTAAAACCTGAATTCATGGCATGCAGCTGAAGGCTTGGGGTCTGAAGTGTGCTGGTGTCTGTGCAGAGGAGCTGCAGGGGCACAGGGGTTCCACATTCAGGCAGATGGGATTTGGGTGTGTGCTCACACTGAGAATGGGGCACAAAGACTGAAAACTCACAGCTCTGCCTTGGTGGGTGCTGACTAACCTTGGGATTTCTAAATTCAGAATGGAGAGCCAGCTACAGTGAACTGAGTCTTAAGAAGGTTTGTGGCATGAGACTAAAAAAATAGCTAATGTAGGCAGAGAGCTGCTGTTGGCAGCATATCAAATGCTGAATTCATTCCTGGACTTTGTGCTCATCAAAATGCTCCAAAGGGAAGAACAAACCTGAGTTGGGAGGGCCCTCTGTGATGGTGAGAGTAGCTGTTGGAGGCAGGAATTGAAAAGGACTTTGAAAAATTATCTTTTTCTAAAGGTCAATGAGCCTGTTGATAACCTGTGATAGATCAGTAAAGATCTGTGGAAAGGGGTGGTTGTTCATTATTAGTGAACCTTGTCATTCCTTCCATAAGCCTTTAAAGGATAAATTCTATTGTTTCATTTACTCTCTATAGTTTCCTGAATATTTTGGTAAAAAAATAATCTTAAATTTCTTATATTGTATTAATGTGATGAGCACTGATCACAAATACTCTGTACTGAACACAATACAGTACTGAAAATGATCACTGTCAGGGCAGTGAGTGCATAAATTCAGGAACAAGTTGCAATTTCTGCAATTTTTTCCTCCTTGTATTGGATGAAAATAATTTGGTGGAAAGTGTGAAAAGATCTACTTAAGGTATTGATTTTTATTCTCATAGGTGAAGCATTGTTTTTATTTTTACATTGTCTGAGAGCTTTGTTTTGGTTTTACAGGGAATATATAAAATATATATATATATATCTAACAGGTAGTTAAGCAATAAGTAGTGAAAATTACATAATATTTTTCACACAGGAAGGCATCAAAAGCTAATCCAGATGGGCGCTGAAATAACTCTTCAGAATTTATTGGTTAGTGCATTGAATGGGCTGAGCTTCCTCTGCAGTTCAGTAGAACCCTGAAGTGATTGTGATGCAATTTTGGAAACCACTTTCAGATGAGTAATGGTTCAAGATTTATTCTTTTTGTGTGTAAAGATAAATAATGTGCACATGCAGGTACTCATTAGTTTGATCCTAAAATTTTCCAAGGTGACATAGTTACAAAGCAGGTAATTTAGGTGCAATGTGCTTTGAATATCTTGTTCAAGAAAAGCTTTAGTTATCTATTATCTGAAAAGCAATTTGTAGCAATGCATTCAATTTGACAGATGAATGTTGAACTGGTAGCAAAATTATGATAATGGAACTTTAACAAAGTAAAATACAACTTTAGTAGTTACAAAATAAAGCAAAAAATTGCCAACAAAAAAAAAAAATCCCCAGAAAGCCACAAACTTCCTTGTGTTTTTTATGAACTATTTTTTTTGTTCCTGAAAGTATGTGCAGTCTGAATAAAGGTAGTCTTAAATGTTAGAGTTCTTAATTTTAAAGAAGTTGAAGGAAAATATGTCTCCAAGATCTGAAAAAAGAGCAAAGTAATCAATAATTACAACCAAAATATTTGCATTAAGCAGATCCAGAACACTTAAAGATTTTGGCAATAATTCTATGGAATGGGTCAAGAGGCCTGCTACAAAATCTGGGTATTTCTGTGTCTGTATACACAAGTAATACCCAAAGTATACAGCTTAACATATTTCATCGTGGTTGCATTTCTTCTTAATCTGCGTTTTGTAACTCTGCTGCTCTCTAAAAACATTCCCTGTCATTTCTTGGAATAGCACTATTATTGCCAGGATACTTAAGGATTTTAAATGAGACTTTATGTGTAATAAACTTCAGCAAGAAGAGCAAATCTTTTCTTGGTGTTATAATCACAGAACTTAAAGACTGAGGAAGAAAAATCCCTACAATTCTAATATGTACTTATTTAGATGGGTGATTTCAGAAGTTTATTTTGCACAGTTAAAGATATCTTTCCACAAAGCTTTTTGAGGCAGCAATAAGATGTTTGAAAAGTGTTTCCAAACATCGAGTATGAATTTAGTCTTTGTAGTGTTGCCCAGGTTTAAGGGGAGAGTTCTTCCAGTTCCTTCTTTCTTTGGGAGACGATGATCAGGATGGTAAAAAGAAAACTGAGTCGGGTACATCCTGAGCTTAGCCATGATCTCTCTTGCACTTGCTATTTAGATGATTCCTCTTTAATATTTGTACATACAGAAGATGCTGCTGAGTTTTTGTTTCTGGGTTTTCTATCTTTCCTTTTTGTCTTGACAAATTGTCTGTGTAGTAGGAGCATAATTAACTACTTGGTATTTACTTTTGCAGTAGTATAGAAGGCAGAGAAGTTTCTTTCAGAGGTGAAAATTCCAGCTCTAATTGCATTGAATTTAACTCTGCTCATGTTTTGGAGCTCAGCAGCATCTCCAGATGGCTCTCCTGAACCTACCAAAAGAATTGCAGGCTGGTTCAGAGCTGCAACCCTTATTGATGCTGAAAATTCACTGTGGTTCCCTGTTAGATTGTGGGTCAGCATTTTCAGTAACTTCTTTGTCTGGGTTGCAGCAAATGTGAAAATTCCAGATGTTCCAACACCTAGAGCCTGTTCTGGAGGTCAGATAACAATAACTCCCAAGGGCACCGTGATGGAAAGCTGAGGGAAACTGGTGCTCAATGTGAAAGAATGACTTTGTGGCAGCAGTGTGTGGTGTCAGCACAGGTAACTTCATGAAACTTTATTTCAAATACAGTAGTTTTAGTTCATGTTTAGAGGGTTGAATGTACACAGGAAGCCCTTTGCTCTGTTACCTGTTCCTCCCTCTGTAACTTTAACACAGAAATACTTGGCTTTTTTTTTTTTGAGGCATTTAATATTTTCTAAGGAAAAAATCAAGTAGAGCAGGGCCTTATAATCAGCATACATCTCCCTAAAATGTTACTAAATATACCTTTCATTTGAGTTTTCAGAAACCTTTTTCCCCCCCTGCTCAGTCCAGTCTCCAATAATGCTTTTTTCATCACATCAATCAAATCACAAGAACACAGGATGAAAAAAGACTTTGGCACCAGCCCAGAATTCAGGAGCATCTTGTTCTAGTCAGGCACTAACCAATGTCAGCTAAGGAGAACTGAGCCCCTGCTTACCTGGGCTGAATCTCTTGTTTTAAATACCCAGCTTAGGGAGCAGGGGCTGGCAGTGACACCAGGGGTGACCCAGCTGCAGGAGACAGATTGACCAAGAATTTGGTGACTGAGGGCACAGAGATGCTCCAGCATTGCTGGGAATGTCCTTCTGAAATGTCAGCAAAATAAGGACCTCGGAATAGCAGTGAGGATCAAGGTGAACACCTTGGGAGGAAACCTTGCAGTCTAACTTGGCTGAGTGCTGTCTCAAAATACACAAGGTACAAAGGCACATTTCCTCTTGTCTTTCTGTGGACATGGTAGATTTGACATCTCTAAAAGGTGATGGTATTAAATGCTGATGCCAGGCTCTACAGAAAGGTTTGTGATAGTAATGGCTCAAGCTGGCTTACCTAAAAGCTGCATTGAGAGAGAGCTACTGCCACAATACCCACCAGACTGGATGGGGATTTGAATGTGTCTAGCCTCAAGTGTCAGTTTGAATTCAGGATGTATTTTGCACAAACTTTAGGAGTTGATGTTAGCTGAACACTGGAAAGTGACATGTGAGAGAGAAGTGAAGCTAGTGTTGAGTTTGAATAATGGAAGTTAATACCATGGAACCAGCCAGAGTTGTTGGCCTTTTACACTTGGGCAGTAGTAATTTATGCCCTGAGGAAGAGACTCAAGGTGTCAGTAAGCAGTGATGTTGTTAACTCTAGTCAAAATACTCGACTATATTCCCACTGGATATGTTGTTCTGATTGAAAAAAAAAATCTCAAAACAAATCAAACCAAACACTCTCTTCTGTTCCAGGAGTTGGCCTTTGCCCCTGCATATTTTTTCTGCCTAATTACACTGGAAAGATTTCCAATTCAAAATGCTGGGTCAAAAAAAAATCTTGTTTGTGTGAAATGGAGAAGTGAACAGTTTGAACTTCCAACTGAAACTTCAAAGCCGTTGTTTGACATTTTCTAAATCTGTCTCCTGGCTGTTTTAGGCTCTAAAAATGCTACTTCAATAATTAGATTTCCAGAAAAATTCCCACTAACCATATAAATTTGCACTTGATGCACTTGAACCTGTTCCAGGTCGCCTGTTTACAAAAGACAAATTCTGTCCTATTCCTGGAATTACTTCTTACATTTTGGCACAAGGAAGCATTGTATGACAATAAAATGGTGGAGAAATGTTCATCCTAAATTAAAACTGATCAAGAGTGACCAGGAATCCAGGCTTCCTACAGCAATTACTTTCCACTTTTTTTTTGTTTATTGTAATGTCCAGTAAAAATAAAAAAATAACTCTGCTGCTTTATTTTTATGGTCATATATTTTGGATTTAGTTCCCTCAGATCTTCAACTGCTTAATTGTTTGGTCACTTTCTTGATTACTGTCTTCTCTTCCATCTACTTCAAGAGAGTTAAATACCAAGCCCAAGTGGCCCAGCTGGTATTTTGTGCTCACCAGCTGGTGCAGAATGAAGGCAAAGCTGTCAAACAAACAGCCCTGACCTGCGAGCTGTGTCCCACCCCAGCCTGGCTTGAAACTCCAGATAATTTTAGTAATGAGGTAATATAAAAGTGGATCTTTATTTGAAGGCTTCAGGGGCAGTTATAGAAAGATGTCCACAAAAGCCTTCAAATAAAGATCCACTTTTATATTAAATCCTTGCTAAAATGATATCAAGTTTCATTTCTAGATTGGGAAAAAGGCAACAGGCTCAGTGCTGAGCTATGCTCCCTGAAACACAGAACTGTTGGGGATGGTGTGGGAGGCAGGGGCAGTGCATCCAGCAGAGTGTGACCAAAATTCCACTGGCCAAACTAAAATGAGAAAGAAGAGACATTAAAAAATCAGATTAGCAATGCAAGTGAAAAAATGATTAGAAGTTGTAAATGTTTGACAGTGGTTATGGAGGAAAAAGGCTGTTGCCAGATATTTAGCAGTGATTTTGAAACTTGAAATATGTTCTCTGCACAGCACCTTGGAAAAGAATTCTATCTGTGATATGAATTTTGATTTTCTGCATGCTAAGGGTAGATGATTGTATATGACAGTAAAGGCACAAGTTCCAGCAAAAGACATTTTAAGGGAATAATAAAGTTAAATCTTTTAGACTATTGAGACTCCAATGAGATAGTAATCTACAATAGCATTAGAATAATTTTAATGGTATAGAGTGGGTTTCTAAGGCATGAAACCTCAAGCTTAGAAATCATTCTGGCTATGAAGCCGGGTTTTAGAGTCACTACAGGGTAAATTGGTATTTTGACATTCAGAGACCTTTTTCAAGAAGTAAAAGGTTAATAGCATAAGGCCTTTTCTTTTGTAAATTGTATTCTCTGTGAAGAGGGTTGTTGAGGGTGAATCATAAAATGCTTCAGTACTTCTTGAAGAGAAAATGATAGAAAAGCAATTAGGTTATGGAATCCTGAGAGTTCACATAGAAAGTTATATAATTTCAGGATTTTTCTCCTATTTCTTTCACAGTGACAATGAATGATGACATAAAATTAAAGACCTGTTTGAAATCAGGCCTACTGAAAGAAGCTTTATTTTCCAATTCTCTTCTTTTTTTCCCTATTTGTATGTTCATTAAAGGAAGCATAGTTGCCTTTTTAATCCCAATGTTTCTAAATAATTTCTCTTGAAAAAAGACAACCATGGTCACAAGGAAGTTTTGAGGCCCTACACATTAATTGCTGATCTTTTTGACAAGGAACATTAGCATTTAAGGCTTTCATTTGTACTTTAAAAAGGTTTAAACTCTCTTGATACTTCAAAAGTCTGAGCAGATCAGTCTTTTTATGCCTGAAAGTGGAAACAAGGTTGGAAGCAAAACTTTTGAGTCTTTTGTGCCCATCAGCCTCATTAAACCAACAGCATCTGGTTTTCCCATTAGGAACCACATTGGATACAGACTGCTCTCATTCCAATGGGTTTTACTAATTTTCTATAACAAGTGCAAGACTGAGCTTGAAATCTTCAATTCCAATGCCTTAGAATAAAATTTATGGAGTTTTCTTTCCAAATTTTGTTTTGCAATAAATTAAGTAAGGGAGCCTGTGCAGCCCAGAGACCAGCCAAATCCTTTCTGCTCTGTGCAGTGTGGCAGGTCACAGTATTGTCCTGATGGTTATGGTTTCATTGGGAAATTTCTTGTACTTTTTTCCCCCTGAGGGTTGGAGATGTGAAATTAGAAAGTCCAAACATGCAGAAATCTACAAAATGAATTAACTAGATATGCAAATCTTTTGAAGTGGAAAATTCCATAAAATGCTCTCAGATCCTTCATTCTTTGGTGTTCCATGCCCTGCATACAACATGCAGAGCAGATATTGAAGAGTACTGTTAAAAATACTGTTTACAGCCTTCCAGATCACTGTACATACATATGTAAGCACTTACAGGGAGAAGTTGGAATTTTCTACAGTACTTTGCTTTCAATTACCATATCCATTAAAGACATCTATAAGGGAAATTTTTTTTTTCTACTGTCAAAGACCACAAAATGTTCACATTAATAAAACATTGCATATTTACAAAATACTTTAAGTTCTTTATATTTAATGTAGATTTTAACTTAGACAGAAAAAAATAATTCTTGAAACATGCTTTGAAAAGCTGAGACTGCTCTATAACCTGGTGTGTATTATAAATCTTTACAAACTACTAAATGGAGGCCAGAAGGCTGACTTGCCAAGGTCATAGCCCCTAAGTAACACAAAAACAAAATCCAGGTTTTCTGGTTCCTGCTTTAAGCACTAGATATTTCCTCTCTGTGCTCAGAAGAATTTTTAATGTGAGTGTGTTGGCAAAATGGGGATTTAGTTGCCTAAGCCTTGCACTGAGCATATTTTTTAACTTCTGATGTTATTGAACTTTTCAAGTCAATGGTAGGAAACCACTCTGTTGTGAGTAGCTGAAGACCTACACCCCTGTTGCCAGCACATGCTAAATGATATTTTAACTTTTCTTGCTGCACCTTTTGAAGCAAACATTCTAGGAAGGCACTTATGCTTCAAAACCAGACAGTTCTGCTCAACACATTGGTTATGTGAACCATCCAGGGTGAGGTAATGGAACATTTCACACTGTGGCAGTGGCACTGCTCTAAGTGCAAGTGCTAATAACATTCAATCACAATACACATGTGATTTATAACAGCTTTGAATGCTTTATTTGTTCTAAAGATGCCAAAACTTGCAGCTTAGTTTTGTTCTCCAAAACTAAGACAATGCAAGGTAATAAACACTTTTTCCATGTGAAAAGGCCTTATTTAGGGTACATCTTGCCCCATCTTTCTGATTTGAGTTCCAAACAGAGGAAGTAGTCAAATATTTAAAACTGTAAGTATTTAGGTGATAGTCTCTATCCAAAGGATTGCTTGGCCTTAAAGCTTAGTGTTGTTAGCTCTTGTCCAAGAGAAGTGTTCACTTCTGGGCCTGCAGCTCTGAAGACTTCTGGATTTAACACACTTCAATGGTGTAACAAGAAGCCTGTATTTAAATTTCTAGCCATGGTTTGCACCCCTCTAACTGGGAGTTCTAACAACTGCTGCTGTAGACAGCCATGAATAATGAATTATTGCCTTGAATAATGAACTGTGCCTTGAATTAGAAAAACAAAACAAAAAACAAAACGAACCCTAAATGTCCTCTGATGCAGACTCTCTCAAAATTGCTTAGTGACAATTTCTAGCTGAGACAGAACAAGCTGAAGCCAAGGAAATACTGCTTCATGTGGTGGTGAAGGTCATGGGTTATACACTTTGATTCTCCAATCTCTCCTGTAACCATTGCCAAGCCTGCTATGTTCTGTATCCAAAGTAACACCCTCAAGCCTGAAAGGATGCCATGCTGTGACCTCCTTGGCCTTTTATATGTTTCATAAGTACTGAAATTATTTAGATTTCCCAATTATATTGGTACTTCCTTGCAGGATTATTATACTCCCTGTAAACAGAACAAAATGTCTCGAGTATTGCCTGCTACATGCAAGCCATGTCCTTATTGATTGCAGATTTTAGAAGAAAATGCTCATTTATTAGGAGGCTTTTCTGTGGTAAAAGCGTATAATAGCGGGCTTTGCTTCCTGTCTTTTCCTCCTTTTGGTCATTCATTTACTTAAATTCTGAGCATGAAGCAGAAAAAGCTGTAGCAAGTTGTGTGTGCATGAGACAGGTAACTCAATAGTTAATGCTCTCTAGCTGATGGAGTTGATGGCAGGGTGAGCAGCAGAGGGGATATAATGTGGAAGGCTTGTTTCTGATGTAGAATACAAATCTAATTCAGAAAAATCTAATTTAATTTACTAAGCTTTTAGTGGAACTACTTTTTGTTTACTTCATAAGCTGTAATTTAAAATTCTTTAACACATTTAAGACATTTTCAGCAGCTGCGAAGGTGCATGATCCCATCTCAGTGTTGGCTTTCTGGTACTTCCCACTTTGACCACTGAAGCAATAGCAGATTAGAAACTATAATAAGGAGCAAGTGAATTCAACACCATCCATTATTAGAATTAAACTGACAGAATAAACCAATTCCAAATTTCAAGGACAATTGCAATTCAATCTCCGAACCTAAGCAAGAAAGAAAATAGGTGGTTTAAGTTTCATTCATGATCTCCTACATAATGACTGTGCATGGGAGTTCTGCTCTAAGTGGAAGAAATCCTACTTAATTTCTTTGTTGCTTAAAGTTACCACACTTTGTGTTCGATGTGAATCCCAGTGTGCCGGGGACAAAGTGGCAGAACCCTTCTGGCATGGAGTCATCCTCTCCCAGTGGGAGTGGATTTATGAGTAAAGATGTACAGGTTGCTGATATTTTAACCTGTTTGAAGGGCATAGAAAATTTATTTCTTTGGCTGGACTTTCTAATCTCTTTGCAATTTCAGAGGAAGCAGTAACCTTCAGTAGTCTCTTGGACCTGATGACTGCTTTCATTTTATAGTATTTTAAGAGCTTATTTCAACAGACACAACGTTTAAAAACGGAGGCACAGGTGCAAACATTGTTTGCTTAGCTTAACTCACCCTTAACAAAGAAAACAAACCACTGTTTTTTTGGCTAACAAGAAGAACGGTGGCGGGAGGGCTCGGGGCCAGCGGCGCGGCCGCGAGAGGGCACCGCGACCCCGAGGCAGCCCCGGGCGGCGGCACGGCCCGAGCGGAGCCGGCACCGACCCCTCACACCGACTCCAGCCCGTGCCCAGCTCCTGGTGAAAATCCAGCCCCAATTCCTCGGCGTGGACAGCGTTCCCGAGAGTTTGCTTTATGTCCTTTTTAGGCAATGTGCTCGGAGACTTTATTTAACTCGCTGTATGTCTCTGCTGCCCCGGTGGTTGCATCACGGGCTTTAAAATCAGGCGGGGTTTGAAATGCACACATCAGCCTGGTCATGTGAGGAAGCATGAAGTGATGTGTCAGATGTGCTTGAGAGCTCCTCTTTGAGCTGTTCAGAGCGCCTTGAGAGTTATGATAAGGTTCAAGGCTTGATTCCTTTGAAGTGATCAAAATTAGTCATTTCCTCTCCACCCTGCTGGTCGCTGCTGCCGGTGGAAGCTCTGCTGTGTTGTGCAGGTAGTCCTGCAGCACGGGCTTCTGTGGTGCTCTTTTGCTCTTCAACTATAGTGCCACATGCTTGGATTCCTGTCATGGGTCTTACTTTTTGCCCATAAACTTTTAGATTTCAGGACTTCATCCAGCTGACCAGTTCCCATCAGGCCTCTAGACAACTGACTATTGTGCATGCTAAAAAATGAGCATTTGGGAGCCATCAGCCGTCCTGCACATGTGCAGGCCACATGCACAGCACCAGTGCAGGGAGCCCTGTGCTTCTCAGACAAGCCACACTTGCTGCACAGCGTGTGCCTGTGCACAACTGCCCAGGAAGTCCCCAGCCAGGGACACTGTGACGTTATGCATGACACACCATGTAATTTATCTTGAAATTAACTGTAAACACTTGTGCTTGCGTGTTTCATGGAGCATGTCTTGGAAGCTCAAAATTGTCCAGAGAAGGGATTTCTATTTTGGTGGTGTTTGGTTTTTTGGTTTTTTTTTTTTTTTTCCCCACTTACCTCTCCCCAAGCAGCTGCTGTGATGGCTCTGTCTGGCTCTGCCCACCCTGCTCCCAGAACTCAGCTTTCCTAGGCTGGTATGGAGGGTGCTATTGCAAGGTGGAGGTACTGGTGATGTTGATATCCTTGAGAGAAGGCAGCTACAGAAGTACTTATGTGGCAGCACTGCTTGAATGTAGATATACTCTGAACATCTGCTTAGTAAATGTCATCCCATACTAAGGGGAAAAAATCAAAGCTACTTTTTTTTCCTTACTTGAAAACAAATATTTATGTATTAGTCAGTTTTCAAAGATGTTCTAAGTAGTGAACTAGTAATTTACTAAGAGAAACTGTATTTCTTTGTAGTATATTTGTCATTGCAGAAGCAGCAGGCAAGATTTAAATCCCTGCTGAGCAGGCAGCACACCTTTGATAGTAATCTTGTTTGTAAGGGGTTTTACATATATGGAAATGTTGGTAGTGTCTAATACTTGAGGAAATAGTACAGATAAAAGCTGTCCAGCTTTAGATGGCTCCTAAAAACAACTTGCCTAAATTTGTATTTATATTAGGAAGAAACACTTTATTTATTCAAATTATCCAATAATTTGTAGCTTTGTGCAGTTTTGTGCTACACTTGCTGTGCTGACCTCTGCCAATGCCCTGGAAAGAGAATGAAGAGTGACTTGTTTGCCAGCCTGTGGCAATTGCTATGAGCCAGGAGCCATGGGATGTGTGAAGGAAAACCAACAGAGTAACACCCTGCTCCACTGTGGTGTGTCTTCGGATTACGTGGCCATCTCCCTTTAAGAGCTTTTTTTAACTGGAATGCAGAAAAATGTGCCTCTTAGCTTTTATAAGAATTAAAAATGTTTCAAGGATAGGCTCAGCTTTTGGCTCATTAATTTTTCTGCCATTTAATCAGGTTCACTTGTCTTTCAGGGAAATTTTATTGTGAGGGATTACCACTGAAGCATGGAATATGTCAATTGCTTTGGATGACAGTATTGAAGAGGTTTTAAGGATATTGTGTTTTAGAATTTGAAATTAATCACAGATAAACAGTTAAAAAAATCCATCAGGCTATGATGTCTGCATTACCTATAATCTTATTTACTGAGCATCCAACTGCTTCTGTACCCCCATCCTGAGGCGAAGGGTGTGTGCCTCTCCTTAGGGCCATCTTTGGAGCTGGGAAGATGATTGCTAGTGAACTAGAACAGGAAAAGAGCATTTCTTTGGAATGATGTTGCCTGGCTGCCAAGGGAAGTCAGGTTCCAACAAAAGTATTTTCACTGTCAGAACGAGCTAAGGGCGTACACCATCAGTCTGCGTGGAGGAGACTGCAGAGCTTTGCGAGTACTTTGTCTTCCTAAGCAGTGTAATTTCTGTCTTGCCTGGTCTGAACCAGCTGTTCCTTGTTCAAGAGCTGATCTCTTGTAGGCTCACACTCGACAGAGGGTGCTGGCCTCAGAATAGATAGTGCTGAGTGTCGGTGACGTGCCTGGAGCTGGCTGTGCCTCGGCCTCTGGAGAGGGAAAGGGAGAGGGACACGGCCGGGCCCCCCTGCTTATCACTGCTGCTTTGGGCACCGTGAGGCTGGGCAGGGCTCTGGGGCTTTGTCCCTACTTCTGCTCATGCTGGCGGCCAAAGTCATTCTCCTCTGCCTTTTGATCCGGGAAAGGAGAGGTTAATTTGGGAATCCAGGCAGGGTGATGAACACCTTCCCAAGCTTTTGGGCTCTGTCGATTTGGAGTGGTTAAGGGGGGATAGTGTTTTCTAATCTTTTCTGAAGCAGCATAAAGCAGCCACTTGAAGGGGTGACAGCCATGTCCCTTTGGGCACTTTCAAGCCTTGTGTCACTTGCCACTGAGCCTCTTGGGCTGGATACTGCTGTGTAAGGGCCACTGCACTGAGCTTTGGGTTCTCATGTGAGAGGTTCAATCTCAAGGCTTGATTAAGGTGGTTTCTATAAACAAATACAATTTTTCATACAAATAATTCACTATTATATGAGAAAAACAACTTTCTTGCTTTTTCAGACAAAGACCAGGAGAGTTGAAGGTTAACTTGTGGTCTTGGTTGTTCTCTTTGACAAATTTACCTTCACAGGGAAACACTCAAGTGCCAAATCTTTGCTTTTTACAGAAGGCAGCAGACAAGTAGCTGCTTTGCTGGCTGTGAAGGGGGACACTTCACTGGTTTGGGCAAAAGCAGCTATCCAGAAGGGCAGGAATGCCTCAGGTAATTCCAAACTTCAGTAATCAAAACATGAAGAAAACATTGCCAGAAATGAACAGGTTATTTAGGATGTGCTCTACTGCAAACTGGAAGGCCATATCCATAGCTTGTGGTGAACATCATACAGTGGTTTTCCTACTAGGCCTTCACTTAAAATACTGAATATTTGTAGAAAAAAGATGAGACCACATTTTGGGCACATCCTGAGAACCTGAGTCCTAATGTAACTTAGCCATGTCAAATCTTTGGAGTGTTGTGAGGCTTTTGTGGTAATGCTGACCATGATCCTTGTTGAAAACTTCCTTAGCCACAGGATCAGAGCCTAGGCTCCATAGTCATGGACCACAAGTTTGTGATGCAGATAAAGAACAGAATATCTGTGTTCCCAAGTAAGTTAGTCATAAACCTGTCTTTTGAACTATTTTTAAGTCTGTGAAATAAGAACCAAGGTCTATTGAAACAGGCAGATGGTTATGATGTGTATACACCAGCTTTATTTTGGGTCAGGAGGTCACCGTGTGTATGGTGTACTACGGGGAGACCCTTTCTGTTAAGGGGCCAAGACTTACCTTAAAAAAAAAAAAGCCTTGTGGCAGGACGTGCCATTTTCCCAGTGCTCTAGGACTTCTGGGGTGCACTGCCTTTATTGGCCCTCTTTAGGTAAAATATCTGAGCCTTAAACCGCACCAAATCAGAACAGAATGACGTACACAGGGACCCTGCTTTTGTCTTATTAAGCAATTTTTTCCAAGTTTCAACTTTTGGTGCTGAACTTCAGCGCTCGAAGCCCAGCAGTGACCCCAGCGGAGTCCCGGGACGGGAGGCGCTCGGGCTGGGGCTGGACAAGGATGGTGCCGGTGTGCGGGGAGCAGAGCCCGGGTGTCCCGGTGTCGATGTTCGGGAGCACAGCCCGGGTGTCCCCGTGTCGATGTTCAGGAGCACAGCCCGGGTGTCCCCGTGTCCCCGTGTCGATGTTCGGGAGCACAGCCCGGGTGTCCCCCTGTCCCCGTGCCGCAGTAGCAGCCCCGGTGTCCCCGTGTCGATGTTCAGGAGCACAGCCCGGGTGTCCCCGTGTCGATGTTCGGGAGCACAGCCCGGGTGTCCCCGTGTCCCCGTGCCGCAGTAGCAGCCCCGGTGTCCCCGGCCGAGCAGCCGCCGCCAGGGGGTACTCGGGGAGAGCGAACGCGGGCAACAAAAGGCGGCGCAGCCTCCCCGGCGGCAGAGGCAGCGCGGAGCCGCTGTCCTTCCGTTCCCGTGCTCCAGCCCGCACGTTCCTGCCCGAAACCTGAACCGGG
>WBNO01019037.1:828522-960025 GCA_013400575.1 Peucedramus taeniatus | reverse complement strand
GCCGCGCCCCCCCGCCGCAGCGCCGGGCGGGGAATGGAAGAAAGGGCTGCGAGGCGCCGTCGAGTCTCTTCCGCGCTGTCCCCGCCCGGCCCCGCACTGTCCTGTCCCGGTCCCTGTCCCTTTCCCGGTCCCCGTCCCGGTCCCCGCGGGTCCCGAACTCGCGGCGCTGAGGGCCCGGGCCGGGCGGGCGGTGACGNCGGCGGAGGGTCGCTGCGAAGCCCCGGCCGTCCCCTCCGCGGGTTACCTGCCCGGCCCAGGTGGGGCGGTGCAGAGCGGAGGAGGCTGTTTTGGAGGTTGCCGCCGCTCCTGATGGATGTTTTGTGTGTGTTTGCCTCCGCTCCCGGGTTCTCTTTCATCTGAGGACGCATCTGGCTCCAGCTCTGTTAAACTATCTGCCTTCTGGTACCGTTCGTAGATAACAGAAAGAAACCTGAGCCCGAAAGGCAATTCCCCACCTTCTTCCACCTAACGTGACCTTCTCGGGCGCCTTTGAAGCTTTGCTGGTGCTCCGGCGATGATGGCAGTGGTGGGTTCCCTTGGGCTGTACTAAGAGCCTCTTGTTTTCTTTTCCCTTTTTTCTTAGAGGCATTTCATCTTTAAGGGCCGGCTGCTCGCGCTCACTTTTATACCCACTGAAGCCATCGAGAACCATGTTGTGTGGTGGGAGAAGCGCGTTTCTGTGCCTTGGAACGATCCTGAGCTTTTGGAGCTCCATGAGTTGGATGCCTGTTGGAGGATGCCCGCATAAGTGTACGTGTATTGCTTCCAACGTGGATTGTCATGGACTGGGACTCAAAACTGTGCCGAGGGATATTCCCAGGAATGCGGAGAGACTGTAAGTAAAAACCGTTAAGGGCTTCTCGAGCACTTGTAGGAACACCTGGGACGAGTTTCCCAACACCTGCCTATCAGTGCAGAGCACTTGGTAACAGGAGTTTCAGCAATCCAGCACGGATTAATGTTTTCAGGAGGGAAGGGGAGGAGCTTTTCGGGAGTTCCAGCGCTCCTGCCGCTGTGCCTTTGTACAAACGATGGGTTTCAGAGTTTCACGGTAACTTTCAGCTGCCGCCTGATCGGGTTTTGCAGTGACTTGCTTGAAATGGAGTTCGGAGCTGTACCTGGAGTGCTCCCGGCTGTAATCACAGTCAGTGCAAACACCCATTTAATATGCAATTAGAAACCTGGATGTTTTCACCTGGCGGCTGGTAGCAGTTTCTCCTTACTTTCTCAGCACGGTGATTTCATCACCATGGAAAATCGACTGCTTCCATAAACTAATTCAAATGGAGAAGTCACATTAAACAGCCTCTAATTTCTGTTTTAAACTGCTGCGGGGAAGCTGGGTATTCATTTTTTAATCTGCCTCAGGGTTTATGATAGCAACGTAACGCTGTGGGGAGCACGGAGAATAATGAATGTGTTCATAGCAAATCCCCCTGTATTGTAAGTTCTCGGGAGTTTTTTTAGCTGACTGTTTTAACTTGCTCAGTGAGTTCCTAGGGAGAAAGCTGAAAGCAAAGTTGAGTTTTCTGATATAGTTCTGGCACTCACCCGGTGCAGGGGACGGCGTCTCTGACGTGCCTTAATGCATAGCAGATGGCACAGCTCAGAGAGTGCCCGCTGCGAGAAAGGGACGTCCGGGGGGGGATGTTAAAAAGGGACACGTCCAGGGAGGATGTTAAAAAGGGACAGGTCCAGGGGGGGATGTTAAGCAGAGCCCCCTCCGGGCTCCGCAGCTCGCTCCGGGGTGACCCCAGGAGAGCGCACTCAGCGGTGCCTCCTGTGGGTTAGCCCCTGACTTAAAATGTTTTTGAACTTGTAAGCAAATGCTGTAGATTGTATGGCCTGACTTCCTGTTTTATTTCCTTCTGGGTCATAGACTTGGGGAAACTTCAAATTCACAGACAGTTTTTCCTCCGAGGAAGAAAGCTGGATGAGGTTACTAAGCAAACAGAGTTTGTGTGCAAAGAGCACTCCTAAAGGCTAAGTTCTGTCCCAGAATGAAATTTTATAGAATGCTTGGCTGTTTCTAAATGCGTTTTATAGTTCTGAGAGCTCTTAAATGATAGCAATATGCAGCTTTCTTACTAGACTATTCTACAACCTTTAATGTTTTGTGGCCGTATCAGCCCTCCTTTTAACCTCAGCTGTGTGAGCAATAGCTTTCAGATGTCAGTGCTACAGAAACCTTAACTTCTGTGCCTGAAACCGTGTACTCTAAAATTGGTGGGTAGCAACCTGGCATTTTAGAGCCAAAAAAACCCCAAATATGGAACAACAAACCCCACAACAACCCAGTACCAGGGGAGCATGCCAAGTGTGTGTGATAACACGGGGGGTTTGTGTTCTTCACTGGTGAGGCGTGTGAATGGTTTAAAGAGTTAAAGGCTAGAATTAAACTTTTAAATTGCAGGTTAAAATGATTCACAAGCACAAGGTTAGTTGGCCACCTGAGAACCATTTAATCAATGGTAATTTGTTGTAGCTGGAGTTTAGGGGGGCTGAATTCGTGTTGTTACTGGGTTTTATTTGCGAAAACGAACATCACAGAGATGTGAACTTTCCTTGCCTGTAGGAAGCTGAGCCAGAAGAAGAAGGCTCTTGGCCTTGGCAGGTTAAGTGTTAAAAAGAATGAAGGAGAGCATAATCACTGTCTTGGTCTTGTTCGTTTTGGTGTTATTTACAGATTTCAATTTTAGATTAATGGCTGTGAAAGGAACAATAGTAGCGATTTCACAATATTCAGTTTGAACATTTAACCTCAGAGATACCACCACTGATAAATGTGAAATGCAGCTGTGTTGGATGGTTTGTTTGGGTTTTTTACATATATAAATAGCGTATTGTTGGATCATTCAGTGGCTGAAACCTTGTGGAAATAGGATACAGAAGGTCATGTGGTAACACTTTAATCTGTGTTTTAAATACTGTTTTCAGTTTTCATTTCAGTCCATTGTGAACCTTTCACTGTTTTTGTAGTGTTCACCAGCATCTTCATTACAACTGTTTTAAAGCTTGTATCAGTTCCTTCAAATCTAGATTTCTACTAATTGCACTAACTTGGGCTTTGTAATGTAAGCAGTAGAGAGAAAAAGACTCTATTCCTCTGAGTCTAAATTCTGCTCATAGCTGACACATCAGTCAGCCACAGGATATATCAGAGTATCTCATTTTGCCCTGTGGTCCACAGGAACCTGTAACTATTTATGACATAACAGTGGGTTGATGTGTAATCTTCTTACTAGTATGTTTAGCATGTAAATAAGACCAAACTGATAGTATCTGAAATCACAAAAATATTTTTAATCTCGGAGAAATGTTTATATGTTGGGAAAATAATTTTAACAAGTTTCTTGATGGCCACACACGAAGTGCCTTTTTTAAACTGTTATGCTCTGGAAAGGTATTTATTTCTCTCTGCATTCTCCTGAGCTAAAAATTCCACATACCTGTTCAAGTCGGAAACTTTTTGCTTTAATTAGTAAAAGATCTAATGGCACCACTTAAAATATTTTGCCACCAAGCTTTTAGAGTTATGTTTGGACAAATGTTACAGATTGTTTGGGCTAATGGAGCCAAGTTAAATATTATTCAAATTTGTGTTAATATGAAACCCAGGAAAACTGAAAATATAAAGGAAACAATGGGAAATATCTTAAGGGGGAAAATAATTTCTTATTGAAAAGGTCTATTAAATGAACTAGCTTTAATTACTGATTCTTCATGAGAAATGAGATGCAGGCTTGATTTTTTTTTTCCTGAAAACTTTGAAGGTCTGTAGATTTGTACCT
The DNA here is from genome assembly GCA_013400575.1 of Peucedramus taeniatus. NCBI lineage: Eukaryota > Metazoa > Chordata > Aves > Passeriformes > Fringillidae > Peucedramus > Peucedramus taeniatus. The sequence goes on along the minus strand of WBNO01019037.1, from coordinate 956,234 downwards.
GTGATTTCTGCCTTGAAGGAAATCCACAGATTAACCAGCGATCACAGAAACAGAGTTTTAAAACAATCCCATACTTCTATTTTTAATTTTTACACAGACCTATCTTTAATAGTAGCTTTGCAAATAGAGCAAGTAGTGTTAGGTTTGTGCTGCAGTTTTTACCTTGTTATTACATTCTATGATAGTCTTCTAATTGTGTGGTTGAGACGGAAGCTTTGGCTCACCTCTCATAAAGAGCTAAAAAGAGGTGAAAACTGTCCTGCTGCACAATGAAATTACTCAGTCTGGAGAAAATAAGTGGTGAAGCAAATCCTTGTCACTTCTAGGAGTGACTTCCAATTATGCCTGTTCTGGAGAAGGAATGCTCAGGATAGCCATCACATTCCATATTTACAATATGTCCTCGTATTGCACAATGTGATGCTGCACAGGGTCCTTGAGCAGGATGGCAGAGCTGCCCTTGTGGTTGTTGTTAGTATTTACTGATCTCTTCCACACTTGGGAAGCAACTTAACACCTTACCAAAAATAGAAGTTGATGGAATTTTTGTGTTTTGGATAAAAACTGGTAATTTCTTAGATAAAATAAATTATCCATATTTATTTATATCTACAATAAAAATAAATCTGGAGTGGGCACAGTGATTCTTATATTTTAGCTGGGCAACTTATAAGACATTTTGACCTAATAAAGGAAGAACATTTAAGGATATGTAAACACATCCATGAGAATTCAAAATATTTTACCTTTCTGAAATGTTCCTTAGGATTGCTTCATCAGACTCCCATAATCAGAGTATCCTTAGCTGTGCTTCAGTTCTCAGATGTGATTATTTATATTATTTCCTTCAGTGGAAATGTTTTCTATATATGGAGAGTATCATACGTGTGCCCCTTTATAACAGTTAATAATAACTGTTAATAAATAATAACAGGCTGGTAGCCACGTTGAGTTGGAGATGATGCAAAAATGCAGTGAGCAGATCAAGGCCTGACAGCTGAGTTCTTCAGCTCTGAAAGGAACAAGTGATACTGAGAAACTGCTCAGAAGTCTTCTGGGTCAGTGTCTGCCTCCTGTTTGAATGTGAAGTTTGAGCCTTTGTGATTTTCCTCCCGTTCATGCCTGGTTATCTCCCTGTCTGTTAGCAGCACATTACATATGTACAAAAGCGTCTTTGGAGAATTTAACCATGTTTGAGTTCTTAAGGAGTTTGTTTGGTGGCTTAGGCTCTTGTTTAATTGATAGCTCTCTGGTGTTAGTCATTGCTTTGTTTTGCCTTTCATTTGAAGGATTCTTTACCTTGCTAAATTGATAAAGCTTGCAGGACTAATCTGTTCTGTGCTTTGTCTGAGCAGCTAAATTGAGTGTGTCCACATTTAGGTGCAATTTAGAAGCTTAGTCATCTGCTTACTCCTGAGTTTTCATGTGGTCTGGGGTTTCTGTTACACAAATATATTATTATGGTGGTTTTGGCCTAGGTGCATGGAGCTGCTGAAGTTGCACTGGCTTATAATAAGTCTTCAACTTCCTCAATTCTGTCTCCAAATTAAATCTAAGATCCTGTCTTGAATGCTTCCATATTCCTGCAGAAGGCGATGTTAAACACATGCAAATATAATTATGTGACTCTTACACTGACATTCTGCTTTTCTAGAGCTCTTCCCACTAGGGATTACAACTCATTTGTTTGTAGTAATTGTCTCCAACATGGAGACATGGAGCTTTTCTCAGATATTTTTTCCCTAGGTCATGTGTCAGTAAGTGGACATACCTGGTTTTGGCTTGGAAAGCTTGCTCTTGGAGGGACTGATCCTGGGAAAACTCCACTGAGTTTTCTGATTTAATGGGGATAATTCCCTTTCCTAGTGTTACTCTGACTAGTAGTGCCTGAGTGGATGCTGGCACAAACTTGGGTAGGATCAGCCTGGTTCTATTAAATTTGTGACGTGGTTTTGTAGTGATGGGAGCAGGAAGGAGGGTGGAATGAGCTGTTGTAAATTGGTAGCTGCAGAAGCCAGAAGTGGCCATTGTCATGTTGCCTGTATTTATTTGCACAAATTTGGATTAAATTTTGAGATGAAAGAGACCAGGCTACTTCCTGCAGAACTTTTTAATGAGCTTCTCTGAGACTATTTACTTTTATTCATATTCTTACTTTTGCAGCTGAGTATTGATTAATGCAAAGGAATTAGGCCAAAGGAGAATTTCCCCTCTAAAAAGCAGCTGTTATCTTTTAGGAAGCCCTAAAACACAGATGAGGAGTATTGTTTTTATATCCCTGGAATTTGTGCACTGTATGGATTTGGGGAAGCATATAGCCAAGAATACAGGTACAGCTTACCTGTAGGGATGTGAGGCCAAAAATAAGTAAATCCTGATACTCTTTTATTGGCACTGTAGTTGTATAAAAATCCTTGTGTTGTACACTGTCATTTGACCTTTATAGTGAGAACTACCTGTCATCTTTTGGAATGTCACTGCCTGGGTACAAGCATTTCCAGTTGTGTTTAAAACAAAAGTAGCTTGTCCTGCATGGACATCGACTTCTGATATTTGCTGTCTGTGTTTTCAAAAGTATTTAGGCTATTCCTCAAATTCCACAAAGCAGAGAAGAATTATTTTCTCACAGAATTCTCACAAGATGTTTGGGGATAATGATAATAGGGGAAAAGGCTCTAATAAGAATATTAAGTGAGTAATTGCAGTGACTGCATGTAAAGAAGTGAGTTTGTTTTCTGAAGAGACTATTCAAAAGGCTTAAATCAGGATATGTTCCCTCCCAGGAATGAACAGCTCAAATGACTTGAAACTTAGTTTTCAAGGTTCAAAAACCTTGAAAAAGTATGTGTGGTGCCCCTCATGCTTGATTTCCCACAGTGTGGAGCACCTGTAGGAATCCACTGACACATTTTGTGGTCCCACTGCTCTCTGAAGGGGCTTCTCTTTTCCTGTTGGGCTAATTTTCCATCCTGCAGGACAAAACATTGTCCTCCTCAGGAAGGAGGAGGCACAGCAAGTTTCTAACTTCAGGTGAAGAAGGAAGATAAGTTTGGGGAGCAAAGCCAAAGTGAACCTCAAAGGGCAAAGCTTTTTCAAGAAGAATAATGTTGGCCACACAAAGGAGAATGGCTGACTGCAAGGGATGTAGGGCAGAGGTTCCTTCAGGGGGTTGTGGGTCTATCCATCCTGTTACAGGATGCTGATGGAGCAGTGGTGTTCAGAAAATGTTATTGCAGAGGTCAGTTTTATTCCCTGTCCTCTAGTGAGGTCTGAGGGACAGGCTGGTGGAAATGTGCCTCCTGTCCTTGGCTCCTTTCTGCTGCTGGGGTCACAGGAAGCCTCCAGAAGTTCTCACTGACTCAAGTGCTTTAGCATAACACAGTATGGATTGTGATCTAGCACTGCTGTGGTGACTCCCATCCCTCTTATGTTCACCAACAGTTTGCCAGTGTAAAGCAATATCAGTTCTACTTTTTTGTTTGTTGTGCAAGTCATATTCAGGATAAGAAAAGGCTGGTTCCAGTCATATTTGGGTTGCAATATGGCCCAGGCTGCTCTGTTTTCAGTATTTTTCAAGTCTTTTCTCCAGAGATCTGTAGTGTTTTATTTCCAAGTCTGTTTTCAGTGTTTTCTAGTCAGACATATCATCATTTAAGATCTTGAATGGATCTTGTCAATGGCAAGAACTGCTTCTTCCCCATTAGCAAATGGCCTTGTAAGCAACTGACAGTTTGTCTAATGGTATTAAACATATCAAAGATAAGGGAGCAGGTCTGTACCCTGTACTCAGTAAATTTGAGATTGAGTTGAAGGCCTTCTCCACAGAAAACAGAATTTAAGAGGCTGATTCTTACCTCTGCCAGTTATTTTCAGCCTTTTTTTTTCCCTTCAACTGAATCTGGTCTGTCAGTTGTCTCTGTCAGAATAAATTTTTGTATTTTGTTTTTACACCATCTGTTTGATGGCTGCAATATATGTTTTTAATCTTATGATTGATAGATTTCTGGAGCTTTTAATTAGTTTTTTACCTTTCTATATCTACTTCTTTTTCTAAGACCCTAATTTTGTCTCTCAGGTAGAAATGAGAATGTAGCCGTTGGTTCAAATCTCCTTTGCTGTCACTGGGGAAGGGAGCATTTACAATAAACATGAGTATGGTTAAAATGAGGCAGAAACTCAGTTTTAAAGCTAGTCTTGTCTTGACTTTCCATTGATCAGCCTTCAAAATAGATCTGAAATTGGCTTCTGTATTGATTATAGAGTTGATGTTCTCAGCAGTTCATTTTTACCTGTTTTCCTCAGCAGTTGCAAAAATGATTCTTAACTTTCTGTCAAAGGGGCTCCTCAGGAGAGTCCTGTGTTTTTCCTGCCTGAAGGATGCTGTGCCTGCCTTTATTCCTGCTTCAGCTGCCTGGAGAGGGATCAGCCTGGTGGAATTAGTACCAGGGTACTGATGAGAACCCTCAAACACCTGTAAATGTTTTTGGAGCACAGGCAGCACTGAGGATTTTGGGACACGTTGTTCCTGTTGGTGCCTCACTGGCTGCACCCACAGTCAGTGTGGTTTGGGGCAGCAATATTGTATTTGGGAATGAACTGGGATTAATGTTGTATTTGGGAATTAATTGGAATTAATTTTGTGTTTAGGGATTAATTGGAATTACTGTTGTATTTAGGAATTAATTGCCTCTTTTCTGTGCTCTGGGGATACAGTGGTGACATTTTGCTGTGTCTGCATCCCAGCACTCACCCACAGCAGAGGATACAGGAGCTGCCTGCAGTTTTTCAGGATGTTTTCTTTGCACCTGGACAGCTGTTTGCTTCTGCAGAGACACAGACTGGTGATTCTGTTTCAGCCAGGGCTCTATGGAAGGGGGGATAGACTGCTCTGGAGATCAGTAACCCATTTTAACAGCCTGTCAATGTGCTCCTAGAAAGTGTGAGGAGCATGGTGATGAACTCCATTTCTGATAGATTTGTTCTTTTTTTTCCTTCCATTCTGATGCTGTTTGTTGAGAGAACCAGTCCTTGTTAAAAAAAAAAAAAAAAAAAAAACCAAAACAAAAAAACACAAAACAAAAAAACACCAACCCCAAAAAAAACCAAAGCCAACAGTTTGTTTTACAAAAAAACTTACTTTAATTTTAATTATATTTGGGAAAAATACAGAGTGCAAGTCTGCAAGTTAGGCTGTGTTGGGTTGAGGACAGTGCCTGCTGTACTCACCAATTCTGTTTCATCTGCTTGTCTTCATGCCCTTGCTCTTTTTTCCTTGCAGAAAATCCCTTGGGAAATCTTTGTTTGCACAGTGCTCGATATGAAGAAATCTTGAGCTGTTGTGAGGGTGCTTCTAGGCATGATAACAGAAATGGTAATAAATTTCATATTAGGGGGACTGAGGTTCTGATCTCCAAAATAACAGCACAATCAAATGTAGCTTTTAATGTGTGTCTCCAAACTTTATTTCAAGTGCTAGATTCTGTCAAGGTTGACTATTTCCTGTGAGGGGAGAGAGGCACAGAATGGAGGGGAAGAGTGTGGAAATCAACTTTCTTGTGAAATGTGTCAAAAGATAAGCATTTAACTATTATGAAGTTAATATTTTGATAGCAGAAGTGCATGCTAATAGTTAGGAGACTATTCCTGAATCCTTGAGATTGTTTTTCTGTTGGTCTTTTTCCTTTTCTCCTGTGGCAGGTAAGAAAGTGATAATGAACTGGTGCAGAATACAAGTGTTAGTAGACTGTGAGGTATTATTGGTGTACCTAATAAATAATCCTGAAAGTTTCAAAGGATACCATGAGTTGTGAGCCATCCTCACTTTCTCAGGTCAGAGTAAAACCAAGTATTTTAAGGCAGTTTAGTAAAACTGTCCTACTGAATTTTCATCTCTGACATTTTCTCTGGATATGCACTGGGCAATATTGAGCAATTCTTCAAATATTTTAGCAGCTTTTTAAGTTGAAGTAGTACTTGGTTGTCTGTCTGCCTAAGAGGGTTTTGGGTGTTAGCATTAAGTGCAGTGTCATATATTAGGAGATATTTCCATAATGAAAAAATTTGACTGTACTTGGAATAGTGTTTTCCACAAACAATTTGTCCCAAAATAGAAAATATTCCAATTCCTAACTTCAGTTTTCCTTTGAAGATTACAAAAGGCTTGTCCAAAAAAGGAAGACTCTTCCTTAGAATTTTATAGTGTGTTCCTTGGGCTGTGCTGTGTTATCCAAGGTGAATGAACAAAGAAATCCTGCATTGTTGCACATTCTCTATGTAAGAATACAATTTAACTTTACATTAATGATTTTTCTGCTCTCCCAATAAGGAAATAGCAAACAGCAGTGTGCCCATTCTCCATAGGTTTAGGATAGTGTGTGTAGCATAAAAAATTCTCATAACAGATGTGGTCACAAGACATCCAGCCCATTAGAGTAATCCTGCATAGGTACTGCTTGTCCACAGCTATGGAGACAGCAATGTTTAATTAAAGCAGTTGTGTTGTTTAAATAGGACTCTGAGAAATTTCAGCAAGGAGGAGAGGAGTCCAGAAAGCAGTTTGTGTCTTGTGCCTTCCTGTTTGTCCTGAAGCACGTTTTGCCTGGACTTTAGTGGGAACTTAACTTATGGATTTTCTCCAATTTTGTCTTTTGTCTGTGTGATGGTTTTGTTTAGACTGGGGAGGCATTATATTAGGAACGTTTTTTTGAAATGCTGATTTTGGCAAAACCTGGATGAAACATCTTTCTTTGGGGAGGGCAGCAGTGGTTACAGCATCACTGAGCAATGTGGGAGCCTCTGGGTCACAAGCTTGTGTGAAATTGTTGTAGAGTGGTGAGAAGAGGCCCTGGCAGTCTCATCCTCTTGAAGTGGTAGAGCTGGTTAGAGGTGGGGTTTTGAGAATACAGCTGGGCACAAAAGAGAGCTCATTGTGAGGCAATGGTACAGGGAAGCAATTGTGCATTTCTGAAATGCCTAGATAAATGCAGCAGGGAGGTTAGCTGGAGACCAGAAAAAAGAGGTGAAAAAAAATGATGGAAGGGAAATTCTTGAGCAAAGAGAACTTGTTTTCCAGAAGTGGAAATAGATACTGAGAAATAAAGCCCTAAGGGAAAGGCTGGTTCTTCAGAGAGATGAAAACACACATCTGGATATAAGTTTCTCAGATAAGAATGTGAAAGTGTAGGAAACAGCCCAATGATCCTTTGGAGCTTTGAGTTTTAATAGATAACATGTGAAAAGGCAGCAGAAGATAAGGAGCAATCAGAAGGGTTTTATGGATTTTTGGGATTTGTTTGGTGTTGGTTTTGATTTTATGTTCATTTTTTTCCCTCTGGAAAGTATTTTAGCTAATTGCTTATGAAGTTTTTTAGAAGATGAAAATGGATTGTTGCCAGTTAATCCCAGTTAACGTTAACTTCATTTTATAGAATAGATAATTTCCAAGCTGTTTCTTCCATAGCCCTCATGTCTTGCAGCAGGGTCAGTACAAAGTGGTTTTATAAGCATGAGGAGTTTCTGTAACTTGAAACATCAGATTTCTGTGCAAAGGCTTTAGGAAAACTTGAGTTTTGTGTTCATTTAGCAAGCACTGTGAAATCAATTCAGCTTTACTGCAGCAAGTCAAAAACCAAAAGTGGGATGAGGATGGGGGACAAGGAAGGTAGGAATCTACTGGAGAGTGAAGAAAATTGCTTGTAAATTGGTTGCAACATCTGGTTGCTAACATCAAGTCAATACAACCCTTCCTTCAAAATTCATTTTACATATTAAAACTGTCCTACGCATTTTATTGCAACGTTTTGGCTTCCTCTGCTCCTCAGTGGCCTCTGTAGACATGTTACACTCAGTGTGGTGGTGCTAGGAATGAATAGAGTTGGTGAAACTGGATGCTTTTTACATTAGAAAAGCAAAACCCTGAAGAGCAACAAAAAGAAAAACCCCAAACATAAACAGAGATCTCTCTTACCTTTCCAGGAAAAGATCTGGGAAGGGTTTCTAGTCTGTGCATGTCTGAAAGTGAGCAGGGTGATGAAATCAAGGCTTGATTTTCATGCCAGGCTTCACTAAAATAATTTGTTTGTTCGTAGAATGTCTTTCCAAGATATCAAGAACTTACAGCAGTGAGGAGCAGGTGTGAAATATTGCAAGTCTGAAATATCAGGTTGTCTGCAGTAGTGAAGAGCACCCAAACACTGCAGTTTCTTCACTGTGGTCTATTCAGTCACACACCACACTGTTAAGTGAAATAAAAATAAATTTAAAAAATGTGTATTTTGCTGAAGTTTGCAGCAATGCTTTTTGCCCAGATGAGTCCAGAAGTGTCAAACACTGAAGCACAGGCACATCTCTGTTGATATCCTGATGAGATTGTCCATATGGGAGCTGAGTGAAAATATGGCCCAGAGAATGCTTGACATAGTCTGATTTCTGCCTTTGTGGCAGTCTGAGCTTTGGAACAGCACTGGGCTGGTCTGACCACCTGAAATCCCTGTAACCAGCTGGTCCTGCTGGACTTGAAAGAAGATCTACACTTGTAGGAGTTAAGTAGGAATGGCCAAAGAAGATCAAGAATTGAAAAGAAGTAAAAAAGTGACCTTTTGTATGTGCAGTTGTTAACCTTGGGGTTTAATTTTTGATGCTTGAGGTAATCTGACACAGAACTGCACTTGCTGCTCTTTATGATGTGCACATCCTGCCTTCTCCATATCAAACCATGTTACTGTAGCAGCTGTATTTTAAAGTATTTTCTGGGTTTTTTTTTATGCTTCATATATAAAGTTTTCTGCTGTTCCCTGAACTCCTCCTGAAACAAAAGACAACAAATACTCATTTTACCCCTTTCCTTTGCAGAAAAATGTAGAATCAGGGAGTCACTAAGGTGGGAAGGGACTTCATGAGGTCTCCTGGTTCAGGCTCTGCTCAAAGCAGAACATGGAATTCAGGCAGGAAATGTCCTTTTGCATCTCAAAAACCAGAAATTGCCTCCTGCAGTATTTTCAGTGACTTTTCCAGTTCCAAACTGAGGCTGCTGCTGAGCAGCCTGCCCTTTGCCATTTTGTGCTTTTAAACCTTCTCAAGGCAGAGGAGCCATTTGCCTGTGTTGGAAGTGTCAGGGTGAGGCTGAGCTCTGTCAGCCTGACCTCTGCACCAGCAGCAGCTGTGTCCTTTCTTCCTGCAGGCTTGTTCAGGTCAGGAGCTCTCAAGGGGTGTTTGACTTGATCTTCTGCCACTCCTGGCTGCTCCTGTCCTCCTTGGACACAAGAACATGGGAGGCTGTGCTGGTGGAGGCTCTGAGCACCTCAATCTATCACTGAACCATCACATCTTGTTTATTATTATACTATTTAAGTTGTGGTTTTGGGGCATGGGTTAGACTGGGTGATCCTGAAGGTTCTTCCAACCCAGTCATTCTGTGAATTATTTTATAGCTAATGCATTGCTGGGAGCTTTTCTTGGTGACCCTTGGCAGCTTGAGCTCCAGATGAGCTATGGCTTTGCTCAGACCATCACTGGAGGTTTGAGCAGTGTTTCTGCAGCCCTGGGTGCTGTTTGTCTTCTCCTTCCTGTGCTGGAGCTCCATCAGCAGGTGCCTCTTTAGCCCAGGTGTGCACTGGCACACGAGGAAGTGCCAGGACAGCCTCCCCCCCTCTCATTCTTCCTGCAGTGTGTCTCTCTTTCACCAGGGCACAGGTGACACTGCCAGGGGAGATCTGGAACACATCAAGAGCAAGTTCAGGACTCTGGGGACAGAGGTGAAGGACACAGGAGTGTAAAATGTACTGTTAAACATTATGCTGTCAGCATGATTCCTTTATGTGGATAGTAAAACCTGTACACTCTAATTATTAGACAGGAATTCCTGCAGGCTGAAAAAAACATGCATTTCCTTGGAAGAAGCAGAATACTTGAATTACTCAATCCATTATGCTGCTTTCTGTGGGCCTTGGTGTGACTTCCACTGCAGTCTGCTGTAGGGAATTCATCCTGGAATTCAACTGCACAAGTTGCAAAAAGTGAAGGGTTTTTTTTTACTGGATATTTCTTAACATTTGTAGTTTGCCAATTTTTTTTCTTATTTTTATAAGGATGAGGGCAGAAGTGTGTTGTCTGCAAGCAGTTCCAGATCATTTGGACGCTTAATGTGTGTTATTAACCCAGCACTGCTGTAATGGGCTTAAGAATGGACAGCTTATTCACAAAATTAGGGCACTTAACCTCCAAGGTCCATTTTTCTCATTGTTCAGACAGAAAGAAAACAGTCTGACTCATACCTGAAAGCCTTCTCTAATCAGAACAGAGGATCTAACCTTTTTTGAATTAAAAGCTGTCGTGTAGGTGTGTTACAAAACTATGATGGACTGCAGCATGGGATTTGCACACTCCAACTATTGTGTGGCTGTTTAATTGCTATTTAAATTTTCCTGAGGACTGAAACTATCCAGGGTCACACACGTGGTATCCAACAACTGCAGCAAAATGAAGAAATAGTTGAATAGTTGTTGAATAGTGAGCTGATTGTTACTCTGGTATAAGATGTCCACATCTCTGGATCCCAGTGTTGCTGAGTGGATCTGTGCAGTTCTTGTTGCTGAAACTATGCAGAATATTTAGAAAGAGCTGCTGGTTGTGGCAGGGCTTGTTTTTTTCTCTCTTAGTGTTTCTCCACCTGTGGCTTGTTCTTGCTGCCTATCAGGGAAGGAAGTTTGTAGGCTCCAAGCTGCTGGTTATAGTTTGCAGTAGGATCTCCCCTTAACCTTTCTTTTATTTAAGTTCAGCAAACCCAGGTGTCTCAGCCTCTGTCCAAATGTCATCAGACAGCTTCCTGATAGTCTCCTTCCTGTCCTGAGAGCCTGCAGGACCAGTATTGCAGATGGACTGTCCAAAATCCACAGGGCAAGACAGCAGTGAATTCTTCCGAATTCTCAACCTCTGTCTGTGGTTGAGGTGGCCTTTGCTGCTCCAAGGGCCACTGCTGGAGTTTTGGGGCACAGTGGGACTCCAGGAGACTTTGCTGCAAAGCATCTTCCTGCTCATGCAGTGCCCCACCTGTGGATGCTGCATGGGTTTGTTTCCTCTCGGATGGAGGGCTTTGAATATTTTTCTTCTGTTGAATTAAATGATGTGAAAGGTTCAGAGAGTGCCAGTCTTTCTAGAGCTCAGTAGAAATAAAAATAAATTCTCGTGCTCCTTTGTAAAGTCAGCTGATAAGAAAAAAATAACTTGAGTCTTACAGAGATGAAATGTACTATTTTTTAAAAAATGGAATTACCTCAGCTGAATATGATTTTGAAGTTTTTGTCTTTCTTTAGGAGTGATGTTCATACTTGCCCATGTGATTTGGAAACTAGTGGAATTTGTGTATTTCATAAAACCCAGTCCCAGGAATTCATTTCCTGCATTGCAAAACTTGAGATGAAAATATGTTCAATCTGAAGATATGCAGATTGTGCTGCCAGAGGGCTTCAGGATAGTGTTATAATTGAGTAGTTTATCACAGTAACTTTGAAGTTCTTGGATTGAAGGCAAAAGAGAGAATTGCCAAGTGCTTTCTGGTGGGAATTATGGTCATTTAAGGTTAAGAGGCTGGTGGCAGTTCATACCCATTAAAGAAAATTAGCTGCACAGCAGAAATACCGGAAAATGGTTAAAATAATAAAACAGATACTGGGTGTGTGAAGACTGGAAAGGGCAGACAGAATCTGCTGTGTGGGTACATTCACACATAGGAGTGGATTTTTGTCCCTTTCCTTGTCCTGGTTTTAGTATGTTCCCAAACTAAGAACTAAAGCACTCCTAAAGAGGGAAGGCTTTACTGAACAGCTTTTTGCCTCCAGCACTGCAGATAGCTTTCCTAAAAATGAAGAAGGTATTCCTCATGGCTTAAAGTTTCTGGAGTGCAAGAGATAGCCAGGTCAAGGGTGGAAAAGTGCATTGCTGTGGAAAATGCAGGTTTCTTCCAGCCCAGGTGCTGTGTGTTTGGGGTCGTGGTTACCTGAGGTGGTGACTGGGCATGGCAAAAACAAAGCACAGAAATAAACTTCCAGGGGATGACTCAGCTGCCACTCAGGATGCTTTGGGCTGACCAAGCCCTTCAGCAGTGCAGTGGCACAAAAAAGCCTGGTTTCTCAGGAGTGAGGGCTGCTTTAGTTACTTGGAGGAATTGGGCTAATGAAAAACATCAGCAACTCCTTAGGTCCAGGAATCTGGATTAATTTATTATCATTTGAATTTTAGCTCCCATGTTTTCACTGTTGATTTGCCATTTAAAATAAACCCTTTGGAATGTGGTACAGATTAATCATAGCAAAGGATGTGTGCTGTCACTTCAAAACAGGTGCTCTTAAGTTTCTTGGGAAATTATTTTTCTTCTGTTCTTCATGAACATTTGGAAGTTGCATGAATTGTGTCCCAGGTGAGGTTTGTTTTGATGGGAATTCTAGATGGTGTGTTGGATCCTGACCTGTTTTCAGGGAGAACAAGAGAGGTTTTTATTAGTTCCTAAGCTTTGTTCTGCGACACACAAATTTTATGCATTCCTTCTTGGAAAATACCAAAAATGAGGTGAAGAGAAATTCATCTTCCTTGTAGATTGTGGGGTGTTGGTTGAATCAAGATTCCTTTCGGAGTGTTGGATTCTGGGCTGATTTGTTTGTCCCTACTTTGAACTGGTGTGTGGTAACCACTTTGAAAATGTAACAGGAACAGAAGCTCAACTTTGTGTTTGAGGTTCTGTGACTAGAAATGAATATTTACCTTACTTAGGAAGCAGCTGGACAGGAAAGAATCCTAGTGCTGTTTAACTTGGGTAAGAGCTATTTTTTGAAGTGTATGGCAGTTCATTTTTCCTTAAATACAGTTTCCCTACTGCTCTTAATGAATTCTTTATTGATGTAAATGAAGAAATATCTGAGGACTGCAATTAAGTCTGGTGCTCCTTCTCCTTAGATGGCAGGTTATTTTTGTTTTCCATGGATTTTCATTTTGTGTAATGTTGTCTTAGGTTAAAGACAAATAATATTAATTAGACAATAAATATTTTTCAAAATACTGTCACTTGTGTTTGTCACTGAAATGCAAAATCAGCTACTGTCATGAAATGATTGGGTGTCAATGATCTTCAGTTTTGTTGTTAGAAATGTCACTGTTTGCCAGATGGACACCTGAGAATTCTCTGAAACAGAGGCAAACTTGTTGTTCTTGAGCACTTATTGATAATAAATGGCTTTAACCAAATGCAACAACTGTGTTCCTTCTAGAATGGGACCTAAATTTAGGCAATTTATTTTCTGACCAAAAGGTAACAGAATTAGGCCTGAAGTCTGGTAGTTTTTCAGATCAGAAAAATATAAAAGAAAAAAAACATAGTTTTTTTTTAAAGCACAAAATAGAGCCTTGTCCTAAAGCAAACACAGCATTTGCACTAAGAACATCAGAATGAGTGTGTTTGTGTGCCCACGAGCTTGTGCAGTGCCCACGTATCAAAGGCTGCAGAACCAAACCATTACAGAGCTGTAAGAGAGAGAACTGGTTTGTGCTTTAGTAGGAGTCTTCAATTTGGCTTCTGTGTGCCTGCAGAAGCACAGCTGGGCAGCCAGAGCTCTAAAATGGGCAGCTGATTAAAAGACCCCAAACCTATAGTCTTGAAGATGTTGAGGAATTAATTTAGGGATTCACTTGAGTATGTTTAAGATGCACAACTGTGATAAGGGCCCAAACTTTATTATCCAGATTATCTTGGATATTATGATGGAGAGAGAGGGTTCAGATGGTAGCAAAGTAACCTCTGACTACAACAGGAACTTGCTACAATCTCGTAGTGTTGCTTTGAATTTTTGCATCCTTGTACATAAAAGGGTTTGAACGTTGTATAAAGTATTTTATTTATACATATCTGCTGAATTATTGAGCTGAAGATTGTGCAGGACTTCAGAATCTGATTGCTGTTGTTATTGGCTCTTCTGTAAGAGCTGCACTGCTCATTGTGGGTGTGATGGGGAATCAGACTCAATCCTGATTTTGTGCACCAGGGAGGGGAGGGAGGCTCCGAGCTGTCCGGGATGAGGAGCTGAGTTTGCCAAGGCTGGAGAGCCCGGAAGGCTGAAGCACAAAGTGTGAAGAGACAAGTGGATTTACTTCTCCAGTCATGAACTTCATCCAGTCCAAGGAAGAGGGTGGGGGCTGAGAACAGCATCCGGATGTTTTGGAAGAGTTGAGTGGCTGAACAGAATAATTATCAACCCAAATTTAAGTAATGTAGCAGAGGAAATCTGTGCGCTCCTGGCATGCTCTGGGAATGTTGGTGCTTTAAGACATTGAAAAGTCTGTCTTAAATTCACTTGATTGCCTTTAGAGAAGAATGAAAGATGAAGCAATTCAGAGGAACTATTGCAATGAAACAGGATTTGCTCCAGTTGCTCCAAGCATCCCTGTTTGTAATAAGTGTGTACGTTGTGTGACTCAGTCTTCAGCATCTACAAAATATGTGTTGAATTAAATTGTTATTAGAACATAGCAGGACATGTTTATGAGTAAAGCTCCCTTAATAGCTCATCTGAACTCACTTTCATGATGTCTTGTACCATTCTAGTCCAATTCATGTTTCTATTCTCACTGAAATAAATCCTTCCACATCTGTTTTCTTAAAGCTAACACTGTAGCTGCATTGTTCTTAACATGCTTTATCCTGCAAATTATGCTAAAATAAATTAATAAATTGACAAGGCAGACCTAATGTCAAGAGCTTTACCAAAGCTGGTATAGATGTAATTTCTGATTTCTTTTTGATGGAGTGATAATCAGTTTTGCTGCTGACACTCCAGAAGAGACCTGTATTCCTTAATGGAGTTTTCTTAGATGTTAATTGATTAGACTATCTTATTTGAATGTGAAATGACCCAGAGTAGTAGCTGGTCCTGTGGGAGAGATAGATGTTTTGAGTAGGATTCAAGATCTGCTTGGCCCCACACACTACCCAAAATGCAGGAATTCTGCACAATAAGAATATTATGTAGAATTATTTCATCTGGACATAGATACGTGTTGAAATGAAATATAAATAAATTTGCCTGCGTGGTATTATTTTCCTCATATCTGAGACCCAGATGATTTCTTTTCCAAGAAATTTGTTTGTTTCCAAGAGTCCTTTTGAACACTGATGTGTTTGAAAGCCAACCAAGATTACATGTTAAGGTTTAGCTCTTTGTAGTTGAAACCCACTAGTGAGCCCATAATCAGCTGCCAAACTTTATAAAGGAAACATAAAATATTATGTTGCCCACAAATACCAGCTGTAAACCACTAATGTCTGCATTAGTTCAGTAACTTCAGAGTCACAAAGTTTAATTGACTAATGGGGTAACCTGTGGCAATCTGCTGCTTTGCAGGAGCGTTAGACCTACTGTGAACAGGAGGAGGAAATTTTACATAGTTCATCACAGTTTTAGTCTGTTTTTCTTCAAATGGCAGATAAGCCTTGAGGCAGAGCACACTGGAAAAAGCAAATGTTCAGAAGGTAAACACTGTTTTTTTAAAACAGACAGAGGCTGCAGTTATGGTTTGAGCAAAGTGAACTTCATGAGGAATGTTTCTCTTAAGGTTAGGGCATGGTGCAAGTAATTGGAATAACAGAAATGGAAACCTTTCACTTAGACACTAAACTTTGTAAGTGATTAATAGGATGATTGATATTGTGTATACAGGATAGGCTGTGCCAATCTGCAGGAGTAGAGGAGAAAGCGATCTCAAGATATGTGTTGATCAAGGAATGTTAAAGTCTTTCAGAACAGAGAGCTGCAGATTTCCCCAGGGGAAGAATGTTGAGTGTTCCTGGGGAATTGTGCTCGTGTGTGGGACTGGTGTCTCAGACTGGGTGTGGTGGAGAGGTTGCTGTGTGGATGGCAGGAGTGGTGGTTCTGTATGAACTTGTTGAAGCCAAGTAAAGATGTGCTGGGATCAAGTCTCACCAAAATACACAAAAGCCGGGGCCACGGACACCGTGTTGCTCCATGTCCCTTGGCTGGCTCCTCTCTGCCTTGAGGGATTCCAACCAGCTTAACACTGTGTTTTGCTAGAACTTCTCTGAGATAAAGGGAAAGCTTGTGATGGAATGCCATGAAAAGCAGATGGGGAGCAACATGCAAGTCAAACACGAGCTGTTTACGCGTTGCTTACTCCAGACATAATTCTTTCCAGCATTTCTTGCAATCAGCTCACTGGCACACCAATGAGTAGTTAATGATGCACCAGGGTAGAAGAACTGAACTGAGAACAGATGAGGAAATTAAGCTGGAAAATCTAAAAGATGTAGGCAGTGATTCAAAGGTATTCTTGGGGAAAAGCATGAGTCAATCAAAGGATAAAGACAAATGGAAGAGAATGGCTGGTATGGGCAGTGAAAGTGCCCTGTACAGGCTTGGTGATTTCTTTTCTTCAGTGAACCTTTTAAAATACAGCTGACATAAGTCAAGTAGGGGTACAGGCTGTCTTATTCATATAGCTGAAACACAGGGACCTTTTTCCCTTTTTCCTCATTTCCTTATCATTATCCTTACTTTCCATGTGTACTTTCCTGACAGGAGAATGTTCCTTGTATTATAGAAATGTCTCATGCTAAGATGCATGAGCTAAAGCCTATAGTTTGTAAAATCTGTTTATAATCCATTTTATGACTTAAGGATTTTATTGGTATTATTTTGATGTCTGTCAATAACCATTAGAAGTAGATTCCAATATTCTTAAGCACTTATTTCTGTGCTCTAGTGCATTACATACTGCTTCAATCCAGTTAAAAGTCTTGCTTGTATGTTAGACTCATAGAAAGATTGATGTCAAATGTTAAAAAAAGCTATGCCAAAAATATTATACATTTTGTGTCTATGTGCCGTATTTTTGATGGCATCAAGACCAGAAAGGAATACCAGCTGTATGTCTTGTCTCTGTTGGGTAGCACTAGGTCAGGGAGGACAGTGTGAACAGGACTGAAAACCATGAAATAATGCCAAGGCCAAGTAACAGGACATGTTCAACTGGCAGAACTTTAGGGGTTCTTGGCAAAGGCAGGTCTGGAGGGGAGAAAATGGCAAACCAGGCATCAGTGAGTGTTCCAGTCAACTGGGTAGGAGCACACTAAGGAGTCACTGAACTAAGTTGTCCTCTTTTCAGGCTCTGTGTGGCCAAAGTTTCTGCAGTAGGTTGGACTCACTTGGGTTTAGAATAATAATTTTGGGGCCCTGTACACTTGTTTCAGCTATTTTGTACTAATTGGGTCTTGGATATACACAGCCTCTTACAGAATTGTAGTCTCAGGGGAAAAGAAGCATATAGTGAGCACTGACACTAGAACTAAAAATGGGAGAAACTTCATCTGTGAGAACAACATAGAGGAGGAGAAGGAGGCAAAATGCATCGGGATCCATGACTTGCTTTCTGAAATTTTAATGCAAATGTTTGTTTGTACAGTTTGAGCAGCTTGTGGGTGCTCCAGTGATGCAAGTACTTTCTGCTAATGGGATTTTGGGTGTCAGTTATAGTGTCTGAATTCTGCTTTCTTTTTCCTCTTCAGGGATCTAGAAAAAAATAACATCACAAGAATCACAAAGACGGACTTCACGGGGCTGAAGAATCTTCGTGTCTTGTGAGTATAAGGCAAAACTTGTCTGGTTTTTACGAGACTATTTTAGGGTGCTAGTACTTAGAATTTCCATAATTCCAGGGACCAAATTCTAGTAATTTTGGCACATTATTCAGTTGTTGGTATTCTTTAAATCCAGGCAACCTGAACAGTTTGTCATGTGAAACAGTAAATTTTAGTTCTACACTGTAGTTTCAGAGCTGTTCAGTTGTTTTTACTAGCTTTGAATAAGTCATGTGCTAAAGATTTTGGTCTGCTTTGCAATCACTCATGCATAAATCACTTACATTGAGACACTAGCAAATAGGACTTTCAGATTTTGGCTGCTGTAAGGTACAGTACCATTAACAGCATTTTGCAAAGTGTTAAGCAGAACTTGATCAAGAATAGCTGTAGAACTTGAACACAAGGAAACTGTTACATTTTTTTGTATACAGTCATAAATACAAAGATTTGAGGTGGTGCTGTCTCATGATCTCAGTATGTGTCAGGAGCTTAACTATACCTGTAGATAGGCCTTGCACATCAGTCTGCAGACTGTCTTTCCTGGTTTCCTGTTTTCACTACATGAACCTCAAACAGCAGTACTAAGTTAGTGATGGAAAGTTTTCCTCTGAGTCTCTTCTAAACAAGCCCCTAAAGCTGCAACTAAAGAACTGTTACAGTTCTTTAGCGATAATTCAGGTAACATTTAAGTCCTGCTAAGGAAAAGGTGAGTTTTTGCTCCTGCTACCTTAACACTTGTGAACAAGTTGTTATATACTAAGGAAACACCTCAAATCTATGGGAAGACTTTTTGTTCTTGTGGTGTTTCTCTCATCTCTAGCAGAGGAGTTGTTTAGATTTCCTTGGCTCCCATCCCAGCTGTCAATACCATTTTGAGAGTCTATTAAAATGCATGTTCTGTACTATATTAATGACAGTAGTTGTTTCAGTTTGATTGGGTTTTCATGGTGTCAGACATTGCCTAATGCTGCTGCAGTCTTATGCCTTCAGGAATGACCAAATTGTACAACTGCCATCTTTATGTGGAGCTTTTGTCCTGTGTTCATTCCAGGTTTATGTAACTCATTTGCTCAGACTTTGAGTAGCGTGGTGTCTGCCACAGAAGTCATTGGAATAAAACACCCTTCAGATTTTTCTTAACTTTCCTTTGGCTTCTCTTATGGTCTCTTCATTATTCTCTTACTAAACCCCTATTTTTCCTTTTTTTCCTCCCTGCCCTGTCTGCTGGGGGATATAGTGAGAAGACAGAAATCTGCAGCCTGTCCCAGTGTTCCTAGAAAGGTAGTCTAATCCTGTTTGCACACATTAGAATGAGGACTATGAGCAAGTGACCTGGAAACTCATAGCCCTGTACAGCAGAAAAAAATCCTCCAGTCTCAAGCAAACACCACACATTCAAAATACCTCTTTGTGCTCCTTCTCCTTTCATCCCTTCCAGCTTCATTCCTTTTCCTTATGCAGTATTTCCTTCCTGTCCTTTAAGCTCTCTTTTTTAGGTGCTGGAGTTTTGTAGTTTTATATTTTCATCTTCTTGGTGTTACCTGTGCAATGCTCTCTTGCTCTCTGTGCCCTCAGCTCCTATCCAGTCAAAATCTCTGAGCATCCTCAGAGGACTGAGGGCAGAGAAGTTGCTGTTGAACAAGCAGGAACAGTGTTTTTCACTGGGTCCAGACTGTTCAGAGGTGTTTACACAGAATGTTCAGAGGTGTTTAGTCCCCTCACAGAAGCAGGAATGGGTGTGTGCTGGAGGGAGGGAAAAGGTCACATCAGATGGGACTGCTGGAATCTCTCTTCCTTAGCTTCCACTTCACCTGTCAAGCACATTTCTGCTGTTGCAGAAATCTTGGCATTTCTGAATGGCAGTCATCCCCTGAACACTGCAAATCAGAGAGAAGGCAGTTTCCTTTGCTTGTAACTTGTCTCAGAGTTGGTGTCAGGTGGAGAGAAAAGCAGGATCAGCCACAGTGGAAAGCTGGACCTGCCCCAGGTGTTCTTGCACCCTGTTGTACAGTGGGGCTGTAGAGTGGGGTCACAGCTGCTGCTCCCGAGGGTGCAGCTCCTTTGGAGCACTTACAGAGGATTTCCTCCAGAGCAAGCCTGAAATCTGTGCAGAGCAGAGTCTGAACAAAAGAATACCTTACCATTGAGTGGGTTCCTGTTGTGGGCTGTAGAAGTCAGTCATCTCAATTATACCACACAAATATCCTAGAAAGATGAGGAATGTCCCAGGGATGTAACCACCAGCCTCCAGACCAGCACCTTTCTGAGCAAAATCTGGTTACAGAAGTTTAGGAATGAAAATATTTACCAAATGTGGAGGTCAGGAGGAAAATTTGGAATTAATTTCCTGTCAGTGACCGAGAGAAACAGTGCTCCTCTGCCCCAATTATTTTAATAATCTCCGATTAAAACTGGTATTGATAATTAGGTGAAAAGCATTTTGATAACATTTGAAGAGAAGTGGGGATGCTTTTCTATTTTGTTAATATTAACTGGTATTTCTGGAATTGCAGACACTTGGAAGAAAATCAGATCAGTGTGATAGAACGTGGAGCTTTTCAGGATCTGAAACAACTTGAACGGCTGTAAGTATCTGTGTTTGTACCTATGGAAAAGCTGCACATTTTCTACCTCACTGTTAATGGTCATCCATAATACATAATGATAATAAAATTAACTTTCTTTGAGAAAGAGATAGATGAATACTTGCTGAATTAAAGTATGCTCTTAAAGACAGCTCAATTTACATTATGTGATAACTAATACTTGAAATTAAATGTAGAATGGCTGCCAAGAAAATAGAACTGGAAGTGAAACCAGAGTCTCAATAACATTACCCAGAATGACATTATCTGGGCAAGTCTTAAAATTGGTATGTGGGGGAAAGATTTTTTTGATAATAATTTCATATTATTGTATATTTTTGTATTTTATATATGTCTATGTTAATGGAAATTGCAATTTTCTCCTTTGAGAACCACAGTATTTCTAAAAGTGCCTTTGTATTTGGTTTTCTGATTTGCTTCATTTCCTCTGAAGTAGCATAATGCCAGTGATAGCAGTGGATTCCAAGATATCATGGAAGACTTAGTGGAAGATGGGTTGTAGAGTTCCTCTGCTTTTGATAGCAATTAAGTTAATTTCTTTTCTTTTTTTTGAGAAGGTGAATATAAGATGTCTCTTAATCTGGAATCAATTTATAGGAAACTCCTGGCCCTGCAGGAGTATAAATTTAAATATTAAAAAGGACAAAGTTAATTCTGCATCCAATTGCTCTTAGCTGGGTGTGCTCCTTATCATCATCATTAGTTCTGTCTGCTTATGGTGGGAGCAGAACACAATCTCTGTAAAACTGAAATACCTTGGAGAATTGTTCTTTGTTAGAGGTAGGTGACCAGAACAGTATCACAAGCTGGTTTGGAATGCAGGCTTTTTATGCTTGATTGGTAACTGTTAGCTTCAAGGCAGTTCTTGTAGGACTTGTTATTTTCCCATTGATATTTTCTAAAGCAGCTTTCAAGAGTTAAGTGCCCACCAGCAATTATTCAAGAGAAGTCTGGAGTATTGAGCTAATGCTGTGCTAAAGCTGTTTCAGATGATCTCAGGATTAGATTTGCATTTGAGTTGTTTAATGACTGCACTGAACATTTAAAATTAATTTACCCAGTGCTTTTGTCATGAATCAGAGAGCTCCATCTATGGCAATAAGGGAGATGAGTTTTAAATTCTGATTATAACAGACTTTCACCTATATTCAATTAGAAAGTACTTTCAGGTGCAGAGTTCTGCTATAGCTGATTTATTTCATAAAAAAAACCAAAAACCCTAGCTTAATTTTCTAGAATTAAACATAGCCTGACATTGTAGAATAGTTTTTTCACATGATAGATCATCTTGAAGAGTCAGTATCCTAACTACCAAATCCTAGTTTTAAGCTCATTTTATATACATGTGTATACATATATAAATAAATCTTTCTCATACCTATATTTAAATAAAGATTAATGTCGTTTTCCCATATCTATATTTAGATAAAGTTTCACGTAGATAAATTTTGAAAGAGTTTTGAAAAACTTCAGGAGAAAGGCTGGCTATTGGTAGCCAGAAACAAAGCTCAAGTGTCATCTGTGTGCTTCTGCAGAGCCTGCTCTGCCAGCAAATGAAAACAATATATATTGTGAAAGCAGAAGGCAGGAAATATGATACCTTTAATAGTGTCTCTTTAAGTCTGTGATGTTTGAAAGTCTCAACTTTTTTTTTTCTTCCCTGTACAAACTCTTAACTTGGCCTGTTCACCATACTGCATCTCTGCTTCTCTTTTAGGATTGCCTGTCATTAAAATATTTCCTAAATTAATGTAGTATAAAAGGGAGGCCTGGAAACTTGCAAATTTTTGGTATTTTAGCTTAAATAATTTTTAGGACAAAACTATAAATCTGTTTTTTTTGCTATGAGTAGGCTTTGGAGAATGGACTGTGGAAAGTTTGGCGTAACTCACAAAGGCTAAATTGCAACATTTTAGGTAATATTAAAGCTATTTTATTAAGTATTGTCAAACATTGCAAAATGTTAATGAAGAAAGTATGTTGGTTGCATTAAAAAAAACCTGGCTTATTTCCATTTAATTTCTTTCAAATAACAAATAAAAATCACTTACATTGCTTCGATTTTTGGAATAATGTTCTTTTTTGATCTATTGAAGTGGATGCAAAAGTAATCATTAACTTATTTTTAAACAAAACAGCTGCACTGGGTCAAACTTTAAAGAACAGGAGTAATTTCTATTCCTGGCAAAATACCACGTATAAAGGTTTTCATTGAAAGTAACAGGGGAAGTATGTTCCACTCCTCCTGGTAAGCTTCCAAAGAGCTTAGGCTCAGGTGAATATTAGAGCTCATTTTATTTTCACTTGTCTGTACATTGAAGCACTTCCATCATTATTATCTGAGCAAATTAGCAGCATTTTGTTTGGCATGCCCTGTAAAAGTAAGTTTTAAATAAAATGTCTTTAGATCTGATACCCACTGCTGCCAAATATATGCCATGGGGGTGGTCTTCCAGTTATTTGGATTTACTCTGATTTTTTTTTTGGTGGGACATTAATGCTTAAAATACAAATAAAGGAGGATATTATCAGAATTGAGTATTAGCTCAATAAAAATTTGGCCATATCAGTTGAAGAAAGAACATCATGCAAGGTATCTGGAAGTGACAGACAGCACAAAGCTGAGAAATGAAGCATTGTGGAAGTGGAAGGAAGAAGGCACTTCCTTTTTTTGGCACATTTGTACTCAGCACTTGGAAAATGAAGGAATCTAACCCAAAATTCAGTGTGTTCAATGTAAGTTCTGCTGAATCCTAAGATCCAGAATCCTGAGAAAGACCAGTGGTATCACAGTGGAAAAGCCAAAACGTTTCCAGAACTTTTATTGCAGCAGGGATGTACAGCTTTATTCCAAAACATAAAGATTAGTGGTGAGGTAGCTGACCCCTATTTTGGGTTTTAGCATTTCAGTTTTATGCTTTGCTATTAGCACAGTGTAGGATTTTAAGATAAATGATTATGAAATTTCACGTGCCAAGAGGATCAAGAGGCGAATTGGTGGGCCTGAAAGATGAACTGACATTTCTTCCAGAGCCAGATGTATGTCACACATTTATGTGAAAAATGAGGCAGGATATAAGACACCAACAGATCCTGACTTTTCCACGGCCAACTGCCAGAAATTGTCACGTAGCTCTGTAATCTTCAAAAGAATGGACTTTGGCTGATGGCTGCTTCTTTCTACTCAAATTAGTGTCTTTAGCAAGCATAAAAGATCTCAACATCTGAAAACACTAAAACTGTGTTTTTGTTGTTTAGGGGAGGGGGGAAAATGTATAAGCGTGGCCAAATCAAATCTTCTCAAAGTTGGGAAAAATAATTAGCTCTAAGAAAATAGCAAAAAGCTAGAATCCAGATTTTAACCCTGGCATGGTTTTGGTTTGCTGTGTGTGAAGACACAGGTCAAAATGGAAATTAGGTTTGATTTTTAACTGCAGTGGTGCTACTGTGCATTGAGTCTTTGCAAGCAGCTTCCCAAATGCTTGATTGAGGTATTAAAGTGTATTTATTTGGCACAGTGTACTGTAAAATTGCTATTAGTGACCAAAGATGCTAAGGAAAAGAATAAATTGTTATGTGGTGCTTCACAATCTCGATTTCATAAATTGAGATTGGACAGGCTTTAAATAAATCATGTAATACAAAAAGCATCTTCCACAATTACCATGCTGAGTGGAGAGATTGGTAGGTGCTTCAGAGTAGCTGGGAAAGAAATAAAAGCGTTGGGCAGCTCTTTGCTGCTGTAAACAAAAGGCAATCCTTGGCAGCATGGAGCAGTCATGGTGTTTACACAAGGGTGTGCAGTTTGGTGTTCCTGCTGGATCTGCATGCACTACACGTTTCAGAGGCCACACGGGTCTGTGAAGATGTCACACAGTTCAAATGTAACTTTTCAGAAAAAAAGTCCTTATTGTTTTCAGTCCTCATTTTCGTGTGGCGTGGTGGGTAACGCATCCCGTTGGAAATCTGTGCTCATAAAATGCTTATCTGGAAATACAGGACAACAAAGACACCCTAAAGTGGGTTTAGAGCTGTGAATGGGTATTTAATTGGTTTTAGTAATTGTGTGTTTCCCTCTTGCTGCTCCAGCTACCACAGGTGGGTTGGTTTAGTACCAGGTTGCTGCCAGCTTGCCCAGGGGCTGCAGGAGGTGTCTCTGCACACCGGGCTGATGGATTTCTCTGCTTTCACACCCAAGACAGCAGCATCCCTCTGGCTCCTGAGTTACTGGGTGTGGGATGTGTCAAAACCTGAGCTGCACTTCCCTGCTGGGCAGAACTACTGCTGCAGGAGCTGCCTTCATGGGGGAAAACAGCTCTGTGGTGTCTAATCCCAGGTCACAGTCTGGGTGTCAGTGGTGCCATCTTTTGTAAATGGGGGAAAACAGTTTCTATCAGAGACCACTTGGAAACTGAACCACTCTTTGTGGGAGCTGGCAAAGAATAAACAAAACTGAAATTCAGTTTGTGACACTTGGAGGTGTGTTCTGGTCTCCTGGTTAGAAGGATGGATTAGTACTTAGTTCTTGTGCTGCCTGCAGCTGTGAGCTAGGCAGTATAAAGCTCTTTGTTGCATTGTCTGATGCCTGCAAATTTAAGTAATATTTATTTATATTGGTTAATATTTAATTGATATTGTTGATAACTTTTTCCCCCACATCCTCTGAGAAATTATTCCAGTCATAAAAAAAGGGTCCTGTGACCAATATCTGACAAAGCAGTCTCTCTTACCTTGCATTTTCAAGCAAATTTAGCATTGCTTTTCAAATGAGTGTCTGTGTTACTGTTTATGTTGTGAGAAGTCCAACTTGAGGAGCCAGAATATTTTGGGTGGGAGTATCTGACAGGGTGTTGTTGGTTTTATTCCTGGATGCTGATGGAACAGTCATGAAGAATGGAGTACTTGGTGCTGCAGAATTCTTATAGTATTATTTGAGTGCCTTCCATTTGTTTTTACTCTCAGGTCTGGGTTTTATTCAGGGCTTCACTTTCAGACAACATCTCTGAAAAATACATGGTAAATTCATGAATTTATTTGGAGGGACTAATTGTTTTAACTTGCATGGGTAGAGTCTGACTACTTTGTTCAAGAATTGTGTTAATTTGGAGTGTGGCTCTGCAGTTTCTAGGGGCTGTAATGCAGTTTTTACTGCTTAAGGATGGACAATGTCATCATCACTGCTTCATCTGCTGTTTTCTGACCCTGATAGCAATAGAGTAGCAGCAACACCCTCATGTAGCTTTCCATGTTCACAAGCTCCTTCCTCATGTTATTGCCCAGAGTTTCACAGTTTGATCCTGCTCTGGACGGAGCAGAGGGGATCCCCTCTCTGTTGTACCTTGGGGAGTGTTCACTTATCCTTCCTACAGAGTGCACAAATCAGACTCTTCAAAGGCACCTCCCCTGAATACACCAACCCCCCAACCAGCTGAGAAACCCCGGTGGAAAAGGTGGAAGGCTGGCAGAGGATTAGAGGGGGGTGATCCATCCTTGCCCTGTGTGCAGCTGCACATTGACACTGCTGGGAATGGGATGTGGAGCTGGCTGGGCTGTAAGTCAGCCCCAGAAATGGAGATTTGCTGATTTTCACCTGTTGCAAGAAACTGAACTGCCTCTCTTTTCCAAATCTAATTCTGCCCCTGCTAAACTAGCTGACCACCTTTTAAGTATCAGGGATGTGCTGTCCTTTCCATGGAGAGGGCTGAGGTGCTTTGGCAAGCCCTGCTGTTTTATCATGCCTGGAGCAGAGGTATTTAATGGTCTCCCAGCTGCCCTTCACCCCTGGATATCTCATGCTGGATATCTGACTTTAGAGGAGACCTGTCAAATCACCAGTAAGGAATTCCTGTTTCTTATTAGACTTGCTTAGCAAAACCCAGGCAAAATCAGCAGCTTCCCTGAGGAATGTGAATTATAAAAAGAAGATAAAATAATAAATACAAATTTTATTCATAAAATATGATGGAAACTGCTATGCAAGATGCAGATGGTGGATTGCTGAGCTGTGTGGTTGATATTTTACCTTTAGAATCACACAGGACAGAACCAGTAACGAGGACAGAGTAGCTCTTGTGGATCTATATGGGGGAGTGTGTGTGTCTACAAATAAAAGGATAAAATGGTAAAATAGATATTGACAGATGGAATGTGAGTAGTGCACTTCAGGTAGCCACGGGGGAGCAATGCAGGTATTGCATCCAGTCTCACCTTGGCTCGAGCTGACAGCTCACCTTCGTTAATTCTTGGGGGGAAGGAGGAAGCTCGTTAATTGGGTACTGCTTTTGATTCAGCATTATGTGCTGCTCTTGGCTCAAACAGCCAAAATAAATGTTCCCAGGATATGGCTCACATGCTTCACTTATCTGTCAATACTGTGCACTGGCTGCTCTGGAAGATTTCACTGAGATGTGTTTTTCTTACACTATTTAAGTGCCAGTAATGGAGAGAAATGTCAGTCTGTTGTGTAAGTGATGTGTCAGATATGGTCAGGAATGATTATTGTTCTTTTTTGTTTAAAGGAGCTCTCGTTGCTATTCCCACTCTTCAGAGATACAATCAATATAAAACTGGAAGACGAGGGGGATTTGCAGCTATTAGTACAAAAAGTCATTTTTTCTGCAAGGGTATCTTGCAAGATGTCTGGTACATACATTTCCATATAGAGTCAAGATTCTCACAACAGCTCAGGATGGGAGAAAATACTTGAGTAAGGCCTAGTTCATCCCAGTTCATATGGTGAATAAAGTATTCTATCATTTATATTAATTTTTCAGAGGAAAGTGTTCCCTTATTTTGGCTGTAGTGCAGTGGTAGTGACCAGGAATGATCAATAATTTTCCATGTACTGAGAGCACTAAATGCACATCCCAAAATGAAGCATACTTAAAGCTTTAAGACTGTCTTAACATTTTTATAGTCCAAAATAGGTGGATTTTGAATTTCGTTGATTTCACATCTCTAGCCACCAGTTTGGTCAGGAATTATTCCTAGAAACTCGCTGAATTTTCTTCAAAAGATCTACCACAGGGCTGAGGTAACTAGAACCTTCAAACTAGTGATTTCATGTTATTTTTTGGAAAAGCCAAATAAAAAAATGGATTTTTTTTTAACTGAAACTCTAATAATATGAATTCTGTTCATGGTTAAAACTGAGTATTGTGTAATATAAATGTGCACCAGAATAACCAAGTAGTCTGTATTCACACAGAGACACTTCTGTAATGTCCATGCCTCAGTATCTCAAGATTAATTAGTGTTTACCTTTTCCTGCCAATAGGGGCTTGCAGGTAGAACTTGTTTATTTTTTGGGAGACACAGTGGTTCAAGTGTAAGTATAGATCACCAGTGGAGTAAGACTGTGGTGAAACAAAAAAAACCCAAAAAGCTTGAAATGACTTCTAGAAGCAAAAGCTGGGTCATTTTCAGATGCCCCCAGTCTGTGTTTTGCTCGTACAGAAAGCCACTGTCCTGTTCAGTGTCTTAATAAAGCTGTCTGTGGTTCTATTCTAAGTATTTCAGTAGTTTAAACCACACTGTGAAAAGGTCAGCTGATTTTTAGAAGCATCAGTGGGATCATGACTTATAGAAGTGTAAGGAGAAGCTGAAACATAAAAAAATGTATCTGGGGCTTCTTTTGGAGGCAGACTTGGTCATTCTGTGGGCACTGGGTGCTTGGAAAAGAGCAGTGCTCAGCTGTGTCATGTGCCCTGATCAGGGTGGTACCTCAAATGGGAGGCATCAGTAGCTTGGATCTTGATTTTTGGATCTTGGATCTTTGATTTTAGATTTTGGGTCTTGAAAAAGGGGCTTTTTCCTTATATTAAAGCTCATAACTTTATTTTTTAATGAAATTAAGCATTAGTTAAGCATTACTGCAAGCACTGAAATGTCTGTCTTTTCTGCACAGGTGAGCTGGTGTGGTGTGAAGACAGGTTATGAGCTTGAAATTTTGTATTTCTTACCATCCAGTTAGAAAAACCTAAAAATTGCCTTTTTCTATGACCCTGGTAAAATTATGGCAAACTGTCAATTTGCCAAAAAAAATCTGCATTTGCTGCACTTGGAGTTTCAGGAGTGAAAAAGTTGGTGCAGATGAACTGAGGAAATCAATCCCCCAGTCAGCCTGGCAGAACTTGCTCCATGTGTTGGCTGGGTGATAATTGGGCTCCTGCACTCCAGACACCTTTATTGGAATTGTGCTTGATCTGGGGGGCATGAACATTCTGAAATGGTAAAAATTTCATCCTTCTACTGTTGATGAGTGCCTTGCAAGGGATAGGGCTTGTCCACATAATCTGGAGGTAAAATGGAAAGAACGGGTAAAAAAGGAACCAGAGAATCTTGATCAGCTGATGCTTTGTGCACTCCCTGCTGCTTTGGGTTTCTACTGGACCATCTTTATTTAGCAAAAAAACACCAAAAAACAAAGAAACAAAACAAAACAAAAAACCACAAACAAACAAAAACAAACAAAACAAAACAAAAAAAAGAAAAAAAACACCAAAAAAAAACCAAAACCAACCAACCAAAAAAGAAAAAAAAACCCACAAAAAAAACAAAACCAAAAAAAACCCCCAAACCAGCTAACCAAAATAATACCACCACCAAAAAACAAGCTAAGCCTGTGTTAGTTATAAATTAGTTCAAAGATGAATCCCTGCCACTCTTTCTTGTCCATGGGTTTTGTCCAAGAACCCTATTTCTGTGTTTATTGTTATGGGACTCTCCTTGAACTAAATTCTAAAATGGTACAATAGCTGTCACTCCCTTACCCTTTGGGGACCATTCAGTGAATGAAATCGTTTTAAGAAACCACTTCTTCTTAGAACATGTGTGGAGGTGATATTTTCTAATAGGGTATGTGCAGTTGAAAACTGATAGTTCCTAGTTACTGTATTTATGTCCTGTGGGCTCCTAGAGGGCACTAATACCATCAAATTTCATGGCTTGCTCTGTCTGTAGCACATAATTATATAGTTACACATTACTGAGCCATTGCTGGACAGCCAAGCTCTTGGTTATGGCTGCTCCAAGAGCAAACCTTTTATTTCTTTTGCAAACATTATTAAAAAAAAAAATTGGCCCCTCTTTTCCAAGGGAAGCCATTAGCAGCTCTGTCAATAGGCCAGCACAGGAGGAGTCCAAACACAGGAAAAGTTCAGGGGAGGCTGAGGGCAGGAGCAAGGAGCAGGATGCAATGCTTCAGTGAGAGGGTTTGGTTTGCATTAATACCTCTAACCAGGGCCACAAAACAATGAGGTTTATTTTAACAACATGAAAATAAACGAACCTGATTTCATCAAAAACGTTTTTGTAATAGGTCACTGACCCACAAGAACTCATGGAAAAACAAATTTGGGTCTCATTTATGCAGACAAGAGGTTCTGTAACCACAGGATTCTTGAGCTTCCGAAAGCAGTGGTTACAAAGCAAGTGGGATAAGGACACTTCCACTGCAGTTAGAATAGCTGATCAGCACTGGACATTACATCACAGCTTTTAAACATTATTCTTTTCTGTGGTTTGTTTGTTTGATTTTAGCAGGTTTTTTTATACTGGGTGAAGATTTATGAGAATATTTGCTTAAGCAAAACACTTAAGGATTTAGCAGTCATTTCTTCCAGATCTGTAGGAAATGCTTAAGTGTCTGTGTTTCTATTGGGTTAGAACTGCTGCATCAGGGGTCTGGAATTATTTGGGTGAACTTTATTTAGCTTAAATAATTTCATCAAAAGGGTTTTGCTTCTTTGAGCTTCCTCATATTAGAAGGATTATGCTGCTTGCTGTCCCAGAAATACCCTAAGTGTTGGCTGAATTTCATGCTGTCGAGCGCAGCAATCCCTAAATAATCCTGCTCCTGAGTGAAACGATGATGAATTCAAAACACTTAACCTCCTTTTGTTCTTGGAGAATGCATGAATATGTAGGTCTTGAAGTCTCTCTGCCATGGATAGATCAGTACAGTCTTGACTTTGCTTTTCTTGTGGCACAACTCCATTTTAGCTGTGTCTGTTGAACTGGAGCTCCCCTCAAGCTGCACCTTCCTTCCACAAGGAACAGAACAAACCAGTCCATGTTGGCTTATAGTTAACTTCATGTTAGTGTCATGTTCTCAGTTCCTTGGAGATAATCTCTGCTCTGGATCTTTCTGCTTGTGTCAAGGTGTTCTAGTATGAGGATCCAAAAGAAATAGAGGATTTTAGGGTTCATGCAGATGTTATGGACATCCCATGTACATTTTCATGTTTGTATTTGGTAACTCTGAGTGGAATAGATGTCCTGTAATATATTAGGAGTACAGGAGAGAAATTGGAGCTGCTGGGTGCTGAAACACCTCAGAACAGCTGACCCCTGCATTTGAAAACCTTCTGGGGAAGCAGAAGTGGATCAGAGTAATTATCACAGAAACTGGGCGCTCGCAGCTTTTAGGCAAGGTGGATTTTGTGGCTGGTTACCCTTGTGACTTCCTCAGGAGTTGATGCCCTTTGGCTGAGTTGGGACAGGTAATTCCAGTGCTGACAGAGCAGTTGAGAGCTGTTTCTATTTGATCTCTTTGAGTAGGGCAATACCTTATTGGTATTGGCTTTTTTGCTTGTCACATTGGACTCAAGTGTGCAGTGTGCTCTTGGTGCCACTTCATCATTTCCTTATTCCATCCCATTGGCTTGGGAGGATGGAGCCTTTTTTTAAGCATCCAGTTTGAGATGATCCTGCAAGTCTTCCTTTTTTCCTGGTTCTGCTTGGCACAGATCCCTGGGAGAAGGAGCACCACAGTGCCCTGAGCATTCCTTACTATATATGGATGGTGTGGGGAGCAGGGCTGGTGTTGCCTTATTCAAACAGGAACAGGGTTCTGTTCCTTCTGCTAAAAATTACAATAGTAGTTCTACTTAGAAGTTTATTTGCTAATAGCTCACAGAAATTTCTGACTTCTTGAAATAATATAAATTTTAAGGCTTGTCAACAGGGGCAGCATGGCTTGGAGATGTGAATGATAAAATTTACTTTTTCCTTTCTTCATAGGCTTTCAGTCCTGATCTGGAGAGATTAATCACTGGTGTAAGAAGTGGTTTAGTCATGTCTGTGTTACTGTCTTTACAAAAATTGATGAAACATTGAAAGTTGTGGACATTTAGGGGTATTTCAGCAGATTATGTTCCTTGGATTATGTTCTTGTTCTTCTCACAATAGTCAGTGGAGTAATGAAAAAGTAACCCTGTTTTTATTATTGAGTGTTTTGAAGTTACAAAGTGTGAGTTCCTAATTTTTTCTGATTTGAAATAGGAGAAATTTCTAAAAGCTTTTCAGAAACTGAGAAGCAGCTTCAGCTGAGACCATCTCTCCTTGAGGGTTATGGATCAAGGTTTTTTTTTGGCTTCTTTGAATGACAGTTAAAAGAAATCATTAATTTTTGTACATTAAAGTGTCCTGCAGACAGGTATAAGCTACTATACTGCATGTATGGAACTCAGTGGTTGTGTAAACTTGCTGCTGTGTTAAGAGACTGGGCATACACCTCTGCTTGCCTTTTCTGGATTTAAAGGATTTTCTTGCTGTTGTTGTTGTCATTAATAAACACTGACACTTAAGAGTCTTTATTCTCATCTTCACTTAGGTTGTTTCTAAGATTTGTTCTATTTCTGTATCACTTTAGGGCATTGATTGCAGTTTTTGATGATCACAGGAATGCAATTAGGACGTTTTTGTTTTTTCATGTTGGCTTTGGGAAAAGTTGAAATTTAAACCTGTTCCTCCTGCTTCCCTTGCCAGTGTTAATAGTTTGTTCCTAGCCAGAGAATGTCTATGTAATTCTGTCCTCCATCCTAATGTCAGATTTTTTCATAGGAGGAGATACTTAGGAGGAAAAAAAAAAGAAAAAGATGGATTCTAATATTGAAAGCTATGAAGTGTTACAGAGCCACAGTTCCTGTGCTGCTGAAATGCACAGACATGTACTCTGCACTTCTGAGAGAGGGGAGATAATCTTTCTCAGTCTAATGAGAAGTTGGTAATAAAGGTTATTACTTGTGACAGCTTTGAAAATGTGAACCAGGACCACCCAGCCTGCTAAGTTTGTAATAAGGGATCTCAAAGTTATAACTGTTATAAACAGTTTTCCTTCAAAAAATGGTCCCTTAGCAACTTGCAGTGGTATCTCTCCCAGGTTTTTTGTAAAAGCTTCTGAAATAACACATCACGTGGATGAAGAAGTTCATTTATCCCACACCATAATCCTGTAATATGGTTGTTCTGGGCTTCCTCAGAGTGCCCTTATTGAAATTCCATTATAGATCGTCTGGCTTTATTTCCTAGGGCAGTAATATAAAGAGGTGATGACAGAAAGTAATGGATAAGGTTGACATTTTTTTTACTGGGTGCTGCATCTTGACTGTTTTTCCTTACCAAGAGGAAGTGATATGGAGCAAAGGAGAAGTTACATTAATGATCACAATGGATTTCTTGACTCTAATAGGATTTTCTGGTGAAACCATTGCAGGCTGTTGGCTGTGCTCCTGTTCCTGCTTCCCAAGCCAGTGCTTCCAAAGAAAAACTTAGTTATTCCTTGGAGTTCAGTAACTCCTGTCTTTCTGTTTGAGTCTTTTATGCATTAAGTCATTTTTATTGCTTATTGGTTCTGCCCAAGCTTGTGATGTAACTACTTCTTCCTTAAAGTAACTTCTAGGAACTCTTTCAAATGCATCATGTTCCCTGAGCCACATCTCCAAGGATCATGCCATAGAGCTCTTGACAACAAAGGAGAAAAAGGGACCTTGATTAGTGCCAAAAGGGAGACCCAGATATTTTGAGTATGAAATAAAATAAATGGCCAAGCTGGGGAGTGAACCCAAAGTTATTTGGATAATTTCTGGATGTTAAAGGCTGAAGTGGCAGGACTGCTCCTTTATAGGTACCCATTAAAAAATTTAAAAGCATTGTAGTTTTGATTTTTCTGTTGGAGAATGAATTGTGTAATAGGCAGCAATGTGAATATGGATGTTAAACTTGAAAGTTGTTGAACTTTTGTGGAAAGGAACTGAGTGCTACTTACTTAATGAAAAATATGAAGTGCTTTGATTTGGGTCAAAGCTGGCAATGCTCAGTAGAAAGGCAGACAGGATTTGGAGGCTGATGGGTATCACACATTTGTGGGGTTAGAACCAGGTAGTTGCTCTATTTGGAGACAATAATAAAACTGTCAGGTTTAAATCAGAACCTGTGTATCAACTTAAACTTCTGTGTGAAATGTGTTCACTAATATTAGTATAATACTGAAAAATATTTTAAATGAAAAACAAAGATGAGCAGAAAAGATTTTTGCTGTGAGATTATCTTGCAGAGCCAGGTCATTTGCTTTTTTCCTCCACAGCCATGTAAATGTGGGGATTTCTTCTCAGGCCTTGAATATTTGCAGTTTGCCTGAAGTAACTGATGTTATGGTATTCAAAATTCAAAATTTTCAAACCGAGTCAGTGGCATAATGAGAAATCAAGTTGCATTGGAAAATTGCACAGTTTGCCCAGTTTGAATAAATAATACTTGCATTGCTTTTACTTTGAGCTTTCATGTTGATTCCATAGTACATGGGAAGCAGGCAAGTGTCTCTTTGAAGGGACTTTGAAGGAGGAAACTTCTCCTGGAGTGAGTGAGCATCAGCTCACTGAAACTTTGCAGAAAAGGGGGTTTGAGTTTTCTCTGATTTATTTCTTATTCAGAGTAAAACTGTCCTGAAGCTGTGAGAACAAAGTAAAAAACTGAAAATGCTCTGTCTCGAAATACTGGCTACAATTATATTTCTATCTTAATACTGCTTTTCACACCCTCTCTGTGTACACCTTGTTTACTAATGAATGAGAGGTCAAGGATTGTGATTGTACTGAAGCTTTATCATATTATCTAATTATATATATATATAATTATATATATAATATAATAGTACAAGTAATGCATGAGTATGGTATTTTAGGTGTTCTTTTTACCTGTTTATTGGATTTCTGAACCCTGAAATTCTTCTGAACCTTCTAAAGCCTTGTCCTGGTGATTTTAGCCCTGAGAAGGAAGGGAGGTTCTGCATGTGAGGGGTGGAACACTGCAGGATTGTTGGAATGGCTTCTTCTTTTGCAGTAGCAAAGAATCTGGTTTAGATTCTTCTTGCAAAAAGATTAAAATAACTGCAAGTTGAGCAATGTTCTAGTTCTGCTTCCATATGCATTTTGTTCTTTTCCATCTATGCTGATCATGCCTTCAGTAGAGATTAAATTTAGCTTCTCTTTGCTCTTATTGTGAGTGGAGCTCCATGAGACAACAGAACCAGAATTGGATGTGACTCTTCCAGTGGTGTGAGGGATGCAGCTGAAATCAGTACCCACAGAATGTTTCTCCTCCAGGAAAAGATGACCTCTGCCTTGAGAACAAATTGAAAATTTTCCTACCAATATTGAGGGTTTTTTACTCACCCAGAAGTTATCCAGAAGAAAAGGAACAAAGCAAAATTATAATTAATAAGTGTAGGTCTTTTGCTCCATTTGTTTCAGAGTATGTTCCTGATAAACATCTTCAGTCTTCCTCTAGTCTGGTAGCATTGTTTCTTTCCAGGCTTCAATGGTTGTTTTTCACCCTGTGTTTTAATAATCAGGGGAATCTTAATAGTTAAGTTTCTCCCCTATCCCAGCTTCAGACAGAGGAAGGAATATGATTAGCCTGGTTGGAGCCAGGAAGGCAGGAATTTCACAGTTAATAACTTCTCCATTGTTTTTTTAAGGGCCCTTGATATTCTGTGATTGACACCGAGGTTGTTTCCCTCTCCCCCTTTGCCTTCAGGACACAGGAACCCCCAGGTGGGCAGCAGGCTGAGGGGGCAAGGACAGAACCTGGCACTTGTTTATATATATGAGCAAAATATTTTTGGGAGGTGAGAGGAAGTGTTGGAACAGTGTGTTTGATGCTGTGTGGGGCTGCTCTAAAGAAAACATAATAAACCAGAGGGTAGCATTGCATGTATGGACTTAGAAAGGTCACAAATTCTCTAAGTCTTCATTTTAGGCCATTTGAGTAATAAAGAAAGAAAATGCAGTTTGTAACATGATAAAGCTGTGAAGTACAGACAATTATGTACTGATTTTATGTGAAAAGTCAACATCCAGTGTTAAGAATTAGTAGGCAGCCATTATTAAGAATGTGCATAACGACAGTGCATAATTATGTGATACATAACAATTTCAGAAGTAGCAAAATTAGACTTTTGCACTGAATTCCTGCAGGCAGAAGTATGGGCTTTTAGCTTTTACCCTTCAAAACTCCCTAAACATCTTCCAGCAGAGCCAGGGTGATTCTGAGCCTCATGAGAGAGCAGTGTCCTGCTCTTGTAGGCTCCATGGAGGTGATGGATGGGCTCCTGGAGACCCTTGGCTTGCACATTGTGGAAGTGTGAACTTGGTGCCTGGTTCAGCTCTATTGGGTCACTTTTGGGGACCTGAGGAGCAGACTAACAAAAAGAATGTGCCAAGTTCTATTTCCTGTGCACGGCAGTGGTTAGTGGAGCCTGGAGGATGGAGGGAGCTGCAGTGTGTGGAGATTGTTGACTGGACAGCCAGCATGTGTCTAATCAGAGTTAATAAATTTGACTCAATGCAGGTATTGCCAGAGCTGATATGATTCCTGGAGAGCCTCTCTGCACAGTTCTTCAGCTTCCAGGAGGCTTTATTAGTCTGGGCTTCATGCTGTGCACATCCAGAGCTGCTTCTGATCCAGCACTGGA
Organism: Peucedramus taeniatus; assembly: GCA_013400575.1. Lineage (NCBI taxonomy): Eukaryota > Metazoa > Chordata > Aves > Passeriformes > Fringillidae > Peucedramus > Peucedramus taeniatus. Next base: position 920,239 of record WBNO01019037.1, on the reverse strand, counting down.
GCTAATCTGTTCGTGGCAGTAGATGATTATGCATCATCCTGCCCAGTGCTCCGAATTCCCGGAATACTTTGCAGGTCTTATTAGCTGTAAAGCATCCAGTTTGGAATACATTGGAGACTGAGCAGCTGCATTCCCATCCAGCAGTCCCAGGGCACGTAATGTGGAGCAGATCTTGGCTGGCTCTGTGCCCCAGGTTCCCCCTGGCCCTGGGTGTACCTGGGTGGTGGATGGTGCTGGCTGCAGGGCTGCTGTGCCCCCAGCCTGAGGGAAGAGCCCAGTTTCAAGGGTTTCTTTTTGTGCTGGTGGCGTTCCTAGTCTGGACAGTCCCAGGGATTTAGTCTGATAATGGCTTTATTTTTTCAAATTGTAGCCTACTGTTCAGATTCACAAAGCTGACCTGACATTCCTTTATGATGTAGCCAGTTACAGCTGCAAAACTGGCTTGGATGTAAATTAATTTTCCAGGTATGACCTGGTGTTGTTTCTATTTTAAGTCACTAACTTAAAATCAGGAATATCTATATTTGTTAATAAAGTACAGTCACAGGAACGATGTCCACAGAATCATTTTACAAGATTCTGGCTCATTTTGTTTATGAACTTTTTGCAGGCTATTTTTATTTCACTGTTCTATGGCTTCACCATTTCCAAGATACTTGTTGCAAAATCAAAAGTACTGCTGTAATTAAAATTGGACTGGCAGGATTTAGATTTATGCAGTAATGGGATGGTAACAGGTCTAGGCAAGCAAGGGGCATTTCTGTTCCTCTCTGGGGATCACTGGGTGTGGGAAGGGGCTGCAGCCCAACAGATCCCTCAGTGTGCCCAGCCCGTGCTTTGCACCTCTCCTGAGGCACAGCTCCATCCCTGTGCTGCCATTCCTAAGGTTTGCTTCACCTTGCACTGGAAGTTTCCCTCTCTGTCCTAGAGCTGATACTGGGAGGTGAGACTAAACTTCAGTTCTTGTCAAATGATGTGTTAGGATCTCTTCCACTGCATTTCATCCATGTTTGGCACCTCTTTGTCAGACCAGAGGAAACAGTGCTTATAAATGGCCATTCAGAACATTTGGACTTTTCATTAAATAATCTTTAAACATGTCTCTGTCTTTTTTTTTTTTTTGAATTTAAAAACATCCTGTCTGGTACTTTGATACTTCTGTGTTGAGGACTTTCTTAATGGCTTTTTCTCAAGCCCAGGAAGAGAAATAAGAGGTGTAATTGGGATTTTTTCTAGGTTATTGGTGGCTTTCTGGCACATAATAAATAGGGGCATGTTAAATGTATCCTACATCAAGTATGTCTAAGTTTCTACGAGGTGATCTAGTCTTATATTTCAGTAAGTATTGCAGTAGAACTTATAATACAGTAGGTGATGTTCAACAGAAACAGCCCCCTGTTCATTCCCGTAGTCCCCCTGAGAATCAAACCATGAATAAAATGACTTTTGGCAGAAGTTTAAACTTGAAATAAATCTTAGGAAGTGGTGGAAGGTTTGGAGAGTCCCATAGCTTGAAACAAGACATGGATAGACACTTGTCTTCAAGTGTTTGGTGTTACATTAACTTGTTTCATTATCAATTAGTAACATAACCTGGCTTTAGAAATCTGCAAACTCTCTACCAAATTTTGTGGCAGAAATAAAGCTCACCTGAAGCTTCTGGAGGGTGGAATCTGGGCAGGAGCACTGACCAGTGGTGCTGGGGGAGTTTGAAAATCAAGTTTACATAAATTAAGGAAAGGCAGAATTTCATTGAGTTCTTGGCCTTGATACACAAATTCAGTTTGCTTTCTGCTGCAGTGTAAGAAGTATTTAATTTATAAAAATATCATATTAAAAATATTAAGTACATTTAGACCCATACAAAATGTTTCGTGCTAGTGAAGAGCAGGTCACAGTGTGAGCTTTGCAAGGGTTCTTGTGTGGCTGTTACTTCATATAATGTTTGAAAGAAAAATCAATATGGAGGGAACTTCAGGTTGAGATATTAAAATGCTTAGGAGAGTTAAAAAGGGCAACTGAGAACTTGGTCCTTTTGCTATCACAGTTAGGAGAGAGTTGGCCCATAAAAATCATAGGAAATAATATAAAATGTTTAATCTTCTGGATTAATTTGATAGTAAATTAGAGAAAAAACCTTGATATAATGGTTTTTCCTCCCCTGGGTTGTTCGTGTCACTGCAAGTTGTAAATGTTTGACTTCTCAGGTTGAAGCTTGCTAACCTGGAAATATGATTTCTTCTTACTACATATATTTTCTTGTCTACTTGCTGGTGTGAAACCTCCTGTTCTAGAAATTTAATCTGATTTTGATTAGTTTCTTTGGCTTAGAACAATAAGCATAAGCTGAGCATTTATGAAATCCTTGCAAGCAGAGAAAAGAATACTCTTTAAACATATTCCTGGGATGTTGCTTTGAGATGAGTCAGATGACTTTGGGTTGACAGTGCATAATTATGTGTACATTGTGAGATCTGAAATGATAATCAGACACAGGAATAAACATTTGGCACCGTGTGTAATAGATGCATTTCATTGGCAGTCTTGCATTTTGGATGATAAATAAGTTGTTTTTGTTCAGTGTTTCTCAATGACTTGGTGAAGGAAGATGGATGAGTAGTGCTAAGCCCTGAATAAGTAATTTTTTTGTTATATTTCATCCTGTTGTTCTAAAAGATAAACCTGATTAACTGAAGTAATGACTTTGATGAGAGCTAAGTAGCACATTGCCATCAACCTTGAATTAAATAAGATTGTTTACTTAAGTATAAAATTATGAAATGTCACGTGAGTGTAAGGGAATCCAGTTTCAAATCTTCCCTGTATTTTCTCGGATGGAAACCTGACATCACTCATATTCTTTAAAGGTTCATTTGCTGTTTTGTTCATTATCTCAAAAATGTCATTGAGTAGTTGGTAGAAGCTGTAGGAAGTAACTTCAGCAGATACAAACATTGGTTCTCATGTGGTGTGTGCAATGCACAGTGCTCAGGCTCTGTGAGCCTGCAGATGCAGCCTTTGATCTGTTCTAGGTGTCAGAAAGAGAAGTTACAATTCCCCTCTCCTCCATCACCCCTTTGTCTCACAAGATATGTTCATATGGTGGCCATGTGAAAACTCTGCCATATGAAACCCCACAATGCTGGTTTGATCTCAGGAAAGCTTTTCAATTCCAAAAATTCTTGAATTCTGATAATGAAATTACTCAGCGTGCAAGAGAACTGGAAAGCAGATATGGGGTGCTAAGTAGCAGTGGGTTCATAAAAGTCCCAGTTGTCTTTGGAGATCAAATCTTCAGCAGAAATAGATCTGCTGCCAAAGTTAACCTGGAAGGTGGGTTGGGAACAAAGGGGGCACAAAGGCTCATATATGAAGTCACAGAACAACTCAGCTTCCCCTTTACACAGTGGGGTTTGTAATTAGCTCAGGTCAACTCATTATGCAAATGGCATTCATTAGGACTGTGAGTGCAGGTGACTGTTTTCATTGAGGTAGAATTGAAGAACAGGATTGTGTCTTACAAGCAGAAGTGCTTTCAGATTTTACAGGGCTGTCACAGGTTTTATGGAGAGGAGGCTCATGCTTTTTATAGTTACAGGGGTGGAATAGCTTGGAATGGTTGTTTTCTGAAAACTGGCAAGTTGTCACCAGAGTAAAACTCATATAGTGAGTGAGTAAAAGGGACTAATGTATAAACACTAATCTGTTCTCTAAAATGTTCCTGGAAGAATCTTCAGGATTAATATTCTATTTCAAATCACCATGTAGTCATCTGGTTACCCATATGTTCATATTTTCTACAACAGTGCTCAGGTTTTCCAAGTGAACTTTCAGGAAAATTCTTTTTAAAAAGAAATTATGTATACTACAGAAATAATAGCTAATCTGGGAATAATCTTGGTTGGTCAAGTTACTGAATTTACTGTGCCTACATTTTTTGAAAAAGAATGAAAATCCAGATTCCTGCCAGTAGCTGTTCCTGAAGCAGAGTGAGCTGAGTGTATGATTCTCAGTAGGCATCCAGAGGAAAATTTAAAAGTTATGTTAGTGTACTTACCCACATTAAAACTTCCTGGTGCCTGTCCCTTGACTCCCCACCTCGTGGATGTGGGCAGGTGCTCTACAAGTGACACAGTTTGGCTCCTGTGTGAATAAAATGCACAAGGCATCCAATAGCAAATTCATAGCATGTGGTTTGGTGCAATGGGAACTTCATGTGTTTATGCATAATAGAATAAACTTCAACTGGAAGATAATCTAATCTATTTTTTTTATTCTGATTGTAACTGTTTAGGCGTCTGAACAAGAATAAATTGCAAGTTCTTCCTGAGCTGCTTTTCCAGAACACACAGAAGTTAACTAGGCTGTAAGTATACTCTGATTTATTTTTCTGTGGTGTGTTTCTATTTTATGCTCCTTATTGTGCAGATTCACATGTTTGTGTTTTGACTGCGGCGAGAGGTTTAATTTCTGTGATATTAAACTGCCAGTTAGGAAGGGTTTTTTAGGGTATGTGTTATGTTTGCTTGTGTGTAGTTGTAATTTGGTAGAGCATAAATATCAGAGGGAAGAGAAACCACAAAATTTTTGTGTTCCTCATATATTCACCAGGATGACGTCAAGGTGACTTATTTTGAGCTCTCTCCGTAGAGCTACAGAAACCATGGAAAGTGTCAGGTTCACCTATCTGGTTCAGGCTAGATGTCCACAAAGAAAGAGTGCATATACTTACTTTAAAATAATGGAGGTAGCTACAAATTCTTTAGTTTGGAAAAGTATCTTTTCAAGTAAGTCAAGGCTTTGCCAGATAGACCAGCAAAGTTAGGGCTGCTGCCTCATCAGGCAGGAAGAGGAGAAATTATGGAGAAGTAAACAATTTTTTTCTTTGAAATATAAAAACTATGTTATAAAATGTTTAGATGACATCAAGGCCCACTTCAACAGCAAGAGAAGAATATCATGGACTTGGCATTATTTGTTTGTGGTGGGAGGAGGGAGAGGGTGGTTTTAGAACAATAACTGGATGATTTTAAAAATATGGTTTTTTTAAAAGTGTATAAAAATAAAATGGATGAGCAGGTGCCTGTGTAGTTACTATCAAAAAAAGGTCATCTGCCTTTTTAAAGGAGTCAAAAACTGTTTGAAATAATTTTCTGAATTCTGCCAAAGTTAAACTCATGATCCACACTGGCTTTTTGAAATTTGGTAAAACTGTTCTTTCAATGCTTGAGTTTGTTTATGGAAAATCAGATACTAAGGCTTGTGATTTGGTTAGTGAAACTGTGAAGTTATTACAGGGTGACTGAAAAAGTTCTCCATTCATGTGGGGTTTCTGTAATTGTTTTAATCAATGTGCAACCAAACAAACCATTTAGACAGTGCATTAAATTTTTCTTTCTGTGGAAATACAAACCACATGGTGATAGTGCAGATTAATTTTGGAATCAGATAACTTTGAAGAATTAGGATCTTGGTTTATGTTTAAAAGAGGCAAGTTGAACAGTGCTGTGCAACAAGTGATATTGAAATTTTGGAGAAATTCTGTAAAGAACTTCTGGTGTTGTCCAAACTTGCTCATGAAAAACTGTGCAGGTCACTGCCATTATTCTGCAGATGTAAAAATTCCATTAAAAATATAAGCTATAGGTGTATAGATGTGTTTTAGTCTTAAAATCTGCTTGGAAAAATCTTTGTTGGACTTGTTTTGCAAGCTTTGTCATGACTTTTGAATTCACTGGGATATATCTGCTGAATGGATTTGCTTGAGCTGAACAATTCAGTTGCATTTCCTAATGTTCTTTGCATAGCTTTGAAATTTTGCACCTTGAAACTCCACTTGAGTTTGAAGTGTGAGCTGGGACATAGTTGCAGATACCTCAATCTGGTCTCTGGAAGGTGCCATTTGTATTCATTTGTTAGAAGAGTTGCTTTAGGTGGCTTGGTTGTCTAAGGATATGATGATGCTTTCCAGAGAAAAGCTTTTATAGAGTTTACCTGGATCTCTACAAATTCCAGCTTAACATGTTGAAAATTGCTTTGAGAGTGGTCTCATTGTACCTGGATGTCACGAAAGGAACTCTCTGGTAATTTGTGGTTTCAGTGGAATGCTGTGTTGATAACTTGTGTGCATCTGTCCTCAGGAACCTTGCACAAAGAACTGAAGTGAAAGTAGCTGAGACCATTCAGTACCACAGGGTGTGTTTTTCAGTAGGTCATGTAGTCATGATACATTATAACCCTTAACAGCAAGGGCAATAATTTTGCTTTTAGAATATAAAGATTGTAATAAAGTTACATAGAATGGAATGATTAATCTGAATGCTGTGTTCTGTAATGCCTCCCACCGGGTGCTGTCGGAACATTTGTCTTTATTCACTGACATTCCTTCAGTCTTGCTCACTGTTGAGCAGTGCACTAGATAGATCACTGTAACACTGTTTGTCAGAAGAAACTCGCTTTTTCTTTTGAAGATACAAGTGTTGTATAAATAGAGTGTGTATTATAAGCAAATAAATCTTAGCTCAAGTGAACTGTTACAGTTCCAAGTGTAGTTTGGTTACATGTTTTTCTGTCATGGGACAAGAATGAAAAATTTGCTTCCTAGTAGAATTTGTAAAAATACACACACATCTATATGGTTGCTCTCTGTTGTTTCTTGTTATTGTCTTGGTCCCACTGCTGGTAGATTCAGAGCTGTTGTTTGTTGCTTCTGTTCTGACTTGTCTGAATCCAGCAGTGCCCCTCTGCTCTCAGCTGGCTCCAGTGCCTGAGTGGAGGGGCAGTGGTGCCTGCATTCCTCCCTGCAGCTGCTCTGACCCAGCCTCTCCAAGAAAGAGCTGAGAAAGTGATGAAAGGCCCTAAAAGTAGTGAGACAAAAATCTGTAAGACAGGCTGATGCAGGGGTGAGGTAGATTCTGTGGAATTTATGAGCAGTGAATTTAAATGATCATTAAAAAGTGTAGATAATACTGGTCCTAATTTTAATTTTCCATGATATAGCTATAGTACTTCTGCTGCCATATTTTCCAACTCTTGACTCTTGAGTTACTCAGATATTACTCTATTATTTTCTTCTTAATAATTATACTTCTCATAAGATAGAAAGACCAGAAGTCAATTATTTTAATTGTGTAAGCTTGCTACAGCTCAAACATTACAAAATTTTCAAGAACTAAATATTTTGGTGCAGTATGTCCAAATTGTAACATTTGGGTTAATTCGTCGGAACAAAGAGCTCCTAGTCTTGTCCATGGAGGAAATAGAGATGAATTCTGTGATTCTGAAGCTGCCCTCTCCAGCAGGCATGCAGTGAATATAATAGTCCATAGCTTTGTTAATGAAGGTAGGAGCAAGACTTTTTTCTAAGATAAAGCTAAATAGAAAGATGACATTCTAAGTTTGGTAGCTTGATGAGAGTGTGGAAATTAAGCATACTTATTATTATGAATACAGTTTGGTGGAGATGGAGTGACTGAGTTGCTTAAACATGCAGGAATTCTGTGTGCTCAGGGTTTCAGGGAGGACCTGTTAATGTTTCAGGGGTAGTTAAAGGCTGAAAAAGCAACTGAGGGCTTTTCTCAGTGTTCTGTCAGCCAGGCTGAAACCTGGGGCTTTACTGGAGGAACCAACTTTCTTTCTGTAGGTTGGTATCAGCAGAATCTCTTCAGCCCTGCTGCTGCTGGCAGTCAGAATGTAGGACACGGTTTCATGTTGATGATGTGCTTGAAAAGCTGCAGGACAAACCTGGGGGATCTCGTGCTGTTTCATGTGCACATGGTTTGGGACAGCAGTGCTGCTGTCCCTGATGTCCCCATGTGTGTCACCAGGTCACGCACGGTGCATTTCCACTGCAGTCCCCTTTCTGACAACTACTGAAACTGAATTCAGAATGCTTCTCAGATTGTAACCTTAACCCTCACTTCAACTCCAGGTACCTTTGGCTTTTTTCTCCAAGCCTTTCCTAAGTTCTGAGCTTCAGGATATCCTTGCATCTTTTACTGGGCTGGTTGGGCTTCGTTGTCACATCTGGTTGATATTACAAGCAGGAATCTATATAGTGAAATAAACCTTAAATGGAATGTGAGGCGTCCCACAAAACGAGTTTCTCATAAGGCTTTGAGCCTTTTCTTCTAGAAAGAGTGGCTTTGAGACTCATGGACTTTGTTTGCTTTGGTTTAGATAAGGGTTTTAAGTTTAAGTTGGATGGTAAATGAGCCCTTGATTGGATTCTCTAGTGGAAATGTTTTTCATTGCTCTGTTGCCTTCACTGCCTAGGTTTTAAAGCTTCTGAACTGTTTTATCTGGGATAATTATCTAATAATTCAAAATACAGGCACTTTTAATGAGAAAACTGAATCAAGAAAACAACATTTTTAAGGAATTTAGAAATAAAAGCATGAAAGATCTTTTTCTTTAATAGTTTCAGATTCTTACTAATATCTATCCACAAAGGAACAGGTATTTTTAATACAGGTGATGAAATGCACAGAAAAAGTATAATAAAATGAAACATGTAATTTAACAGCTATAAAACCAGGTTTTGATTCTAAGTCAATTATTTTTTTATATCCAAAACAACTTGTGAAATTTATCTGCAAAGATTTGTGCCTGCTAGAATCCTGTTTCCTTTGTGTGCAAACCTGGTGTACAAAATGATTGTAGTGCATCTGCTTTTCACTGAAAAACAAGTATACTAGGGGTCCATGAGATACTTTATCTTTGAAAACAAAAAGGGGAAACAAGCTCGTTTTCCCACAAACACCCTGTCATGTAGGAGTATATTTGTTTTGTTGTTGAAGCCTCTATACCTCAGGCTAGCTACTAAGTAGTCATGGTAAAGCTCTTTTGTGTGTGTGAAAAAACCTCTTAGAAGGGCTCTAAACTCAAGTCTTGCAGTGTGAATTAATGCCTCTACCAAATTTATAGCCATGGACCATTTGTTGGGTCTCTTTACTTTTAATGAACTGTCTTAGTTGTCGCTTGACTGAGCAAACCAGGCTCTGGAAACTTAGATACTGAAATCTGACACCAAATTATCAGGAGAGTGGAAGCATCCATTAGACTCTGAAATGAATTTGTCTACTTTTTTCAGTACTATCAGAATCTAGATTTTATTCCAAAACTGAGTGTCTCAGTGTGGGAGCAGAGCCCAGTGATCCTGAACTGACACAATTTGGGTCCATGGCTGAGCGTGCCCAATACCTTCGTGTTTGAATTTTCCAGTTGTGGTGTCCCAATGTTTTATCATATTCATTTACAGTTATTTCTAAAGTAGGCTTAAGTAGCACAATCAGCAGCATGGAGACATTGTAGACAAGTTATTTGTTTTAATAAAATGACATTTGCTCTCAGTATCAGGATCAGCCATTCTGTAACGAGTTGCTTGTTGTTAATGTGGTGTAAGTATTTGTAGCACTGTGAGATTTGTCAGAGCTGGATCAGTGGGATGCTTATTTCTTGTCTAGTGGAATATTTTGAAAGTTGATTGATAGATAGGTAAAATAGTGAGTAGATACTTGCAGCACACAAAGCAAATTCTGTGAGTAGCCTTAAAAAGAGGCAATATTCAGTTTTAGCAGAATCATAGAACAGCTGAGGTTGTGTGATGGGCTGACCCTGGCAGGACAGTGGAACCCAAAGCTGCTCTGTCACTGCTCTTCTCAGCTGGCATGGAGAGAAAATATAATGAAGGGCTTGTGGGGTGAGATAAGAGCAGGGAGAGATTCCTGACCAGTGACTGTCACAGGCAAAACAGACCTGACTCAGGGATATTAACTTTATTGACAATAAAATCACAGTAGGGCAGTGTTTTATTTTTAGAAATTGCTATTTGCTATCTCTTTCCTGGACTTTTTCACTTCCTTACAATATCAGTGTGTGTGCAGTGTGTGTATTTGATTTTGTGTAAATAGTTTCCTTGGATAACTCCAGGTAGGAGCAGCTGGAACTATTTAGTTAGTGCTGTACTTAAGAAGCTGCCCTGGTTAGATGTAAATATGAAGGTGTTCTCACCTTCCCTGTGGGACACTGCAGTGCCCAGGTGAGTCAGTGCCTCCTGCCTGGGGCTGGACAAGTGCAGTGTCAGATTTTCCCAGTGCCTGCTTTCCTCTGATTCCTGTGAAGCTCAGATGTTTATTGTAGCCAGTGGCTTGTTGCACATGGCTGTGATTTGCCCAGGGTTTGCTGCTGGAAGCCCTCTGAGAAGTGTCACTTGTAACCCCTCCTCTCCAGCCCCATCCTCATCCAAACCACCACTCCTGGTCAAACTCAGCCTCTTTCATCTTGCAGGTGTCATTAGAAGCTGTGCTCAGAAAAACAACCAGATCATAAATTTCCTTAGTGTCCTCTTTATTTCTCTGTTTGTTCTCTTTCTAGAAAGAAAGCTCTCCCAGATTGCTGCCTCAGAGCTCCATTATCATTCTGCATTAAGGCAGGATCCTGACAATTCAATTGTTGCAGGAGTTTGAGTTACGGTGTTGCCATGACAAAAGAGCACGGGCTTGTAACAGGATGTTTTTGTGGTTTCATCCACATCCAATAATTGTAGTTCTACTGTGTATAGATCACAGCAGCTCTTTTCAGAAGACAGTAAATAATTACAGTAAGTGTTTGCTGGTCTCTGGGGTGCACTTCTGGCTTGGGAAAGATGTGCATTAGGTCAGGGGCTTGTGCTGCAGATAGCTGGATGACATTTACACCATTTATCAAGCTGAAGTCATTCTAGATCTTCTTTTGGGCTCTGCTTGTAAATAATGCATTTAACCTTTTTTTTTTTAATACAAGCATGCACCAATTTTATTTGAAGAGTCTAAGGATCTTCTCTCTAAATTAGTGCAGAAGAATAATTAAAAATAGAAAATATTTTAAAACTTATTATTATCTTGAGAGTAGAAAACAAAGGAAAACATGTTGAAAAGCCAGAAGGCTTTCAATGCTGCTTTCCTCAGTGCTGCTTTTTTCCCCTGTGTGAGATTGGTTATTTGAAATGATAGTGTGCAGATATCTTGTTTCCTCTCTTAAGGGAAATAGGCACGACTGGGGAAGAAAGGGTGTTTTTTGTGAAAATGACTACTGGGTTTTAGTGGCATCTCCCTTCTAAGGAGGGCTCTATTGCCAACTTCTGTGATCAGGTCATCTTATTACAAAGTTATTTAAGGGAGTTTGTGGCAAAGGATTATACATTTCCAGAAGAAATGCCACACATGCAGATTAAGCATAAGTCTACTTTGGAAATAAGTTGTTTTACTCTGTTAGCTGAGTAACTACTGCCTTGCATTTCCAATGTTTTTTCCTCTGCTACTTGAAGGGGGATATCTTTCCATTGATATTCAGCTCAAGAAATCAGGAGGCTCCAAATTAGTGGGATTAATTTGCCATTTAATTATTTGATAATTATTTGCTAGCCTTAGCCATGCTGCTGGGTGTCTGTTTTCCTAAATGTTGGGGTTTTTAAAGCACTCTCAGATATATTCAAGTTTCAAATCTCATGGCTTGGAGATAGCACATTAAAAATACTGTTAATATACTGTAACTGGCTGCTCAAAGCAATCCTGAACTTGCAAAATGCTAACACCAATAGCAGCCTTGTGAACTCACTAAGTCCAGTTCATGATTTTGAATCCACAGAGCCCTTGTGAGTAGTTTCTGAAGCTTCTTAAAATTTGCCTTATTCTTAGTATCAAACAAGGAATACAGAAAAATTCAGTGTGTGCTCACAATTAGACATTAACTCCCATCAGAGTTCATTCTTTTTGGGAACATCCTGGATGTGCTTAGCAAAATCAGGCTTTTCTGAACCTCTGCAGGGTCTGCTGCTGCTTTGAGTGAGTCCCAGCAAGGGCAGCTGGGTGGGGGCTCCATGGTCAGTCAGCACCTGGAGAGCTGCACACGAGGGCTCTGAGGAGGCTCTGTGAGCTCTGTGAGCTCTGAAATGTGTCCTTAAGAACTGCCTTCAGCTTCTGTCTTCAGAGTGACGAGTTGAAATGGGGGAAAAGCAGTGACAGCTTCTGGTTACCAGGGCTTCCACATGACTGAGCTGTTATGTCTCAAAACACAGCAGTTGTGGGTGGGCATTATTGGCTTGCTGGTTTAGATTAGTCTTCAGAATTTGGGCTTTTTTGCTTCTGTGAGCAGCAGTCCAAGTTCTGTAGCTCCCTGCAGTGCTGGGTTCTGGTTCCTGGGGTTTGATTTGTGGTGGTGGCAGGGCCAGGGTGGTGGCTGCTGCTGGTGGCCTCTGCTGGGTGGATTTGTCTGTGGCACTCAGGGGCTGCTTTCAAGCCTGACAGAGGATTGAGTGGCTGTGGGTTTGCAGCTGGAGATTAATTAGGTTATATCATAGGTATATTATTACTGGGGGATTCTGACCTGATGGTTTATAGGCAGTTTCTGTTCTGGAAATTGGTAGTCTGTGCAGCTCTATGTTTGTCAGGGTCAGATTTACTGCATTTGCTTTGTTAATGTGGCTTTTTTTGGCCTTGCCATTAGAGCCAGCCAGCAAATGTCAGCACATCATGGTGTACTTGCTCTCAGTATTGCTATATAGATATTGCTTTTCTTGTTTGGAAACTTCCTTTTAATCAATTAGTTATTATGTGAAAGTTTTTTGCCTTTCTCCTTTGGCCATGCTCTGAAAAAGCTGAAAAGTGTTTTCCTGAGTGTTCAGTGCTTTGGAGCTGCTGGAGTCTTGTCCATGGTTAGAATGAGCAGTGGGAAATTCGCTTGTAAATTGTCATTACTGCAACTAGGAGACAATGCAGAGTGAATATGACTGTCTTTTCCTTCTGGTGAACAGGAGATTAGAATGCATTTGGCATTATTTTCACACTGAGGCAGTTTCCTCACAAAAAGCAAATGTAGGAACAGATTGAACTGATGACCCGAAGTGCAGACATCTCATCTACGCAACAGGAAAAATATCATAATGATAATGTAAATATTTCTGCTGCTTTCCATAATAGACTGTCATCCTGAGGCCAAAGATGAGTTTACATTCATCGTCTTGTAAAAGTCCTTTCAAATGCTTTGGAAATATGTTGCAGATAATGAGAATTTCTTTTTGTGTGTGGATAGTCGAAGTAGGGGACATGATCATTGGTGTAGAGATACTAATGAGTGTTGAATTACAAATGCTGCATGTGAAGTGTCTTTAAAAAGAAAAAGCCATTTCCCATCAGCAGTTTTCTGGCTTCAGCTCTCCTGGTTGTTTCATGGCAGGAGAACCCTGATTTACCTACAGAGATTTATTGTCCAGTCAGAGTGCCCCATGAGTTAAGGGTTTGGTGGGTAAAATGATTCAAGGCCAAATATTTCCTTGTTTTAATTATCATTTGGTTTTCTTCTTGAAATCTGCAATGTGTACAATGGGAAGCTTAAGTCAGGCTTTCTGGAGCTTTTCCATGTGTTTCACAGGGGTAACAGGCCATGCCTGTTTAAAGTATTTCAGACACTTAAAGGTCTCAAAAATGAAAGCTGCTATTACTTTTAAATGCTCTGGGTTTGCTTTTGAAATACAGTCATAAATGATCCAGGATTTCATTTTGATTCCAGTGCCTGCAGTTGGGAGAGCTGTGGGATTGTAGCCTGGGGCGTGTGTGTGTCTGTCAGAAGGGTCAGAAGCTGAACCAGGGGATTTGATCTGGAGCCTGACACAGCTCCACATCCCCAGTGCAGACTGCACTGTAAAACTTACAAGGGTAGAAAATATTCATGAAACAAAATTAAAATAACCCATGCAAGTCATTAAATGTTGCAGTGCTACAAGAATAGATTGGCAAGGGTGGTTTATCATCATCCTGCTCTCATGACTAAGGCAAGGATGCTGTACAGGGTGTGCCTTTGAACTGCTTGTATTTCTTCACTCAGTGTAACACACTGAAAACAAAAGGTAATGGCACCACGTGTTATACAAAGTCCATGAGCTGGTTTTTAATGTTTCCCTTATATAATACTTTGGAACTTAGTGAGATTATTTAAATATACCGCAATTGCCACTGTTGAATATTGAGATTTTCTACAATGAAAATGCAAATACTATTGAGAAAATTGACTGAAGCATATTTGAAATTAAGTACCTGCCTTTTCCTTTGCTCTGGTAAATTCCCTGATGGGCTGTTGCTAAAGACATCTAGGAAATGTTTTCTTCAGGAAACAGCTGATATAAATTTACTCCATTCCTGTTGATCTATGAAGGAATGTTAAGTTTAGTGTTAAGTTTTGAATGGTTTCCATGCATGGTACAACATCAGTGCTCAGTGAAGTGTGAGGGGAAAAATGCTGACAAGAAAAGCATCCGATATGAAACCAAATATTATGCTTATGCAGTTAGTTTCTTCTGTTGAGAGAATAACCACACAGCCCAGGAATAGAACTGCCTGTAAGTTCTGATAATCATCCCTGGGTCAGCCCTGCCTCGCTGTCCTTTCTGGGAGTGAAGGGGGTTGCTGATTGCTCTGGGACATTCAGTATCTGAGCCCCAAACTGATTTCTTTACAGGAAGCATATGCACAAAGTGACTGTATCTTCAAAAGCACTGGATGAAATTTTTGCTTTTTTCACCTTGTTTGTACTTTCCTGCTCTACTTTTTCCCAGCAACTGCTCAATTAACCCCATACCTTAGAATCCCTTACTGGGAGCAGAGCTGATGGTGTGTTGTGCAAGGTTTTTTACAAGGACTTTTTCTGCAGGAGTGGCAGCCTTTGCAGTGTCTTGGTGTTATTTGATCCCAGAACTTGCTGCTCTATAGGAGGTTTTTCTCTTAAACACCTTCCTTTCCTTGGCTCCAGAGGCCTCACGTTGCTCCTGCTGTAGGAAGAACTGCACTGGAAACACCACCCTGGGCCAGTGCCCTGCCATTGGGCTGGCTGCAATAAAACCCCCAAATCCATGTCCTTTGTTGGCTTTGTTGGGAGGACAGGTTGGCACATCCCTGTGTGAGCCACGGATCTCAGTGAGGCTGTTCTGGTGTTTGCCATGGGATGGGAAATGTGGTCCAGAGTGTCCCTGCCTCTGACAGGAGCAGAGTCACGCTGACATTGCTCAGGTGGGCTGCTCAATTTGGACTTTCAAGGCAACATTCGTGGAGTATTTTGATAAAGTGTAATTTACATGCATCAGTAATTACAGGCTCCAGAGAGACCACGGTATTTTTTTCCTGACAGGACAGAAAACAAATTTTCCATGAGCCTGGGGAATGCAACATGCCACTTGCCCCAGTTGGTGGTGAACTTCAAAGGAGAACAATGTTTCTTTTTACTGGCCTCGTGTTTTGCACTATTTTATCTTCAAAACTGGCATTTCAATTGCTTGAAGGGAATTATTTTTTCTTCGCTGCTTGTTACTCTTTTTTTCCCAAATGGCATTGCTGGTTTTTAAAAATGAGGACCACCTCACTCTCATGCAGCTGGAGCTTATTCCAACTCCTCTTTAATGAGGTAAACCCATTTCATTGTGTTTAAATAAGCACATGAACAAAGGGCCAGTTGCTGGGTTGGCCCATGGATAGCTGTGGCTTACAGCAGGCCATGTGTCGGGTGTCAAACTTGGCAAAAATATCTGCTAGACTGTTTTTCACTTTGTAGTTAAGGTTTGTAAGTAAATACAGTTTTATGGAAAGTGTAAATGATATACCTTTAAAAGTTGAGACTTCTTTATTACCGGTCTGTTTTTTTCACCTCTCTAAATTCACTTGAGAGAGTCCTTGCTTTCTAGAGAATGAAATGAAAATGGGAAAAGGATTCCCCTCTTCCTTTAGGGCACATTGTGCATGCCATAAAATATGGAAAAGTGAGGACTTGTCACTCTGGCTTGACTCCGTCGCCTTGCCCTGAAAATGAGGAAGAAGTTCAGTTACCAGAGAGTTTCTAAGGCATTTTTGTGTGTGTGCCCCAGTGTTTGAGTGTCAGATTGGCAGGAAGAATTCCAGAGTGAGCTGCTCTCTGGGCTTTCAGCCTGGCCTCTCCCTTATGTTTGGTGACCTGAAAGATTAACACAGTTAAAAACTGAGGGGAAGCAATTTTTATGTATGAAAATGTCCAATATTCACAAAGAAACAAGCGCTAGCAGTTCCCAGTGAGTATTCAGGAGCTAGAGGGCTGCTGGGGATGCTGCTGTGTTGCATGGCCTGTGACAATGCTTCTGTGTGATTTTAAACTGCACTTTTTAAATTATGCAATGCTTAGATACTTCACTGAGGTTTTTTTAAAAGTAACTTTCCACAACTGACTTCATCTGCACAGGTTGGGGGGAGTAGTTTAGAAATAGTCAGTGGCTTGTCTTGGATCAGCAGTCACTGGGTTGTGAGTTTTTTCCCCACTAATGTGCCTGCTTTTTAAGGTTTTCATATTTAGCATTGTGGTAGCCAACCCATTTGTTTCTTTCTCCTGTAGAAGGAGATTTTTCTGGTTTTCTTGCCAAAAATACAGGAATATATATACAATACAATATAAGGAAGAATGGAGCATATTAACCTCATCAACATTTAACTGGCTGCGTTCTGAGTGGGAAGTTGAACCATATGACCACAGAGGTCCCCTACAACCTAAAGTATTCTGTGGTTAAATATGTTATTTACAGTATTTAATGCTAGGACTTGGAAGCTTTTAGCTGGTTCAAGGTTTGGCAAATACTGTGGATGGGATACCAGACTGTGGAGTTTTTCTTTTTTTTGCCCTTCTTCTATTCAGAATGAAAGGTTAAATGTAGTAGACAGGATTTTTGTGGGTGCTGGAAAATCCTGTGCCTAAGAGGTGCAAGACTGTGCTCATCATCAGGATGTTAGAGTATGAGATGCTGGTTTTCAACTTCCACAGCCCTGGAAAGTCATCAGGAGCCAGAATTGATGAACTGCTGCTGAGGAAAGTAAATTTTAGCTGTGTCCCACCCTAAATTGTGCTGTTTGAATCCACTTTTAACATTGACTTTAGTGTCCTTTTCAGAGGTAGGATGTGCCTTGGTGTTCAGTGTTTTTGCATTTTATTATCTTGCATCTTATTGTGGGGGGGACTTATTTGCTTTATCCCTTTTGTGAATTTATCATGTTTCTGCTTTGTTTAAAAGCAGCCTGTAAAACCAGAGTGGCTGTGGTGGGGTCATTGTGTAACACAGGCAAAGAGATTCTGTTTGAAAACAGTACAAAAAGGAAAAGGAAAAAGGGGGTATAGCAGAGATGGCTCCTGTTCTTGGGGTTTTCCTTCCCAAGATCCTGTTAAAGTGGACCTGGCATGAGTGGAGGATCCAGGTTTCCTGCAGAAGGAGGGGTTTCAGGGCTGGCCTGCTCTGTGCTCACATCCAGTGGTAAAATCTGACAGAAGGACACTTTGGGCTCAACCTCCCATTATCTAAGAACCTAACTTTTGGATTTAAATGTTTTTAATTTAGTTTCATGTTGCAGCTACAGAAAAAGGTTTGTTCTCTTTCTCATCTTAATCTGATGATCTTGATTTAATTTTCAAATTTATTTCCAAACAGTCTCTAATGTCACTCCAACGTCAGCAATCTATTTAAATTACAGAAAAATCCCAATTATTAAAAAAAGTGGTTAAAAGGAAATGATATCTTAATGTCCACTGGGTTATGCTGAATTTCAGGCATGTTTTAAGCTGCTGCAGCACTATGCCCATGTAACAAATGGGGTTTGTGTGTGTGAAGATTCAAACGGGCCCAACCAATCGTTTCATGATTTTGAAACTCATGGTAAAGCTCCAGCTAAAGAAAATACAACTCTATTTCTTACATGATGATACTGGTGATGCTTCCCTCTGACACTGAAGGGAAGGACTCCTTAAAAGTGTCTTCAAGAAGGCTCAGCTTGACTAATTTAATGAAGTTACTGAATTACAAACTTTTACTTAAATGTGTAAATCAAAAGGTTTTTTTTCAAGTAGAGTTTTGTTTTTTTTTTCCTAAAAATGTTTTTGTGACTTTTTCTGGCAGCCATCTGTATACAAAACATTAGAACAAAAATTCCAAAATCTAACACTTGTGTTATACAGATTAATTGGTTTAGAGTTCTTGGCTAGTCAGCCAAAGAAATTATTTATGCTGTGGAGACTGCCATGTCAGGGACAGGTAATACATGAAGTAACCGTTAACTATGTGGATGAGACAAGTATTTCAATTTTAGGAAGGTTTATTTTTGAAGAAAAAAATAGATATTTAAAATGTTTTCCTGATTTAATTTTATTTTTGTAATAAAAGGCAAATTCAGTTTGTGAGTTGATTAGAACTATATAATATTATTTAGTGATTCCTCATTTTATATTTTTACAGACTGAAGACAGACATCACCTCATAGCCCTGCATCATAAATAATTCCAGATAGCATAATTATCTTTAATTACTTAATTATTAAATTATTCTCTACTTTGTTATTCTGAAGGGATTGCAAATAATTGAGTAGAGACTTTACACAGTAACATCTCATGAGTCCATACATCACATGGAGTGATGATACTTATTGAGACTAGTACATCATTGATTAGCATTTCATGGGGTTATGCATTTTATAATTCCTAAGAGAAAATGTAGAAATTACAGTTGATGTGCAGTGCTCTTATTCCTTTGAATTACCCCAAGGCACCTAAATATTTGAATGAAAGAATGGATAATGTGGGTTTTTTTGCTTATTGTCAATTATCATCCCTTGCTAAAACACATTTAGAGACTTTTTATGGGACTTATGGCTCTTTTTTTCAGAATTTTGTGTAGGTGTGAAAAAATTTGTAGCATTTATTTCACTTGTAAAAATATTAGAAGACAGAAGAGTGATCCACATACTGAGAAGAGGAGGCAGAGCTGGCATCTGCCAGCCTGGAGGAGGATTTTGTGGCAGTTCTTGTATTCTGCTGTGGCACTTGGGGTTTTTCCAGGCTAAGTCATGGCCAGAGGAGCTGGATGAGGATTCCTGATACAAATTCCTGATCCTGCAGTGCCAGGGTGGGTTCTCCCTGGGCTGGGCTATCTCCTGCAGCTCTGGAAGCTCTGCAAGCACACATTGCTTAACTGCCTGAAATCAGAACTGGCAGCAAAGGCCATCATTATAAACCCCTGGGAAGAAATGCAGTCCTGTTGAACTTCTGCTGACTGTTGAAACAAACCCCACCCTACAAAAAAACCTAAAGTCAGACAATTAAAAAAAATACAAAAAATACAAAACTGTCTTTCATTGTTGTCTTTGCACAGCAGAGTCCATGTTCTGTGGGCCACAGATATATGGATATATGCCAAGTTACAGAGAGTCAGGAGAGCAGCTGGGGCTTAAATTCTGCATTCCTGGTGGTTCTGACTGTGTCTCTTTGCACTGAACTCAGGTGTGTGCAGAGTCCCTCTCCTGGAAATCTGACCTTGTTCTGCTCAGCATGTCAAACTGTGCTAGGGAATAACTTGGGGAAACAAAAATCCTGCATGGAAAAACATTGCTCTAGTGACCACAGGTTGAGTATGTGGAGTGATTTTTTTAAAGCACTGTTAGAAAATATTAATTATTAGATAATAAGGCAAAAAAATTACCTGATAAGGGCAAAGAATTTTGGAATGTGGTGGGCAAGACTCTGTCCTGATTGGATTTTCAGTTGTTGAATTAAGTGTATTATTTAAACAGCTTGGATTCTAGAGGATTGGATGGCATTTTGAATTAAGTAACTTTGTGTGGGTTAGTTTACTGTTAGACAGCACTGGTGTTAAGAGCTGGTGATTTATTTTATTGTAGGTAGCCAAACATCTTTGTGTGCTGGTTGTTCCACATACACATATATTTTACTCACCCTCTTGGTAGGTACTTTTTCCATCCCTGCTCTTGCATATGTTGTGCTGCTGCTGAGTTGCTCTTGGAAACCATTTCTTAGTATGGACATTGGGACTGTTTTTTGAGGAAATGCAATGCTTAATAAAAACAGCATGTAATGCAACAGCCCAAATAATTACCAATGTGCATAATGTTATATATTCCATTAAAGTGTTACAGTAATGCTGCTCTTTGCCTTCAGCTTGTTGTATTATTGGCATATTATATAAATAGCCAGCTCTTGAGATACTTGGGAATTTTTGAATGAAAGCTTTTGTAGAATTAAAAATTGCTGGGTTTGGGTTTTAATGGGAATATTGGGAAAATCAGACACTACTTGAATTGTCTGAAGTTATTACAGAATAAGTAAATTCTAAAAAGACTGCATTGTGATCGTTCCTGTTCCTGGAGTAGTGATGTTTTTTCAGCAGTTGTAAATCAGTGATTAAATAGTCTCTTGGTATAGAGACAGGACACAAAGTGTTTAGCTGTGCCTTGCCTTGAAAAGTGATGGAATTTTTTGGTTAAACACAATGAACTTGAAATGATGAAATCTGAGTGAGTGATCTAAGTAATTTTGTTGCAATTTTCTTCTACACTTAAAATGCCCAATTTTTGTGGCATAATAGAAGGACACAGATCTGAAATTGAGTTATGGTTGCTGACAAAATTGTTCTTGATATTAATAGAAAGGAATAAAATAAATTGGAGCCGTTTTTATGAACCACTGAAGAGAATGTGTGATGGTGAGCCTGGAACAGCAGCCAGGCTGGAACAGAAACTGGCCTTGAGTTTATGAGCTTGAGATAAATATTTAAAAATGCCATTTCACTACGTGCAGGGTGTATTTTTCACATTTAGGTTTGGTTTCCTTTTAAAGTGTGTGTCAGATAAGAGCACCTGCTACTGCTGCTGGTGGGCAGGTCTGGAAGCCCAGAGCCTGTCCAGGGAATGGCTCCAGGGACTGGCAGCCAGGAGGCAGAAAATGGTTTCAGTATGGGCTGGGAGGTGAAGTTGAGTTTGGAGTTTTGGGGAATTTCAGCTATGTCATGGGAAATGGCCACAGCCAGACTTGTGATTAACAGGAGAGAGCAAATCCTCTGGGTCATTGCCAGGGTTCAGGAGGGCAAAACACTGCTGGGCTATCAAATTGTTGCCATACTTTGTTTAAAGAAGAAAGGGAGGGGAAATACAAGTGGGGAAAAAAAAAAAGAACCAACCTAACAAAGAAGCAGATGATTTTTTGGGTGTCAAATGTGTCATAATTTTAATGTTGCTGACATGTACATCCTGAGGACAGGGAAGAGCTGGACCAAGTGCATTCAAATATTGAAGGAATTGAGGAAATCTGAAAAGTTAATAGCTATTCACTTGTTCAGATTTTTTTTTCTTTGTATTAAAAGAATCTTCTCATAAATTGCACTGACTTTTTTTCTCCTAATAAAATTTACCTACATCAAGGGTATTTATATATTACTGATCCCAAAATGACTTAAAGCTGATGTTTCTGTATCCTGAATACAAAGATATCATGTGGAATATTGAGGGAGTATGAAAAAGTATTTTACTCATCTTTAACAAATAACAACAGTATATTCAGAAAGGACCCTAATTAGAGCCAAAAGCAAAGTAGACAACTGCAAGTACTCTCAGTACACTAAAATTCATTGAGTTTTTCTGGTGTGAGGCCAGCTGTTGTAAATACCTGCTGTATTGGTCAGACCTGCTGAGTGTGATTTGTGAGAGCACTCAAGTAGGAGTTTCCTGGTTCTGGGACACTGCAGCTTTCCAAGTCAAACCTCTTTATTCATTCACCTCAGGTAAGTAAACAGAGGTGTTTTGTTTTGCCCTTCTGTGGTTGCTCCCCAAACCACAGGGCCAGGGCTCCTGGAGCAGCTCTTGGGCCAAAGAGTGGAGGGAGCTTGTGCCACCTGAGACAAGTGGTGCTGGCCACAGGCAAAGCCAAAATTCATTTTGTGCTCAGCCCATTTCTGCAGCACTCCTGACTCAGTGCAGGAGCAGGCTGTGGGGTTGATGGTACCAGCCTGGTTCAGTGGGATCCCACAGCCTGGGGGCTGAGGCTGGATCTCCCTGGATCCCTGCCCTGGATCACAGTGGGATGTGTGGGGGCTCGCTGCAGGCACCCCAGGGCTCAGACTGACTGGGTTCCTCCTGTCAGGAGCCTCTTCTCCATGGCAGTGATGTGCCCTGACCCCTGGTGCTGCCTGTGGTTGTGGGGTGTCAGGGTGCCCAGGGCTGCCTGGGGAACTTGCTCCTCTGGATGTTCAACAGAGGGAGGAGGAATCCACTGGGGTGGCAGAAGAAAACCTCAAGTCCTTTGACCTGAGTTAGCCCTGAAGTTCTCCAGCCTTGTTTCCTGATCACAGGTGGGGTGCTTCCAGCCAGGGCAGGGACAGTTGAACAGGTCAAAGCTGATTGTGACAGAAATGCTGATGGAACTCTTCCCAAAGAGCCTGTGTGTCAGGCCTTACATAGTGCTCCAATTTATTTTCTGATCACTGAGCTTTTATTTATTTCTTGTTCCCTCACAATTCTAATGACATTTCCAGTTGATCTGTCTGATTTTTCATTTCCTTACATGTTTCAATTTTCAGTAAATACAACTCCACATTCTTTTAAGTTACAGAAAACTTATCCTAAAAGTGAGTCCCTACAATTTACATGTCAGTAATTATATTTTGCTGTATTAATCTGATTGTTTGAATTAATCCATCCAGCCTATTTCTTCAGTAAATGCAGAACACTTACAGGTTAGTGTTTCAAGAATAATACTGTAAATGAGCAGAGCTTTGCAGACTTCTATTCCAAATGCTGTCTAGATGGAGAGTTCTTTCCCACACAGAGCTGTCCTTCCCCCACTCCTTTGCAGCAGTGGGAATCAGAAGCGTCACCCATGACTCATGGCACAGAGCTTAATATCTGCTGTGGAAGCTTGGAATTGTGTCTGCCTTGGCCCCAGATGTAAATGTAGACTATTTTCTGACCAGCTGAGAGTTTATATGGAGCATTTGGCTGGAGGACAACATTCTAAGTTTTCATGGTGACAACACTGATGCATTTGGGTTGCCTAAAAAGCCAAATCTAGGAAGGTGTAAGTAGTATATATAAAGTATTCAGAGTGGATCAGTGTTGATTTTGATACATTTCTTAGCAAGGTTAGGTTAAATGTCAGCAGTCAAGTAGGCTCTTGTTAGTGCTTGAGATTGATGGGTTGTCTCTTAAAAAGCCTCAATTTCCTAAATGAGAGTTCATTCACTAAGAAGTAGCTAAACCAAGCCTAGAAGTAATAGCCAGGTTTTTCCCAGAAATGAAACTGTTCACTTGAGGTGACATCTGAGTCTGGTTTGGCCTGAGACTTTGGTTTTTAGATGTGTTTGATTCCCAAAGGATAAATGGAATGGATAAGCACAAAGTGCATGTCTGTTCTGTGCTGTCACCCGTGGCTCCACTGAGGACTCTGTTTGCACAGTGACATGCAGGGCCTGAAAGGTAGCTCTGAGGAAATCTCAACCTCTCAGCTCAGGGATTAAGAAGTCACCACAAGAACCTCTGGGCACATAATCCTGGAGTCAGATGCTGAGGCAGTGCTATGCTGTAGTGATGGGAGTGTTCCAGTGCAATCAGTGGCAAAATATTACTGGTGCTCTTGGCAAATTTGGGAATGAAGTGGAGGGAGGAACAGGTATGAATTGTAGGACAACCCTCAAAAGATGAAGAGGTAACAGAGGTAATAATTCCTATATGTTACCTCTCCAAAAGATGGAGAGGTTACATATAGGAATTTCTCGAAGTTTTCAGCATTCTTAAAACGAGATGAAAGCCTAAAAATGCCCAGATATGTAGAAGAGATGTTCAGTGTGAGTGCATGAATACCATAATGATTGACACAGGCACTTTGAAGTATGGTTTTAATTATGTTGTTTTCATGTAGTGCTGCGTGTGAAATGTTTTGATCTCACATAGGAAGAGGAGTTAGGTCTGTAACAACCGCATGAATGGTGTGAGAGTGCTGTGCAGTGTGTTTCTGTGCCTGGAAAAACTGGCATCTTGTTCCCTGTCATCAGCTCAAGATGCGAAAAGGAAATGTACAACTGCTGAAAGTTGTGCAAAGAATCTGGTGAGGAATCTTCTGTCTTTGAAGATCTCCATATGTGAGGTATTCATGCATGTTTTGAAGATGACTTGGTTCTTGTGATTCCTGAAGGTATTAGGGAGGAATGTGTGTAGCAGGCTTGTTTTTGGCAACAGTTTAACAGCACAAACCAAATCACAAATACATAAATATGATAAGTTATTGTCTCTGTCAAAGCTGAGCACAGTTAGAAAGCTCTGTCCAACTGTGATCTGTGTGGTCTGGCTCCTGGCAGTCAACATACTGAAGTGTAGAAGTTAATGTTCCAGAAACTTATCTGCAAGGAGCTGTCTGAGCTCCTGATGGGCAAGGCTTGTGTTGTCAGAGATCAGATCGTGCTGTTCTGATAGCAAACCATCCATCTTGTTCCTGTTTGCTGCCTTACTCAAGTCAAGCTAAATTTCCAGACTAATGTGCCTTCCAAGCACTGAGAGTGCTGAGGTTCAGTTGCTGCAGGGAAAGGTGAGCTGAAGGAACTATTTGATGTGAAAATACATGGCTTGAAAATCATAAAAAGTTTCTAAAGGGAGAATGGGAAAGAGTAACTGGAGTTCAGAGAGAGACTATAAATTGCACCTTTCATGGAACTACGTGCTGGGCTCAGAACTAGACCTATAGAAAACAGATAGTGTACCCCTTAAAAGCAAGAAAAATCTGCTTCTGTTTCAATAGAGTCTTTCTCCCCTGTATGCACCTTGCTCTATTTGTAGTTGCACCCTACAGCACCTCCCCATTGCTCAGCTCTGAGCTGTCTCTGTCTCCAGACTCCTCCTGCAAACCCTGCTGGTTTATGGCATAAAATAAAATAGCCACAGTTTTTAATCAATTCTGGAAACATATAGAGCTGCATGATGCAATTCATGACCTACCTCTATATCAGATTTGATAAATGTAATTAATTTTCAATAGCATTTGCTGCAAATCCCGGGAAATATTTTGTTTGTGTGGCTTTGAGGATATTCTCTGAGAGCAGCAGCAGTGTGTGGCAAAACGAGAGATTCCTCCCCTCTCCTGCAGGATAACAGTGGTGAAGGGAAAAAAGGACATTAAAAAGAGAGGCCAGACTCAGCTTCCATTCTGAGGCTGGTGGAGCAGGGCTGTTGAGTGACCATGGGAAAAAAGCTCCACAATTATGAGAGTGGGTTATTTTCAGTTGACAGGGCAAATCAACTCCTTAGTCAGGGAATTGTGTTTTTCTAAACAGGATGCACTAGATTTACTTTTAAAACACTTATTTATTTTAATACTACTTAAAACTCTTCCAGCCTTGCCTTGGTTTCCTTGGGGCTGATTCGTTGCTGGGTTTTGCTTTGCACCTCACATCCCTATTTGGATTGCTGTGTAGGTTTTCTGTATTTCTTCTGAAATAAAATCCCTGAGGATGCCAGGTGAGAGCTGCTCTCCACATAACAACCAGCAGAAAGGGGGAGAGATGCTGATAATGGACAAACTGGGTTCTGTGGGTGGGTGGTATCTAAAAGCATTTGCCCAGACTTTTATATCACAAGCTGCAAGTCAGTCATGTATATTTCCAGTGACTTTATTCTGAATTAAGGTGAGCTGGTAGACATGCAGATTTAGAGCCTAAACAGTTCTTAGCTAAAGTGCTTCTGGTAAAGTTCTGCTGTTTTGCCACAAAGCAGATGGAGCTTTACTAAGGTGTTTCATAAAAATTCTGGGGATGGCTTTGACAGACAAATCAGGAGGAGAATTTAGCACTCAGATGGCTCTAAGCTATCCCAGGAAATTCTGAGCAGAATTCTCTCTCTCTGGTGATTAAAAAAATCTCCTGAGAGTAGGGGCTGTGAATGTTGGTTTCAGAGAAAAGTCTGCTGCTTCTGTAGTAATGAGATATAATGGAACATTATGTTTGATTCACAAGAATGTTTTCTGAGTGATAATTGGGCCACAGGAAGAGAACCAGACTGTACTAATCCAGGTGGACATTATCTGAGGAGTAAATTTGAATTTTTGTTTGATGTTGAGCATTAACATCAACTAGGCTGGGCCTAGTGGTGGAATATACTTATGGTTTTAGTCTTGTATTCAGACAAGCAGAAAATGTCCTCCACAGCTTGGCCATCTCTGCTTTTCCTGAGCAAAGCCAAGATAAGTCAAGATCTTAATTTCAAGCTGCAGAAACCTTTTGGCCATCTTTGCATAAAATGGTTGAGTTTGTCAATTCCTTGTAATTTTGTTTGGTTTGTTTGTTTTTTCTCTCATTTGACTTCTTGCTAGCAAAGATTGTCTCACAAGCCTATGTCCTGTGTCTCAGTAAATGTTGTGTGAAATTGGAGTTCTGTAAGCTCATGGTTGTCTTTGTGCATTCCAGTGTCTTTGGGTAATGAGAATGAGCTGTGTGATGCTGGTCCTCAGTCTGCACTGGGAAATCCTGCCAAGCAGAGCTGTTGTGGCAGATGAGAAAATATTTGTCAATAGGTGTAAAATCAGAGATAAGTTAACTTGAAATACTGGTTAAGTGTGGGGAAGAATCTTTGGGAGTACATGAGGAGTTTGGAGGTGAGTGACAGGGAGGAAAAGAGGTGGATTTTGTGTAGATCCTCCCTTGCCTGGGTGGGGTTGTGGGGCTTGCTCAATGCAGGTGATTGGGGGTTCCTGTGGAGCATTTCCATCTGAGTTCTGGCTCCTGTTCGTGGTTGCAGGGTTTAAGGGTAGGATTTTCCTCTGAAGTGGTGCATGGTATTTATTCCTTCAGCTCCACAACCTGAGTGTGGACTGAGGTGGTGACTTCTCAGTGGAGACTGACTGGAGGTGTCAGTCTGAGGTGGAAGTTCTCCTGGAGTCTTGCAAGAACATTAAACATTGATCTTTTCAAAATCATAAATATATGTGCATTTGTTTTAACAGGTTGATCAAAGCATTAACCTCTATGGCTTTAGAAATTTAAATTAACTTTAGTGTCTTTTTAAAACTGCAGTGCTAAAACGAAGAATTATTTCTATAGTGTTAGAAGTGCTAGAATATTGATTAATGGCTTGAATCTAACCTGCTTTTGGAATTGTTCTCCAATATAAATGTGAAAATGGGAAAATATTTAGGTGATAAAGAAAGTGCTGTTCTCCCACGGAGCCAGTTCTGGCTGTTAAGGTGTAAGCTATAAGAGTTTATGTCTTTCAGACATAAGAAATATATCTGTGCTCTCAGCTGGGTGTGTAAGTGTTATCTCTGCTACTTCCATTGTGAGTGTTGTTTAGCCTAACTTTGACTTGGTTGTAATATTTATTTACTACTTGTTTTCTGATGTTAGTTTGGACTCTTG
Organism: Peucedramus taeniatus; assembly: GCA_013400575.1. Classification (NCBI taxonomy): domain Eukaryota; kingdom Metazoa; phylum Chordata; class Aves; order Passeriformes; family Fringillidae; genus Peucedramus; species Peucedramus taeniatus. Next base: position 893,028 of record WBNO01019037.1, on the reverse strand, counting down.
ATATGAAATGTACATTGACTGTACCATAGAAATGGAAAATCCCAGGTGTAGTTACCATGGCATTTCTCTTCTGGGTTAGGGAGTGTGCAAATTTTACTTGCTTAATTTGTAAGTAATCTAATGCCAGATAAATGTAACATTTTCCTTCATATACCTTAATGTAAATTTATTTTCCTTTCTCTATTTTATGAATTTTACAGACTATTTATAGATCTGTATCAAACAGATTCTGTATACAAGTGTTTCTAGATTTTTTCCTCATTTATGTTTTAAATTGTAATTTCATCTGATAGAAGGTAATCATTGCATTTTTAGATACAGTCTGTACGTTAAAAATAACCCTCTCAGCTTGCTGCAAAAGGAAATTATGCAGAGAAATAGAAAAGTAAATATAAACTTTAAAAGGAGATGAGATTACATCTCTGACTTATGCTGAGGCATTTTAGGAGGAGGCCTGCTCATCAGCTTCACTTCAGAGTGGATTTTTGCTATTAGTGAGCTTGTGATGCTGAAAGCTTCAGTCAGTCTTTAAATAGAAAAGGGTGTACAGCTGTTTGGGGTTTTTTTCTCATCCTAAAAAGGCAGACAGACTTTAAAGCCCATTTCTGCAGCTTCTCCCTTGTTTGCAGAATTATCAGAGGGAGAGATAAGAATGAATTTTGTCCGTGCCCCTTATCAGTGACCCTCCCTTAGCTGATCTGCCCCCTGTAAGGAGCTGTCAGACGATTTTCCTGCTGCAATTAGAATGGGAAGTATTGAGACAAACGGTACAAGCAGTCACAAAACACTTCTGCAGGTGCCTGGGGCAGGCAATTCTTGCCTGTGCTGCTCCTGCCAGCCGAGCAGGGAGGCTGAATGAGCTCGTCCTGTTCAGAGATGAACAAACTCAGCTGCACAGAAAAGCAGCTGCTGTTCAAAGGCTGTGAGTTGGTGTAAAGTGGGGGAACCCGGGGTGGTTCAGGTGGAGAAGGGTGGTAAGTTAAGGACCATTCCTCAGAGGTGAGCAGGGATGCAGAGCCTTGTAATGTAAATGTTCAGAATAGTTGCTTTTGGAAACCTATGTGTGTTTTTCTTCTGGGCTTTTTTAAATCCAGTTAGCCAAATAACCCAAACAATTTTCTTGTATTTATTTAGGCAGGAAGCCAGCTGCTCAATTTGTCCATATTAACTATCTGAGAATTTAGAAGAATAAATATTCTATGTAGTTTTCATTCTCTTGAAGTATAACATACGTTAAAAACCTTTACTGTAAACGTCCACCTTACTTTAGTCTACAGATCAACAATTTCTAATTAAAAAACTGCCTCATTTCAGTACAATTAATTTAGCAGCTCACAGCAAATTAATGATAATTGTAACCTTTGGACAAAAGGGTCTGATTAATCATAAGCATTTTGTGTGCAAAGATTCACAAGCTTCTGTTGATTATAAAGTAGGAAAAAAAAGTCCATTTATTTTGCCGAAATTATTTGTAAAAGCTCTTCATTTAGTGCATCTCCCTTTCCTGTAAAAAAGCTGCTACTTCTGTCACCTTTTGACTTCATAAAAGTTTTCCAAATAAAGTAGCAGTGTTTATTTGGAAGGTAAATGTTTATTTTTGTGCCTGAGGACAGGATGTGTTTGTGCCTCCTCCTCCTACTTAGGAGGGGAGGAGGAAAGGAACTCCTGAAGCCTGGCTTTGGTGTTTGGGGAGTCATCACAAGGGTTCAGTCATGGCAGAATTGCCGGAAAGGGGTGGCTGGACCTGCTGCCTTGAGAAGGCTGACCTAGAACAGAGACTAGACAGAGCTAAAGGATAAAGTAGGGATTTATTAGGAGGCCTCAATGGATCCACCTTGGGCAGCACAAGAGCCCAGCCAGGGCTGCACCCAAGATGAACCAAAACGGTGACAAAAAATGCATGACCGGTCATGAGGTCTCTCCCTTTTATGAGTTCTGCTCCATTTGCATCTTGGAGTTCATTGTCCAATTCCAGCTTTATCCCATTTTTCTTGTTTTCTCTCTTCAGTCCACATTACTTGTGCTCTTGGGCCTGAGATTTGGATCAGCTTTCCTTGGTCCCCAACTAGAGAAGGAATTGTTTTGTCTCCCTACTCTGTGGGAGAGAGCTCACCATCCCATAATATGAAGCCCAGACCCACACACTAAAGCAGAATAGAATCTGAAAAGTATAAAAGCTAAAACCTGAGGCATCAGACCCACCAAGTCTGGGCAGATACTTTTGGCTGCCTTAGCCCAGGGGATAACTGCAGTGACCTGTTTGATCCCACGGGGCAGCTGTGTGAGCAGGTCAGAAAATCCTCTGAGATGAGCAAAGCTACAGAGCACAGGCACACCAGAAATCCTGCTCCAGACAGAGGAAATAACAGAATATAGGCTGGAGGTACTGGGGATGCAACAGATTTTAGTTCTCAAAGATTTCTTAGGTGAAAATAAAAGAAGTTAAAAGAAGTTTGTGAAATAATACTTTTTAAATGAAATTAAGCTTCTTGGTTTCAGTCTGGGTAATTAGTGCAACTAAACAGCAGTTTGGCTTTTCAGCAGGAGATGCTGTCATTTGCAGAGTTCCACCTCCCTCTGAGCCATGGGAGGCTGTTTCTGCTGCATGTTTGGTACCCAGGGGGTGCCCAGGTGAGGGCATTGCCCAGTTCTCACTCCCTGAGCAGGAGCTCAGTGCCTGGTGCTGCCAGGGAGATTGCAGATTCCTGCACACATGAGCTGACTGCATGGAGAGGATGAAGAGCAGGCAGGGGAAATGCTGCTTGGCTTGTTTGTCTCCCAGTAGCAGAGTTATAAATTCGTGTGTATTTGATGGGTGTAGGTGTGAAGGTTCTTTGGAATCTTTAAAACTTGCATTAGCTGGTGGTGTTCAGGCAAGCACAGTTGTATCAATGAATTTTGCTTTTATTTCTTCCTGTTTGTATTATTTGTTTTATTTTGGTGAGTGAAATTCCCTTTTCTGATTGCTGTCCTGATGTGACACCCAGAGCTAGGCAAACCCCATTAAGAAGATTGGGGCCTTTCTGTATAAGCTTACAGGAGCTGAAATGGAAACCAGCCACTTGAGTTGATTGCATTCAATTTACATTTGTTGGTGGGGTGATATGACACCTGCAGTACTGATGTATAAAACCTCCTTGGGTAAAGCACAAAGAACAATAATATCTGACTGCTTCAGCAAACTTTATTTACTGTTATCAGCCAACTTGTCTGTTTATATATTTATTGAGGCTGCATTTTATTGACAGTTTTGCTTGGTGAGGGTTTTGTGTTGTTTCCAAAGCCATGCCTGTGATATTTGACTGATCTGAATTGTAAAGCCAGATATGTGTCACAAATAGCACAGAACAAATTTTTGCATTTCTAAATATTTATCAACATTTATATGAAGCTATCTTTGTATCTACAGTCCCAATTGTTACAGGATTCAGTTAAATCAGTAATAATATACTGATATTATCTCAGCTGTACCAAAAGATTTTGCAGAGTCACTTCAACTCTAATGGAAAATCATCCTTTTGTAAAAGTTGCTAGTGAAATTCAAAATCTGGCAGTAATTCCAAGATGAGCTGATGTGTGGGTTAGGGGTGAGGGAAAGTCGCCTTGGAAATGAGCTAATGAGCTCATGGCTCTACATGGGAAATTAACTCTTGCATTTAGGAAATAGGTCAGGCTGCTTAACAGGCCATTATCTGCATTCAGCCCTTGTTTGTAAATATATTTGTAATTCCATTGAAGACTTAATTGTTGGGTGATTTTTGGTTTTTTTGTTTTTTTTTTTTTTTTTTTTTTTTTTTTTTTTTTTTTTTTTTTTTTGCTTTGTTTGTTTTTTTTCTTTTTTTTTTCTTTTTTCTTTTCTTTTCACACACAGAACCATTTGATAACGCTTTGATCCTACTTTGGTCTTCTGTAGAATCTTTATTTAAACTTTGTTGAAAATGAAGAGCAAAATGAAGAAAATATAAACATTGTGTGGTCAAAATGAGCAGTGTTGCCTGTGTGTCTTAGAGGCATGGCAGATGTGGAAAAAGAACTTATCTCCCATGCAAATTTAGTGTCTGCTCTTCAAGACTCTTCTGGTTTGTAGTGACTTTCATGGGAACTGCTTCTGATACTTGGTAGCCAGTTTTTAACAATGAACATATTAAAGGAATTTTTGAAACATGTTACAAATTGTCTTCAAAGAAGTTACAGTCGACTCCTTAACTTCTAACAAGTGAAAAAATTTAGGACTGGAGTATTTAGTGCTGTTTCTGAAGGAAACACGGTTATTCACTTGTAGGCTTTTTAATGCTAATATGGAATAACAGCTACTGCAGATAAATGGTGCTGTGATGTTTTACTGACAGCTGTGGTGATGGGCTTGGCATCACCAGGATTCATTGCAGCCCTGATCTCTGACTTTCTTTGCTGATGCATTGTTGGGATGTCACCAAGAGGAACAGTGATTGTATCTTTCTTAGACTGAATTATTGGAGATTAAATTATTACATTGGCATCACGGCTTGTGTCCAGTTAGCAAGGCTGACAGACTCTTGTTAGTGGAAGAAGAGCTATAGTTAAAAATACCTCAGCAACAAAACAAAAACAAACCCCACTAAAACACAGTGAATCTTTATGTTTAGAGTTAAGATAATCAGGGTTTATTTGTAATAATTTTTAAGGGAGATGCTCAAGTTGAGAAGTAAGAGGCTGAAGGAATCCTGGGGACTGTTCATGGAGGCACCACGGAGCTGTACTCAGTGTTGATCTATAGTTCCATAATGTGCAGGAAATTGTCGTTTCACTTGGTGTGCAGGATCAGGGGCATAATCCATCTCACCCACTGTAGTGTGACGAATCAAATCACTGTCTGACAAGATCTGCTGCTTGGGAGCTCTGCAGAGATGAAATGAGGTCTAAATTCAAGGGCATGTGAGAATAATACTTCAGAAAATACCATGGGATGGGAATTAAATGTACCAAAAGAAGCTAAAATGTTTAATTTTTAAAGGCATATTTGCTGCGTATAGTTCAACAAGTTAATGCTTTCCATATTCTGTGCTCACAAAAAGAAAAAGCAGAATGTGTGTTCTTAAGCAGTTCCTCGACAAGGGCTAGTCCCATTTCTGTCATTAACGAAGGATAATGTCTGGAGTGGCAGAAGTCCAGAAAAAGCAATCCACTATAAAGGCATATTTACTTCAGTCAGAGAATTCGAGCTGTGGTTAAAGTATCAATATTAGCTTAAGAAAGTATTTGGCAGAGAGAGGGTCCAGAACACAACTGGTTACCTTACACTGAGTGTTTTGCTGTGCCTTGCCCTGGTTGTCACAAAGCCACTTTGGAGCAAAAGGATACATCTTAATCCTCTCACTCTGCTCAGCTCTGAGGTTGGTTTACAATTATTTCTGCAAAGCCCTGGTGTTTAGTGGCCGTGTGAGACACAGGTGGAGCAGAGCTCTGTCCTGCCCTGGGAGTGTGTCTGGGTGAGGAGGAAGTGGCTGGCAGGATTTAACAGCCATGGTTTACCAGTTCCTTCCTCAAATACAAAATGCCTGAGTGTGTGTGTCACCCGTGGTGCACTATCTCCCATTCTGGCTCTCTGTAACACTCCTCTTTGATGATTGTGGGTTTCCTGTAAATTCAAGGCTACGGAATCTGTGCATGAACTGTTTGCTGGAAGAATTCCTTCCCTTTATTAGTATGCTTGTGTAACCAGTTTCAAGCTATCAACACTCCTTCACACCCTTCCCCCACACAGATATTTAAAGATAAAAACGAACTCAGTCTTAAAGTGGGAAGCATAAGAACCTTTGTGGGTTATTCCAACTACATGAATATATATGGGGCTGAGTATTGGTCAGATAGGAGACTTAATTTGCAATGACTCCTTTGGGAATATCATTCTGGAGGGGAACAGTACTCTGCTTGATCCAGCTAAGTCAGGTTCACTGTCAGCATTGCTCATTTGCTGTAGGTGTGTTTCAGGTTATTTTAATGTTTTGGCCAGGTTTTACCTAAGATATTCAGCTATGAGGGTCTTTATGCAGCTTCCAGTGCTGTGGAGCTGCAGTAATTTGTGTTCAGAATCAAAACGTTTTCGATCTTATACAGAGAAGGACTGTTCTGACACACCCTTCAGGATTTTCTAATTGGAACTTCATGAAATGCAGAAATTCTCCCTTGTAAACAGATTATATAGTCTGATGGAGCAATATGAGAGTAATTGGAAATGTGCTGTGAGCTTTAAGGGCATGTGTGAGTGTCCTGTGTCCGTTCTCATGTTGTCATTCTCCAGAGTTGATTCTGCGGTGAAAAGTCAAGAGAGGTTAATCTTTTCTTAAATGAGATTAAGGCTAGGGAGCAACATGATTCACATTCCAGATATAATTAGCAATAAATGCATAATATGGACAATTACTTGCTTTGACTGTGATGAAGTTGATGGGGATTTTATTTTTTTTTTTTTGAAAGCAGCATCAATGCAATTTTGGAACATAAGCTGATCCAGTAATGCCCTGAGTAAAGTTAAAACCAGGAGACTGCTAATTGGATTGCATTTGACATTAGTTAACAAAATTTTAATTTCTTTATGGGTGTGGTTGTTTTTTTTTTCATTTTGTTTGTTTGTTTGTTTCTTGGTTGAATCTTTATCCCTTGAAGTTTTTTTCCTTGAGTAAGAATTTCAGCCATGGATTAAATTCCGGACCATTGGTATTTAATGCATCTTCTCTAAGTTATAAGGGTCTTTATAGAAGTATTTCCTGTTAATTAAAAGTGTTGGTATGAAATAATTTCGTCTTGGATATTAAAAAAGTTCTATTCTTGAGTGGCTTGGAGTAAAGAGTGTTTCCATAATGGAAGAAGGGGGGATATCTTGAGCAATATCAAAACCAGTAGATTTCCCTTATATTTTCTCCTTTTCAGTGCCCAGTTCTCTTCACAGTGCAGAGGGTTTGGGGTAACCCAATTAAATTATTAATTTATCAAGTTCAGGATTTTATTTGCCTTTTTTTTTCCTATAATTTTACCTCTCTTAAGATGTTTCTAACAAGAGAAGGCACACTATTGCAGTGTTATTTTGACTTGATTATTTTGTGATAGATGGCTTTGGCATTTTCTAGTCTCATCCTTCCAAACTATTTTGAAAGATTTTGTATTCGTAATAAACATCTTCTCTCAGAAACTGATAATAAAGGTCTGTTAAGAGTAGGAATTAAAAATGTCAATTTGTTTGAACAGCTTGTGTTGTTTTAGTACAAATTGTTTGGTGAGTACACAAGGCTCCAGTTCCATCTGAATGGCACTAAATTATGCTGAACTAATTATATTCTTGCTTTATGTAGCCTGACATTTAATTACAGAAATTAAATTCTCTGTGCACACCTCACCCCATGAGTGCATGACATGCAGCTCTCTTCCCTGTAGCTCTTTCACCTGCTTTATCTTCCCATCAACTTCTCATTTGCAATAAAAATGTATTTTCATGAGAGCTTTTACCTGAGATGTTGCCTTCAAGTTGCAGATCCTAAGCCATGTAAGCAATTGGCATAGGTGCCATTTTTAAATTATTTTCAAAAGTCTGTATCAGTCTTAACTGATGGAGTTGAACTCTTTTCAATAAATTATGATTTGACCTTTTTTGTTCTCCATGGAAACCAGCCTTTTATTAATGCTACTGTTCTCCAGCAGCTTTTGTGATGTATTTGGATCTGTAAGCAGATATTGAAGGAGAATAATTCCACACCAACACTCCCTTCCCCCCCACAAAGAACACCATTTATTTTAAATTGCATTTTCAGCTATGAAACGGTAAATATATCAGCTGAAACCACGGTGGAAACAGGGACTGGTATGGCAGAATGGAGCAGTCAGTTCCCAAAGGATTGCTCCTGTTGGGAGACCTGGATTTGCCCCTGCAAGGAGCACTCCAAGGAGGAGGAATATTCCAGGGTGTTCCTGCAATGGAATTAGGACAGGGTACAACTGTATAAAATACATTTGCATTGGCTCACAGCATAGGAAGGATAAAAGTTGATTTCCTATAAATATGTTAAAATACAAGCAGATCACCAGAAGTAAAGTTTAAGCACTTAAGACATGGTTCAGTACAAGTTTTGTCCTGTGGTAATCTCTGAAAAATCTCTCAGAAAATTAAAAATTAATCTTAATTAAATTAAGAAAAATTAAAACTCAATCTATGTTACTATGTTGNCTGAAAAATCTCTCAGAAAATTAAAACTCAATCTTTGTTATTGTGGTTCACTTTCCTTTGCAGGATTGACTTTCCATTAATTAGCAAGAGCTAGAATTAAGCTGTGAAGTGTATCTGGAGATCAGTGTGACACATGATGTCCTCTGGTTCTACCTGGAGTAATTTTAAAGTAGGATCATGATCTTGTCAGATAAGTTTTTTCTGACATCATAATTAGCTATCTTTGCTTTTCTGGGTGATGTTTTGCACTTTTGAGATGCCTTGGACTCTAATGCAGACTTTAAACAACTCTCATCTGTAGTCATACAAAAAAGATAATTTGGTTTATTGGAGCAGTGTCTGGGAATTCTGAAAGTGATGTTCCTGAGAAAATGGCTCTGTTCCAGAATGAACAGGTATTGTCCCAAGGTGTCATTGCAGAGTGAGCAGGACAAACCGAGACAGCTGTTGGTCTAATCAACCAGCCAATTGTTAATTTGTGACAATTTGATTGCTTCATAGGCAGAATCATCAACTTCATCTGGTTGTCAGTCAACACATCATTAGTATAAGATGCTCCAAAGCAGAGCTGTAGCTGCTGGAGAATATTGGAAACAGTACCTGCAATTAGGAGAACAGCTGAAGCATTTTAGTCCCTTTTCAGTGTACTTTTGCTTCAGAGAAGGCTTTAGCACACAATCTCTTCTGTTCAAAAGCTTTCTAATTATGGTCATCTGAGACAAAACACCAGAGTTGGGTTTTTTTGTTTTGTTTTGTTTCGTTTGTTTGTTTTTTGTTTTTGTTCTTTTAATGCTGCTGTAGAATTAACAGCTTTTTCTTTTTCTCTATGAATGTCAAAGAAAATGAAGTGTTCTGGGATCTAACATATTGCCTATTAAAAAAAAAAATCTGTGTCATGTCATGGAGTACTTTGTCCAAATGTAGTTAAAAAGATGGTACCATATTATGTCCAAATGTTGCTCCTTGGGGTGTACAAAATAGGATGCTTTTCAAGCCTTTTTTTTTGTAGACTCAAGATCTTTTACCTTTTTGGAAGGACTGTTGCACTCTCAAAAGTGAGAAGCCTGGGAAGCACTTGTGTCAAAAGTCTGTTGTCATTAGGCTTTAGCAAGTTAGAGAATAACCTGGAGCACAGAGGGGACAGCAAAAGAGAGAACATTCTGGGCAGGGCAGGTTTAATTTGTAACGTGATTGATGGATTTCCTCAGAGCCTGCACAGTGACCTCCCATGGCTGACACGGGGTGGAAGACCACAAAGCCTTCTTCACTTTGCTCATTAAAGTTCATGTAACATTAACTTTCTGTGGAACACAGAGCATCAGGAGGTGCTTGGGATGCTGGGTGTGAGGAGAGATGTCCAGAGGCAGTGGCTGTGTGTGCTGACCATGCTGGGGGTGGCTGTGGCAGGGGGAGCCCAGCAGGAGGAGGATGTGGTGGTTCCAGAGCTGCTGGGAGAGTGGCTTGGTACATGGGTTGGGTTAAATTGTGGGAAAAGCTGGAAAGGGAAAGCTGGAAAGGGCACAGTGTGTTCATGAAGAGCTGGACTGTAAATTGAATTTCAGCCTCGTGGAAGGAGCACGTTTGGATATTGATGAATTTGTGAAGTCACTGAGGTGTTTGCAGGTGTGAAGCCTTCACAGCTCCCCTTCTGATGTTAAGGAGTCTTGTTTCTGTGGCTGCTGGAATTCTCCAGAACAAAAATGTGCTAAGACCAAGAAAAAACTATCTATTCAGGTGGGAATTTTCAGGCAGGTTTATTATGAGTTGCACAGCATGTTTGTTGAGCTGAGCTGTGCAGTGACAGCCCAACTCCTGCAGTGGAGTTGTGTAAATATTAAATTGTGTAAACAGGGACAAACACTGAGTGCCTGCAGCTGCATCTGCAAGTGTCACACACCTGGGTCATTATCACACCCTTACCAGTACTAGGGACCAACTGGTTAATCCTTTATTAGCAACAAATTAATATATTTAAGCTGAAGTTTCATGTCTTTTGGGGTCACATTGCTAGGAAGACAATTACATTGTTTTCAGTTTATTTTGTTATCCAGGCGTGCCTGTTGCTTGAGGAACAAAGTATGGACTACCTTTTTAAGTTAAAACAACAGGTAAATGATGACAGAAATACTGGCTAGCAGAGAAATGGCATACATTTACCAAACTGCTTTGAATCTCCTGGAAGGGATTACAAATTCCTGCAATTTATTTAAAATAAACAAACCCAAAACTTATGTCCTCTTTCCTTTCTGTTGTGTGGTCTTTTAATAAGGGACTTTTTTTTTTCTTGGTGGCTCCAATGAGAAGGTTTTCTTGTGCTAAAGATTGATTGGGGGGAATTGAGAAGAATAGAGCTCTCCAGTTCAAGTTACAAAATATACAAGGCTGTTCAGAAATTACATTTCCTGGAGCTGCTGCCTGCACTTGATGCAGAGGTTGGTGTAGAGTGGGAAGGACTCTTGCAAACCAGTATCTTGAAAATGTGGCAGTTCAGTGCCTTGAGAGGGGACTGGCAGAAAATTAAGTCTATTGTAGAGATACAATGGTTATACTTTGTTGTTTTAAGGGAAAAGACCCACACAGCTACCAAATCTTAGTTTTAGTTTGAAAGGATCATAACCTTTCTAGGTCTGAAATGTCAATTAATGCTACAAGAATGAATGAAAGACGCTAAAAACTTCTCACAGTGGGGCTGTAGCACTCGAGAGATAATGACATTATGGCAGCACCCTGGCTTAGTTGGCATAGCACAGGTTTGTGTGGTTATTATAACATAGGACATTACTTCTGTGCACAGAATATCCCAATTCTGAGGTTAATATTGAAGTAAGGTGCTGTCAGAAAGTTGTACTTTAAGCATTTCCAGTGGTGTAAAAAGTAATTTTTGCAATATATGGGTTTGTTTTCTTTGTGACTGAGATTTGAGATTTCTCAATGAATTTGATTAATAATATGAAAATATTATAGATACTGCTTTAGCAGTGATGCTTCTTTAATTTAAAAAACACAGGTTATTTAGATAGGTTCAAACTGATAGAAATCTTTCAACAGTAGGTGAAAATCCCAACTAAAGTTGCTTTGACTGAAAGAAAAATTGCCTTTGGGCAGAAGGATTTTAAAGAAATACTTAATATTATGTTATTATAACATCAGGAATTTGTAGGTTAAACATTTTGGCCTGACTTGGGGCTGATTTAAAAGTGCTCACTATAATGTAGGTGTAAATATCCAGCAGTGCCCTGAGTGGCAGGTGCAGGGCAGAGGCAAGGATTGCAGGCACAAAATTATTAATACTGGAGTGCAGAGAGAGGGGGGTGAGGAGGCCAGGAAAGGCAAAGGGAACCAAAGGGGAAATGGAGAGGAATTACCAAGTGTGCAGGAGCACAGAAGGGAAGGGACAGAGCTGTTGTGAGAGGGTCTGGCCAGAGCTGAGTATTTGTTTCCCTTTTTAAATTTTAAATTAGCTCAGAAATTTGCAGTGTGATACATCATCTTTTTATGTTGTTGTTTTTGCTAGGAAATAATTTGTGTGAACCAAATAACGTGGGCTTTTTGGTATTTGGGTTTGTAAATTGCATGTGAACATATATCAAATTGATTAAGAAATAAATTGCAGGGCTCCCTATCTCCCTTTTTGCCACCACTCCAAGAAGTCTTTTGCTGTTTCTTTGGAGCACTGAAATCATCAGCTAATTTAATTTGGTATCTTTCAAATATCCAATTTCCAAAGTATTTTTGTTGAATGCAGCATGTATTTTTCTTCTTATTATACATTTTTATGGTTCCTTAAGTTTCAGAAATTTAAGAATGCTGCACTGAAAAAGGAAATCTAAGTTTAAATGACGTTATAAAGAAATGTTAGCTGCAAAACCAAGCAATGATACTTTTTGCTCAAGTGGTTTTTACTTTGGATGGATAAAATTGTGCTATTTAAAAACATCAAGGTTTTAGCTTGCAAATGTTTGAAGTATTTGACAACTGAAGGGAGTATCAAGATATGGGAATGGGATTCAGAGGACATCTTTCTGTACAGAAGAGAATACATGTTTCAGGCTGAGTTTTTAAAAGCTCAGCTAGAAGATTCCAAGAGATAAAAAATCAGAATAAATCTAGTCTTGCATAAGAAATATAATCTCCCAAAAGGCAGCATTCGGTGGCTGAATGCTTTGTAGTTTTATGGTGCCTGAGACCCTGAGGTGCTGTTTAAGCACCTTTATTTCAATTTCTGTGTATTCCAAGCTCTCCAATTCACCTGGATCCCACTTCATTAAACCCAAAGCTGATGCAGCTCCTCGATGTTTTATTGATCATGGCAGGGGAGCTGTTGCCAGTAGTCAGAGACCAATACAGCACCAGTTTGTAAGACCTGAAAGACTTACCCAAAAATGCTACATCCTCCTTGAGCTAGATGTGTCTTCAGTTATAGAAAGAATTAGAGTGAAAAGCCCAGCTCTATTTTACAAGCAGAAAACATTATTCAGAATCAGTGACCATTCTCTTTATGGAGTAAGGTTACTCTGGTGGAAAACCTCAGTGTCACCCATTTGGTCTCAAAGCAGAGATTTGTATTCCCCCTTACCCTGCCATGTGTTGTGGCTAACCTATAATAATTAAGAAGAAATAACAGTAATTAAGAAATCATTATATTAAGCTCAACTAATAAGAAAGATTTTTTTTTTTTAGTTAGTTCTAACTGCGGTTCAAGAGGAGGAAAAAATCTCACTTCTCTCCCAGCTGAGCAAAGGAAGCCTCAGGGCATGAGATTGGTTTTAGCCATGGTGTGAGTGAAGGTAAATAAATAAGTTTTGATAGGGAGTTGTAATGTTGAACATTTAATCATATTAATCATTCAACTGTTGAATGTTAAATGTTTGCCTCTGGTTGCTACAAATTTCTGTTCCTGTGTATATTTTGCAGCCTTTTAGCATACAAGTTTTACATTTTTGTCTTTTTGATCAAATGGAAGATTAAGTTTATTTCTGAAGAAATCAAGGATTTAAAGAAGTCCTCTTTGGTTTAATCTGGTTATATCAACACATCTCAGAGTCCCTTTTTTCTCGAGCAAGCAGGTGTTTTTGTTGAAATAGCTGACTGTAGATAGAAGTCCCACTGCAAATGTTAAGGCAAATCATTAAAAAATCCAGTTTCTGTTAAGTTCTTTCATGCTTTTGAGAGGCTCTTCCTGCTGGAAATATTGGAGCACTGATATACCCTAAGGGCCCCTGCTGTAGGCTTACAGCTCAAAAGGTGAACATTAAAGTCCATTATAGCATTTAGGGTCAGGAGGGTTTTCTCATGTGGTCTCTGTTTACTTTGGATGCTCCTTTGAGGCTTTTGAGTGTGAAGTGGTGGAAGAAAACATACAAATCCAAATTTCAGGTTGTAGGAGGACAAATAGCACGCTATGGGAGAGTTCTTTTGATGAATGCTCCCTGCCATGGGTATTACTGAGACGTTTTGGGGGGATATTTTATCCTTTGAAGCTGTTTGCCTCATTGTCTCTTTTCAAATTCTCATTATTTTTATGTGCTGTATACTAGTCATCAGTTTGTATCCTAGATTCTGGTTTTACTTTCATTACATGGCAACATGCTTTCTCCATTTCTCTTGGTAAGCACTGCTCCAGACTCTTTAAAGAGAGGTTGCTCATGCAAAAACTATGCTGAAGTGCAAATCTGGACGTATTCAGAGAGCTGTTGGATTCATTTTACTCAAGCTTTCAATTGATTTTAAGGTATGAAAACCTGGGCTTTTATCCAACTGGCCAGGCCTATTACACCATCTGCTTTTGCAGATATTGCACCTTTCTTTGGATCTGCTAGTGATATATTTAAGGTATTCACAGATGCCGTGGTGAGAGGCACCATTGTGGATGTCATCAGTGATGGGGCAGTGGGAAAGCTCAGATCTGGTGAGGTGTGATGTGACTGCCTTGTTTTTTAAAGCCAATCCAAAAGAACAGGATGGTTAATTCCTGTTTAGGATAAATGTGTCATTAGCACAGGGACTGAGGGAGAAAAATGAATTTCAGTGTTTCTGTCATGTTAGGTAAAATGATGCTGTTTTACATAAAATCTCTGTTCAGCAATGAGTGTGTGGGAATAAAATGTTTTCTGTTAAACCCCAGGAAGTTAGCCCCAAACTGGTATTAGTTCTTCATTTAGGCTTTTTGTGGATCCTTCTGTGAAGAATTTCCTCTGATTTTGGGGCATTTATGTTTCTCCATGTTGGCTTGCCAGCTTAAAGCTTTGGATGTGGTGGCCTGAGTGGCTCCAGTGTTGGCTCTGTGCCCACAGGTCCATATGTTCAGTGTGATTTTACAAGTTACAGTGGATATCCTTCCCTCTTGTTTCCTTTAACTTCTGTCACAATCTCTTCAACAAAACAGCGTCCACTGGCGAATGTTTTTTAAATTTCAAGGAAAATACACGTGAGTTCACATGGTTACACCACCTTTTCTACCAGGGAGTTTGACACCTGGTGATACAAAACTCCCTCCAAAACATAGCTCTGGTTTATTTGTGCATGGAACACTTGTGGAGTCATCCTGTGCACAGCACAGATGGAAATCTGCATGCCATGGAAGGGAAGCTCAGAGATTAGATCCTTGAAATTTTGGGTCATTCTTTGAGCAGCAGGAGAAAGATTTCCTGCAGGTTTATTTGATGACTGATCAGCTTGTGCCAAAGGATGCAGTTCCCTGAGACTTTGGCTCCATCTGAGAGGATGGTGCAGGGAGAGAGGCTCCCAGGTGTAGCGAGAGAGCACAGCAAAAAAAAGAAACAAGAGCAACAGATTCTCAGGCACTGCTTGCAGCAATCCTTGCCAATTGAATAAAGTACATTTTAAGGAATGAAATCATAGGCACATTCAAAAAGGTTTAAGAAAAAAGGCAACATATTGTCTATTTGAATTAATATTTAGCAAAATATCAGATTATTCTGTTCTCTAAAGCTTTAAACTGCATGTTTTATATGGGAAAAAATGAAAATACTTAGAGATGCATGAAAGTGCCTGTGCTGTTAGCTAAGCTTCATGGAAGGATCAGCCCTAAGCCAAGATGAAGCAAGAACATCATCAATGAACAATCTGGATTGAAAAAAGTAATGTGTGGATAACTGCACAGAAACAAATATGATTTATGTCAGTTTGAGCAAAATCACAGTTAACAAATCTCACACCTATCAGGCAAATTAAAGCTCATTCTCCTGAGGTGAGTTCGTACCCTCTCAGTGGCAGGCACTGTTAAATACAGAGTAATCAGGAGAGGCTNTTATAGTGCTACCTCCTCAATGTCACCGGGCAACCTAATTGTCTATCAGGTTGCTCATCCCCCATAAAGGAATGTAAAATAATAAGTTATTTACATAAAGTGCATGAGAAAGTTTGTGCAAAGAATGCAAACATCAGAAGGTTTAGTAAAACTTGAGAAAATCAGGGTGACACTTGGGGTGACCAATGCTTTGCTCATTTACGGCCTTTAACCCCAAATGAGTAAATTTGTTGGTTTGTGCATCTGCAGCTCCAGCCTGCAATGCTGCACGATTGCATCTGCAGTCAAGCATGACCTGCAGCCTTCCTGGAATGCACACAATTACAGCACCAGGCCCTGCACAGCGGAATTCTTCCCAAATATGACGAGCAGCTTTTGACTTTTTAAAAAAATCTTTTTCAGCAGAGAATATTTAGCAATGTGGAGAACAGTGCAGCTCAGATTACAGATAGTTCTGTAAATGACTGCTATGAATGGATGGACAAGCACTGCAAGACCACTTTTGTCAGATTTGGCAAAATGTATCCTGTGAAATGGGCTTTATTTCACCAACATTTTTTGCTCCAGGAAGGAATGTTGATAGACACTTCAGTATCGCCACTTGCCCATGTTTTGACATTCCTATCAACTATGTGCTGTTTGCAGGGTTGTTTGCTTTCAAATGGTGTTGCTTTTTGGATGTTTTTCTCATCTACATGTACTTGTATTTTAATTTTTTGGTTCATAGGGATTTTTGGAGGATCTCAAAATGCACAGGTTTTGTTTATGTTCAAACAGAATTTCATTTCGAGATATTTAAGTCCTTTTCTAAATTTTCCTCTGACATAAAATTTTATGATGTATCTTCCCCTCTATATGGGTATAACAGGGGTGGCCACTGTGCTTTTCCTCTGTGACTGACAACATCACATTGCACAGATTTGGGCAAAACGTAACGTTCCAGAATTCAAATTTCTGGGATGCACATTCATTTTTATTTGTGCACAATAATTCTTTTCCAGCTAAATGTCTATAAACCCTTTAACAGTTAACGACTTCTAAGTTCTTTTAGTATTATGCACGTGAAATTATCATATTTTAACATTTACAAAAGCTTAAAAATCACTTCTAAAATAGGGAGATGTTAAAACTTTTTTGGGGGGAGTGATTGATTAATTATGAGCATCCATTGTTTTTCATACGTGCAGATTTCTTTGAATTTTAGTCTATTCTCTCACTTTGGGAAAAACAGGTCTGCTAAATGAGTTTCAGAAACTGATTCCAGGCCTGATTTCTTCAAGCAAGGGATTGGTATGGGAGGAATGCTGTTATCCTGCATTCTGTGGCCTGGAAACCTCATGAGGATTATACA
Organism: Peucedramus taeniatus; assembly: GCA_013400575.1. Lineage (NCBI taxonomy): Eukaryota > Metazoa > Chordata > Aves > Passeriformes > Fringillidae > Peucedramus > Peucedramus taeniatus. The sequence continues at coordinate 876,210 of WBNO01019037.1, read as the reverse complement.
GTCAGAGGATGCTTTTTTCCATTTTGAAATGTTTCTGCACTTCTCATTTGGCTTTTTGATTAATACTGGGAGAAGTTGTTTGCTTGCAGATAATATATTCAGTGACACTTGATGCCTGATGCTCTTGGCTTGCTTTGTTAATGGCACATTTGTGTGAGCTTTGGACTACTCTAAGATTTGTCTTGTTCATGCCAAGATCTGAGGATAACCAAGATCTCACTAGAATAATCAGAATTTAAGGAGAATCTCTGGGAACTCTGGTTTATTTGCAAAAGTGGACAGGAAAGCATTACTCAGGTGGTGCCATTTTGCAAAGATTACTTATCAAAGATAGGAAGATGGGTTTGTGAGTGAAGAAAAGGAGCTCCCAAAAATACTACCCTGAATGTGAGGCAGTCTTGTTTTAATTTCAGTGGTTGCAATAATAACCACGTAAGGAGCATAAAATAGGCAGTCTGTGTTGAGCAGGGAAAATTGTGGGGTAAGACCTCCATTTGTGTAATCAAAGCATGTAATAGAACTCCATTGTACACAAATTTATACTTAAGACAGCCTTCATTTTACATTCTATTTAAGAGGACCTCTGTATCTGAAAATGGGTAGCAGGCTTGCCCAAAATAAAACAACTTCAGAGAGGATGCAGCTTTGTAATGCATTCCCCAGCCAGCCTAATCAGAAGCCATAAATCAATAGGCAAATAGGACATGCCACTAATTAGTCAGTAGAAAATTGTACCAATGTGTTTTCAGCAGAGACCTGTGCCAAAAAATCCCCCACTTGTTGAAGGCATCTTTTCAACTTCAGTGCGTAAAAGACAGATCTGTTTTTTCAGGAGAAAATTTATGTAAATGGTATGAGATTTGTGTCTAACTGGAGTAAACCAACGTATCACTAACTGAAATCAAATGTTTGTAGAAGTGTCTCTGGGATAAATCTAATCCTATCTGATTTCTATTAGCTGATTTGTTTTGCAATTTAATGGCTGTCAAATTTGGCCCTCAATGTCAGAGTCCTATTTAGCCAAATGTCATTGCCAAGGCAATCTAACAAGCAGTGCTCTTGGTAAATAAAATTTGGCAGAAGGTTCATCAGTGCATGTTGTGGTTTAGCCAGCTCCAGTCTGTATTTCACACATGTGTGAATTCCTCAGTGTATAGTACCTCTTATCAAATAAGCATATTTTAGTTTTGTGCTTGCCAAGTTTTTTTGAAAATGGAAAGGTCCCCTTGAGTTGAGCTCTGCAGGATGGAGTCTCAAATACCTGCTCCAGTTCTATGTGTGAAAGCAGGCAAAGAGTTAGTGGATGCCAAATATGAATCTAATATTGAAAAAGCTATGAAATAAACATTCTTTTTCTTTCACAACTGTTATTTAATTTAAATTGTGTTATTCTGTGGTATTCTGGTGTCTGCGCCCAGCTGTTAATGAGGACTTTTGACATGCACGGCTGCAGGGGTGATCCCTGAAGGAAATATTTTCTAGTCTTTCACTTTTTAAACACAATTTATGTCTTTCCAGTTGAGATACTTGCATATAAACGGCTATTCTGATGCACATTCTTGCTGAGTTGCTTCACAAGAATGAATATGTGCAATCTACATACAGAAATTGCTGCATATGACAAAAAAAATCTGTTAAATTAATGAATTTTCTGGAAAGAGCAAGCTTTAGGAGAAGCAGAAAGTTTTATGAGATATGGGATAACTTTAGAGTATAATTTCCCCTTTTTTTCCCCTTTTATTTTTTAAGTTCAGGTGCAAGCATGTAATTTCTTTTTTAGCTGTGTGCCGGAGGATTTTTGCCTTTGGAAAGAGTGGACATTTTATTTATACTTATCTCATGTTTTTGTGAGGTGACAGCACCGTGTGATATGAGACAGTATCTGTGAAACACATTAGTGCCTGAATTTTATCTTTACTGATGCTGAATGTCAGACATATTCCCATGGAATGTGTGTAGGGCACTTAAGTCCTCCAACAATTCAACTGTACCACAAAAAGGACAATTATTAAGACTCATTGGAGCCTGAAACTTGTAAATCAAATAATGTGGAAATTCAGTCTTACAAATACATGGAAATCTTGCTCAAAATGCATTTAATCCTGTTGAAATGAACAAACAAAACCCCACTAAAAAGCCTAACAAAGAAACCCCCACGAACTCCGAACTCAAATTCATGCTAGTGGACTGGCTAGTTCTTCACTCCCCTGTGAAGATATATTAAAAAAAAAAAAAAAGAAGCAGAGACAATAGCTTAATCCTTTAGTTACTAATGTAGATATTGCATTTTACTTCCATAAAATAAAACTTTCGGCAGAATACAACAAAAGGTGAACCAGAGCGCGGCACTCCAAATTCTGTGGTTTGTTAAAATAATGGCTTTTTTTCATAAATGGGATTTTTTTGGGGATTCTTCAGCTCTAGGAGGAAAAGACAGTGGATCAGCAAAAGTCTCTTGACTTTTCATTTGCTCTTTCCCCTGATGCTTGAAATTGGAGATTGTCTCCTGCCATGACTCAGTTGTGACACCACCACTGGGTCTGCTGGGCTGCTCCTGTTCCAAGGTCTATTAAAAAATGTGCAATATCCCAGTGTAGGCACAGACACAGAATGCAGCTTGTGTCTGTCAGCGACTCCCAGGTGTGGGAAGGGAGGTGTTCCCTTGGAAATCCATGCTGGGATACCAGGAGGGGACAGATCCCATGGAGGGCAGCCTCCCTTGTGCTGAGCTTTGCTGGAGTCACTGTTGGCTTAAGTAAACAGCTTGTGCAGGGTATGTAAAAAGTTTGGAATCTCCGTGCTTGTTTTCCTGCTAGAGAGGATTCTTTGAGGATTTTGTTGTCCTGCTTTTGATAAAATGATTCCTCAGTTTGTGTAATCATTGTGCAACTCAGGCTTTTGTAAAGGGGTTTTGTTTATTGTAAGGAAGGAGACAGCTGTTTTTTGTAAGAACTCTTTTCTTCCCAGTGCTTTATAACATAAAAACACAGTTTTTTACTTGGTGCTGTAATCCATGACCAGTTGTGCTGTTTATAACTTTGTGCTCTGGTTATTTCACCGGTTGTGTGAAGTTTTCATTGAGGAAATAGAGCAATACTCTCATGGCTGTGAGCAGTGCTCAGGCATTTGCACAGTGCTTTTAGAAACACTATAGTAGGTGCTGAGAAACATCCTGAAGGATCTGGAGCTGCTACTTTGGATATGCTGTTGGATATTAATTCCTCCCTGCACACCTTGCACCCCTGTTGGTTGTACTGTCGTAGGAAACGTGGGAATGGTGAATCTCCAGTTGCACCAATGAAGGAGGATAAATTATGCAGGTAGGTTTAGGGAGAAAATAAATTATTGATTTTCATAAATGACTGTTTCAGTATTTGGCATCAATGGCTGAGGGAATGATGAAGGTATGTGCAGTGCACACCCAAGGTGCTGTTACAGGCCTCCTGTTCCTCCATCACCATGCCCATTGCACCATGAGTTCTTAGATGTGCTGCTGGAACCATTAGAGATGCTTTGGACAGGACAAAGATGACTCCCAATCTGGTGAAATAATCTCTCTGCCTATTTTAGCAGTGGTATTTTGGGATGGATGGAGTTCCCCTAAGGGCTCAGTTGGGAGAGTTTGGCTGTAGAATTGCCATATCGCTCTTTTCCAGAGTGCCAGGAGCCAGTCATCCTGTCAGTGCCTTAATCAGAGCTTTGCATCTCTGTGCATCTGGGACACATTGGTTTGTTTGCAGTCCCTGTTCCAGGTGGTCAGGCAGGGAACCAGCACCCTGTGATCAGAAACCACACGTACACAAAGGGCTGCAGATGTCGAGCGTTTCTTCCCTGCCTTCTCACTCACCAGGCAAGAGTAGTTAGAGGAGAAGACTATTTCTGGCATAACAAGGGTATAATTTGGAGGAATAAACTTGTGCTCTATGTTCTAGCCATTTTTTAAATGCAATTTGACGTTTCCCTTATATATGCCATGAGATCTTTAGCTCTGGCAGGAGATGAATGCTATATTCTTCTAAACAACATCAGATACATATGTATCCCCGGATGTGGTAATGCTCGGATTTCCTCCCAAAAATTTCATAGCAAGCAAATGTAAAGAGTAGGAAGTGAAAAATATCTTCCAGTGAAAGATTCCTGACATCTTTCTTGTTACTAATGCAAAAAAGAAATGGTATGTAATTCCTGCATTTCATGCTCATAATGTAGCAAACATTTAAGGCAGTGATGCTCAAGGTAACTTGTAGGGAATGAAGAAGAAAAAAGATCCCATATGTTATTGTGAAAAAACCCAAACTGCTCATGAGAACACAGCATTGAAAGGTGTGGAGAGGTGTGTTCTTTTTCCCTTTACTCTTTTGCTTCACAAGGCTCTAGAGTCCACGTTGTCCAGCCCAGCATTCAGCACTCCATTTTTGCTCCTGAAGTGTATCCTTTAGCTGAGAATTCAGTTACAGAATTTCCTATGCTGAGATACTCCCTTTAAAAGGGAATTTAAGAAGGGTTTGGACCTAAATCCTCCTGGAATGAAGTAACAGTTTCTTGGCTCGTAGGTTCTGAAATCAAGTTGAAGGGCCAAACTTCTGAAATAAATTAAATCAATGATTTTGTTTTTTTTAAATTCATAGTTATGTCAAGACCTTTACCGGAGTAATTAAAGGGCAAATCTTATCTGAACTGCCAGTCTTTAAGATTTTTCCCAATGCTTATCTTCCCTTTTCTCTTGAGAAAACAGAGATCAGACTTTGAGTTGTGGATTTGCCAATATCTGTCTTCAAGCAGTGCAGCACAGGTGTCTGTGAGGAATATTTTAAACAACAGAATTGTATGTTACACATAGACTGCATTGTATTCCACAGTGGCTGCAGTTCCAAGTCTCTTCCATGGTCAAGGATCCTCTTCTCTTTCCCAGTTTCCAGAGGGTTTCCATTGCTGCAGTGGGGAGGGTGTTCACTGCAATATTCATTTTGGGTTACACAGAGACTTCTGAGATACACAGCATTAGGCAGGATCAAGGTTCTGAGTTCCATTCCCTCTCTCTGGAGGAAATTATCTGTAGGGTATTCTAAGTCGTTTTGGGCTTTTTGTTTGGCTTTTTATGTGTTTTTTGTTTAATCAAACCAGTGGTAGGGCCAGTGAGGATTGAATATTGCTTTCTCCCAGCCTTATGGTGCCTTAATATACTAAGAGCAAGAAAAGAAGACAAAGTATTTTCCAAGTGTACTACTGGATAATTCCTTGTGTGGGCCTTTGTGGAAGGATGAAGCACCCTGTTTGGACACTTACAGTGTGGTTCTACTAACTAAAAAAATCTCCATTTTCTGAGGGGTATATTGCCATGGTAGTACAGGGAGCTTCTCCAGCAGAAGCAGAAGAGGAATGCTTGAAAATAACAGAACTCTGAAACTTGTCCTAGCACAAATTTCTGATACACATAATGTTTCCTAGCAGCTAGAATTGGTTTTGTGTTTGTTTTTTTTTTTTTCTCAGAGTATTTTCCTGCTTTATGTCCTTTCTTCTTTTTCTAAGTGTTCTCTTCTTTTTCCCTTTGTAGATTGCAAGTGCATTGAAAGTTAGAATTGACTTTTCAAAACTGCTATTTTTGAGTATAAAATTAGGGAAGAAAAATGTGTGTTTTCTCCATGTCCACAATGCTTTTGCAGGGGGCAAGACTTATATTGTTATATGGAAGAATGGGGAGGCAGACAGCATATGAGGAAATCTAGCAGCTGAGAATCATAGCCCAGGTGGGGCTGGCAGGGAGATCCAATGCAACCTGCCTGAAGTTGTGTCCAAACAGATTTTGATCTTCTCCAAGGATGGAATTCCATCACCTCCCTGGGCAACTTTATTTATAAAACACCTACTGCAGCTGTTTGTTGTTGCAGACAGCAGCTTAGTTGCTTAATTGCTGGTTTCTTTAGGATAGCAAAAAGTTTGTAGACCAGACTTTTTGGCAACTTTATTAGGAAATACAGCTTAGTACAAATTCTGTCCCTTTTAAATGAACTAATTACAATGGAAACAGATGTTTGTATCTATCTGTGGAGGTGAAAACTTGATGCAAGATATTCTTAGTCCAAAATTATTTGGCTTAATAAATATTTGAAGATTAATGCAAGTATAGCTTTACGCAGCTTTAATGATTCTTAAAAAAATTAAGTTATGCAAATCATACAATGGTTTGGGTTGGAGGGGACCTTAAGAAAACCTTTAAGGTTTTCTAGTTTAGCCTCTTTGCAATGGAGGGGGATGCAACTCACTAGAACAGATTGCTCAGGGGCCCATCCAACTTGGCCTTGATGTGAAGCAAGAATAAATAAATAAAAATTAGTTAACAGGATTTATTTTTTTTCTTAATAAGCTAATATTAAAGTTTAAGTGTTAAAGTTAGTATAAATGTTTTGAATTATTTCTTTTACCTGAGTTTTCTTGGAAATGAAAATAATTTTCTAAACCTCTTACATATTGTGCATTTTCCCCCTCATAGTGTGTCTAGTGCTGCAGCAAAATTCTTTCTGCATAGAACAGTCATTTAACAAGGTGGATGTTAAAGGCTGCAAAATGAACGGTGGGAATTGGAGGCATCATGTATAATGACTGAATTAAGCCCCATACATGGTTATAAAGTTAGTTATATAGGTTATATAGCAAGACTGGTGTTATTTTTGGAAGAGTATCTTGGAGAAACAGGATGTGTGACAGGTTTTGAAAGTCTGTCCTGTCACAGTTCAGCCAGAGCCCGGAGCGCCGTGAAACCTCTGCGGTGTCAGCCCTGTCCTGCTCCCAGGGTTGGGCACAGGGCTCACAGGGCTCAGCTCTGCCTTCTCCCTCATCTTTCTTCCACTGTTCACACCTCTCACAGCTAAACCAGCCAACAAAAAATATACGGAATATTTTTGATTGGTGTGACCTGAGCACCCCTTCCCAAATAGCTCTGGAGCCAGGTCCCCTGCAGGAGGGGAGGTCCATGTCCTTGGAGGGCACTCAGAGCTGGCTGCTCAGAGTTACAGCTGAAGAAAGCAAAATCCAGCAGCCCTGTCCAAACTGCTGTCTGGATTTGGAAAGAACTGTTAGGAGTGAGATGGGCATAATGGGTTTTCTGCCTGGAAAAATAGATGTAAACAAGTGCCAAACCACTGAGTCCATCACAGAAATCTTCCTCTCTGTTTTTTAGTAGGTGGTATAGTGGGAGAGGAAGGACACATCTAGAAATTTCATTCTTGTATCAGATGTATTTTTGTTTTCACAGCTGTGTACTTCAGGAAGATTTATTTGCTATGAAACTGAGGAATAAAAGCCTTAAAAATTGCCAGCTCTTTGGCAATGTGCTCTTTGAGCCAGGAGCCTGGGCACAGCCTGTGGGTTCTGAGGCTCCCTGGTTTCTGTGGGATTCCTACAGACGGATTCTGAACTTCCTGCTGGCAGGAGCCTGTGGTTTTATATTGGAACAAAAGAGAAATATCCTGGTAGGAAGTGGAGCCTAGGATTGCATTTCAGGCTGGTGATGTGTGTGCAGTGCAGGTGGCTGGTTCCATGCCCAAGTGTTACTTCTGTTGGTCCCTTTATAACCCTGATGTTTTCCTGTTGTATCGATATGTTGGTAGTTTCTTCAATTATTAATCAAGGTGATGGATTGTTCTAGAGATTTTTTGCTGCTTGAAGTTTGTTTCTTTTTTAAAAAATGCCCTGTAATGCAGATGCTCCTTTTGTAATTTCACAATTTCTTAAGCTTCTTGAAATTCTACCAGGGTTGTGTTTGAGATTGGCAAGTTTTAAATTGTAGGACTGCCATTGCAGTTTTTGATAGCTGGACTAAATAAAGTGGTGCTGTAAAACACTTCTCTCTTTCCAAAAAAGCAGTGAGAAGGTAGCCAGACGTTGAATGGCAGTTGGTTTGCAAAGCAGTTATCTTTATAACATGTTACTTAAAAATATGCAAATGTGCTCAGACATTGGCAAGTGTAAATTTAGTGGTGATTAAGTGAAATCATAAGTTATGCTTCATAATATCTTTCAATCTCTTTTTTCTGCTTCTCTGGGCAGTAGCAAGTGTTTTTTTTTCTAGGGTGTCAAGTTTAGATTATAAATTAGAAATGTGTAAGGAAAGAATGCTCCCTGCACTGACTCACTCTGGTGTCTGGTCTTTATTCCAGGCTATATTGATGACAAAGTATGCTATAAATTTAGAACATCTACAGCCCTGGAGGTGGCAAATTGCTTTCTGCTTTACCTCCAGTGTTTGCATGCTCATCAAGCTTGCTTCTTGACCTTTTCTACACCAAATTGCTCTTGCACAGCAGAGCAGTGGCACAGGTGTGCTCTTTAAGGGAAAAAGGCAGCCTTTCTGGGATACCAGTTTGTAAAACTCCTGCTTGCCTCCCTTTGCTTTCAAAAGTATGAGTTTTCTTTATTTTGATTTTTTTTCTATTACTCCTGAGAGCTTATATAATCTATAAATCTTCAAAATACCATCTAGAAACTAATTTAAAAAAAAGAGGTTTGTGATTTTTACATGTTTTTGTTTAATGGGATCTGTGCTGGCTAATCAGAAATCACTTCTGTTAAAATTAGATCCTGAAGTAAACATTTGAACAGTCTCTAATCTTCACATGGGAAGCCACCAGAAGGAGAAATTGGAAGAAAGGCCATGTGAGTGCTGCTGCATCTGACCCAAGGCTTTGTTTGTTCCCTTCTCTTTGGGAGCCAATCTCTCCCCCTTGGAGCAGCTGAGTAGCTTCCCTCACATCTTGAGCTCATTTGGTATCCCAAAATCCCTTACTGTACTAGTTTTTGGGGAGAAGATGCTTTCTGGATTTGTCGCTTGATAGGTACACAGACAGTTGTTGAGGAATTTTCCTTCCCTACTCATTTTATCTTTGTCATTTGTGCAAAGAATTGACTGAGCTCCCTGAATAGGGGACTTAGGTGTTAGACTTCAAACAGATTTTTGAAAAAAATCCTTTTTTACCTGAATGATGGTGTGCATAAGTGTTGTAGGTGGGGATCTGGTTGAGGGTGGATGCCAGAGGGTGCATCAGTGCCTCTGAGAGATCTGCAATTAATTGGTTTCATTTCCTCTCTTGACTAGATCAACTAGACAGCAGCAGCTTTCCTCTCAGCAGTGAGGTTCAGCACTAAATTAAACTCTGCTATTACACACCTAGCTCTGCAAATTATTTCTGCAGTCATCTACAAGTGGTTTTTCTCAAAGACAGATGATGAATGTAGGAGAGGGAAACATCTCTGCAGAGAAGCTGCTGCAGCAGCCCTGGTGTCCCTTGTGCAGTTTCACAATGAATGAACTCTCAGCAATAATTCTGTCAGTCGTGTCCTGGAAATTTGGGTTTATTGCTACATAAATATGGGCTTGGTTTGGAGTTGTCATTATCTTTGTTCTGGGTAATTGTCTACAGATCGATCAAAATCCTAAAAATAGCAGCTGATAAGATATGGGACATGCTCTTCATTTTTTATTAATCTGAGGTGGTGCCATCAAAGTAGTAATTACATTTCCATGGACTAATTTTATGGAGCTTGAATCTGTAGGTTTCTTTCTGCTTTCACCTTTTTCACCATTTTCATACTGGAAATATCTTTTAAAACTTTTACTAAATTTAATTCTTTTACTGCTTCTTTTTAATTTCTCCACAGATTTGAACACATTTCTCATCTGTGGCATTCAGTGCAATTACATGACTTTCACAGACCTTGAAAAATCTTTTAGGACTGTACTTGGGTTTTTTTTCCCAATAGTTTTATATATTTTTATGCACTAAAATACATTTGTGCTGTTAGAGTATTGTGGTCTATCACCAAATTCATCTGTACAATTTTTTTTGCTAGCCTGACACAACTTTTGTAAGCTCACAATGTCTCTTTTTGGCATGACATCACATTGTCACATAATCAGCTGGCATTCTGGTTTTGATGGATTTAAGCTGAGAAGTTTGTGCCTGAGCTGGAGGGGTACACAGAATCCTTGGAGCAGCTGAGGAATGTAGTCCTGCAGGAGGGAGGAGGTTCCAGCAGGCAGTGCTGAGTTCTGCAGCAGCCTGTGACATTTCCATGCCATCCTGACAGTGTTTTGCCTTCCCTGCTGTGCACGGGTGGAGGGCACGGAGCTGGATAATTAAACTTTGAACCAGTAAACAGAGTTGAGGGCCCGGGGCTTTGAAGAGCAGGAGATCACAAGGACAATTTCCTGTGGGTTGCTTTGCCTGGGATGCAGCTTCATGTGGAGCTCAGCCCCAGCCCCTCCTGGCACCAGCAGCAGCCTGAGGAAATGTGGCACAGGAGCTTCATCCCTCTGCAGCCACAGTCCAACCCATTAAGGGCTTTTGCAAATTGAATGGGTGATTTGTACTGCAGTGTCATCTGCTTTCTCCTCCAAAGCTCTTTGGTCTCTGTTTTAGCAACGATTCCAAAATGAAATTTGCCTTTATTACATCATTGCTAAACTCATATAGTTAGAACTTACACCCTTTGGATATTTTTTCTTCAGGTAAAATTGGGGGCAAATCAGACTAAAAATATTAGAATTCAGTCTTCCTTTTTGGTGCTGATGTAAGTGCTGTAATCCCACAAATGAAGCTCTGTATGTGGAAGTGTTGCCTGGCAGTGCCTCAGCAGGGAGCACCATGGTCTCTGTCAATGGAGGCTCTGCCATTCCAGCCCCATCACCTCTAGAATTTCTCTCATTCTGTCCTGCTGACAGGGTGACAGCCCAGGAGTGACTGTACAGACTGAAATGCATCTCAAACAGGCTGTGCACATAATTGTATCTATATACACATGTATGCACAGGCTTTATAGCAACTCAACTGAAAATGTCAGTACTGAAGGTCAGGCTGCCCTGTGCAAAAGAACTTTAAATTCTTGTGGAGAATATTTATTTACTATTGTCAGCTTTGAGTTTTTATGTGTTATTCACTGTCAGGAATCTCATCCTCCAAATAAAAAATAGACCTGCCAGAAAACTTCTTACCTACCTTAGAAATATCCTATAGGAAAAAAAAGTATTTATAGATTAATTCATGTTTCTTGCTGACTTTGTAAAATAATTTGAGGGTACATAGTAAACTTTTATTAAGAATTTATGGTTTCCTGGCTTACATTTATAGTGTATTGATAAGAATAATCTCATTGTTTTAACATGGCTCTGTTGGCTTGTATTCTTTTCTCTGCCTCCCATTGGTGTTTTTTTTTAATGAGTCAAAAAGAAACAATACCCCTAGGGAGGACTTCAGAGCAGAAGGTAAAGTTCAGAACCAGAAAATTGTTTTCTTGTATGGGACAGCACCTGGCTGACCCTTTGCTGTTTGAATGTGGCCTGAAATTCTTTGTGGCTGGAGTGTAAAACCTTTGCCTGCCATTGCCCTCTGGCAATTAGCAAGTCAGCACAGAGCTGGAGATTTTTGGTATCAGAAGAGGAGCAAGTGGGTGGTGGTGGCTGCAAATCCCCTCAGCACTGTCCCTGGGAGAAGGGAGCACAGCCTGCATCCAGCAGGTGAGAGGGACATGAACAGGGTGAAGATTGAACCCTCTGAAATGTTTTGTGTCTCACTGCATCATGATCCAGCAGAAAATACCCATTTTCTCACTGCCTGGCTGGGATAACTGTCTGCTATCTGGGATGGAGTGAGGGCGTTTCATAGCACAATGAGTGGGGGGTTATTTTTTGTTTTCTTTTAACTTCAAGGCAAAGTGTGACATTCTAATGCCTTTTTAACCTCTGAGCACTTTTTCAGCTCAAAAGCAGTTTAGTGGTAAACAGTAATTAACCTGAAGGGAAACACATCTTTGGGTTTTATTGTATCTGAGTACATGGGTCAAATTAATAACACTGCAGAGGTATCATCTGTGGCATTTGAATATATTAGTAGAAAAAATCAGCAGACTTAATTTAAAATTAATATTTTCAGAGATTAAGAACACTCCTTTATTAGAGCAGTGGTGTTTTGAAAGCTTAAACTTTTTGGTAGTTTTTAAGACAATTTTATTCTTTCGACATGGTGGTGGACATCAGATGAAGGTTTGGGGTTATTTAGGTTTTTGTTTGCTTAGTACCTGATTTCTGATACAATTCCTTTGTAATGTTTCAGAGACAGTTTGTTAGTGCAATCTAACTTTTGTATTTATGAACAGAGGACAAAGATGCTGTTACTTACCAAGGATCACAAACCCCACAAAAGGGAATAAATTTTTAACATCCAATATTTTCAAAGCCTATTACTAAGTCTTCAGAGGAACTAATATATCATCCTCAACCTTGCTTTAAGCATGTCTTAGAAGGGAAAAAAAGAAAATCAGAACATTGAGATTTGTGAAGCAGCATCTTAGGTTTCAAAAGATCAGCTGTTTAAGGGGTTGAAATCAGCCCAGGGTTTGTAGGACACAGAATTGGCACCTCCATCTGAGGGTGTGCTCAGTGTTCCTCATGTGCTCTGGGGTTTTTTTTCTTTAAATCACTTTGGCATCATCTCTGCTGCACAAATGGGGTCTGAAGGTAATAATGGACCAGCAGGTCTTTTAAATGACTAATGACCTTCCTAACAGAGAGAACAAGAGGAAAATGGTGGTGGGAGGGCAAAGAAGTCTAAATTCACTCAGTGGTTTTTACTACCTGAGAATTCTCTCCCAAGCTGTTTATAAAATATTAGGTTTGCATTACACAGCTGAAGGAATTCACAAAATGTTAAAGCTGTGACTAAACCCAGCCTGTTAGGGTTTTTCCCTTTGGTGCTCAGAGAAATGGGAGTTGAGGGAATTGACAATGAAACATTGCAAGTTTTCAGCAGAAATATAGCTAAGAATTGATATTTTAAATGGGGTGGAAGGGAATTAAACCCAAACACAAACTTCAGCACCCTTACCCCAGCAGTGTGGGGAATGCATTGCTCTGGGAGAGCTCCTTCTCTTTTTACCCCCACCCCATCCTCGAGTCCTGCAGCTCTGCAAAGCTCTGCTCAGCAAAGCAGGGAGAGATGGTAGGAAAAAGCCAGAGTTGGAAACTCTGAAGAAGGGCCTTTGAAAGGAGATCATGTTCATTCTCTGGGCCACACAGCATTAGGAATTTCCATAAGGGTGAAAGAATTTACGATGTGCAGCTCCTGCAGCCTGGGAAGCTTGGTGTGTTTTTCCTCCAGGAAGGGCTGGTATTCCTTGAGTCCCTGCTCACCCGGGGCTGGGGGGATGCCCCTGGGTGATGCCATCCTGGCAGTCCCCTGCTGGGGAGATCCTGGCCTGCCGTGCCCTGTGTTGGTAACAAATTTGAAACCTTTCTGTGCTGTGTCACAGGTTAGCAAGGATGGCATTGTCACTCACATCACCAATGCTTCACTGTGACACAAGCTTCCCTCTGAAGCTGAACACAGCAAATATTATCCAGGTTCACTGTTAGAAGCAGATTTTTAGAAATTTTGTTTTAATTCATGGTTACTTTTGATGTTCAAAGAGTGTGTTTAGTTACTTAATTGAGACATCTAAGTAGTTTTAGCAAACATAACAAGTTATACTTCACAGCAGTGGTGTTCCCAAGAATGGAAGACAGAAAATATTTGAGGTGAATGTCCTTCAGTTTTACAGAAGTGAAGAACAGCAGCCCAGGATTCATATCTACAGTGTGACCCTCTACTCTTTTCAAACTACTCTTTTTGGCAATCCATCAGGAGAACTGAGTACTTGGACTTAAATGTCATAAAGGTCACACAAAAATCCCCTGGCATAACCAGTAATATAGCTGGGAATCTTATTTCCAGAGCTCCATTTAACTTTGAGACCAGGCATTTTCCTCCTGTCACTACTCATTCCTGGTTGAGTGGATCTTTTTCTTCAGCAGCTGTGTCAGTGACCTCCTGCCTCTCCACAAATGCCATGTACCTGTTTCTTGTCCTTAAACCTTTGCTCTTCTTCAGCTCCAATAGAATATTTTCACTTTATGACAGGGGTGTTGGGAAGGACTTAGATGGTTCTTTCAGGATTTTTGTGGTGTCCAGCTCCAGATTGATGTCTTGCTTTGCCTGCAGAAGGCTCAGTCCTTTCCCCAGGAGCCTCCAGCTGAACCACAATGTGCAAGGCCAGTGACACAAGTGATTGTGGTTTCTGCTGCCTGGTCCCATTTCTCCCCTCAACCTGACAGAAAAATCCACCACAAGGAAACAAACATAGCCCCTTGTCAGGCACAGGTGGGGATAGGAGAGAAATAATCCTTAATTTGCGCGTGTTGGAGGTGGGAATGTGCTTTGGAGCCATGGCTTTGGTTTGGTGGAACTCAACAAAGAAGAGATTTCAGTCACAGAGGAGCAGCTGCTCACCTTTTGATTGACCAGACCAAAGCATTGGCCCTTTCAACACGCTGTGCAATGTGGAGAGGTCCAGAAGAAAAGCACTAATTTTTCAACTCAACAGAACACAAAGGTCAGGATATTTTTAAGTTCATACCATTCAGTTTCTGAAATGCTTTGTAGTGAGCTATAACCCTGTGGTTTCAGAACAGAGCAGTTATTCAGGTTTAGTAACATGAAAAGAGTTTTATGAGGTTGGGTATAAAGAAGTGTTTCCAAGTTATGCTAGGAAGGCATATATAATTACTTTTGAGACTGTTCTCCAAAAAAATCACTTGAAATACCAGACTGATAGATATATGTAATATTAAAATTAAAAAAAGAAAATCTTTTTATTTTCTTTTTTTTTCCCCTAATAGCACTGTTCTGCAGTAAAAGTGCAGTCAGTTGCTTCAGTGATTAAATATCTGGAAAAGCTCTGGAATGGCTTTGTACATGGGTAAGTTCCTGGCTGTGGACAAGGCTTTTGGGTTTGCTCCTCTGGACAGCTTCATTAGCTTTACTGGTGACAGAGTCTGACTACAGCACAGGCCAGTCTGAGTGATGCTGTAGGGGATTTCTGCTGACAGAATTGAGCTGATGTACAGGTTTGGGGTGCTGGTTGGTCAGAATGGGAACATCTTTGTTGTTTAAAAGCATTTTATAAATTGGGAGTATGATGGCTATTGCAGGTGGCTGTGTGATCACATGAGCTTCATCTCAGAGTGAGATCAGTATTTTCAAAATGAAACTTTTAATTCTACAATCTTCTCCTATATTAAGGTTAATTAAGAACACAGTAATTTTGAGTTTCCTCATTCTCTAAGAAATTTTCCAATGGAAGAAGTGAGTGATATCCTGTCACATTTCCTTTTGGTGCAAAGGAGTGCTAAGAAATTCTAGGACATAGAAAATGGAATATATAATTCTATTTCAGTTTTTGGAATTTAATTATGTAAGAGGAATTAAAAACACTGCCTTGGAATTTTCAGACTGTCTGATTTGAATCAAAGTAGTCCTATGTGCTGCTGCAAGTATGCTGGAAAGAAGAAGGGAGATAAATCTCAGTTAGGAAAAAAATCTGATACCTGATCCTGCTTTAAATGTGTTTAAGTGATATATTCATCTTGAGCATGGTCTTGCTTCTGATAGTTTTTGCCCTGTGGTTTATTTTGCAATTGCTAAAGCTATTCCAGATGCCAGAAGTGTCAAACAGACAAAGCAGTGATTCCAGTCGACTTAAATTCAGATTATTGATTTAAGGGG
This sequence comes from Peucedramus taeniatus, assembly GCA_013400575.1. NCBI lineage: Eukaryota > Metazoa > Chordata > Aves > Passeriformes > Fringillidae > Peucedramus > Peucedramus taeniatus. The sequence goes on along the minus strand of WBNO01019037.1, from coordinate 860,620 downwards.
TCAGTAGCAGCATAAAAATATATTATACATTTAATGTGTGAACTGACATATAAAGTCTTTGAGTGGCATTATTTTGGTGACAGGCAAATATTTAGTATGGTTTGAATTCAAAATCCATCAGTTTTTAAGCTAGGGTAGGTAGAAGTGTTTGTAAATATAATTTAAAAATGAAAAATCAGAAAGGAGGATTGTCACATTTTGTTACAGAGCTTTGGAACCAAAGAGCCATTCTGGATTTATGGTTCAAGAGAAAGTCAAACATGAGTTATAGGGTGATTGATGGGAAACTAGGCCATGACTGTAGTGCGAGCACACTTTTGTGGAAAAAAGGATTTTCACCATCACATGTTTTCCTTTTTTTTCCAGGTATGTTTAGCCAGAGATTTTCTTTCACTTGCCTATGCTCTAGGATTTTTTGTCCCTTTGAAGGATGCAAGGCTGTTAGCATTGCTACCCTCTGTAATGTTGAGTCAGGGCCTTTGGGGTATAAAAATAAAGTAGAAAATTAGACCAGTATTTATGTAGAATTATCTAATACTGATCATTGTTATCTCCTGAATCCACAGTGTGAGAGCAAGTACATTTGTATGAGTGGCCTGTGACTTGAAAGCTGCTCTGTGTAGGTTTTCCCCTGAAGATTTATTGATATTAGATGAGGAGTAGACATTGAAATCACCTCTGGGTAAGGGATCAGCTGGCATGGCCAATGCAAAGTGCACTTTAGACTGTGAGTAATTCTAGTTGTCTGTAAAGTTTTTGGAAATATTTTCTAAGTGATGTCAGTATTTTAACATCACCATTGCTGAGAGCTTGGCCTTTCTATTGCATCCCCCCCCCTCCCTGCCCCCAAAACCTCAGTTAGAATTAAACAAATGGCTTTAGCTTTAAAATATAAACCCATAAAACTGTGAGTATAATGCTTGGAGACCCCCCACCACCACACACACTTTTAATTAAGTGACTGTGTTGTTTCCAGATGAGAGGAAAGATGACTCATTAGGTGATTTAATCTTTATTTTGTATTCAGAAAGTTAAAGCTACATTCTAAGAATCACTTCAAGTTGCACGTTAGCACCTGCATCATACTTGGATGTACCGTGTCTGTTCTCAAACTAAATTTTTTCTGTCTGATTTTTTATTGTCTAAAGCTTAATTTCTAGAGTCTGAACTAAAGTTTGAGGTTTAATAAAGTTTTAACCTCATAAAAGCAGTGTTTTGTCATGGAAAATGCCAGGCTTCCACCAGGAAATTGTACTTACACCTTCCATTATCAATATAAGAGGTATTATTATAGTCATGAGTCTTAAAATAGAAAGAAAGAAGACACTTATATCAATAAGAGACTTTGCACTGGGATTCAGAAAGCTTGGCTTGTTTACAGATTTGCTTGTGTTTAACTCTGTGGTCATGGGCAAAAATCTGTTACTTATAATTGTTCCTGTGCCATTATTTACTTTTCTTCCATCAGTAGCTCAGTGTAGAGCATCTCTTTGGCTTCCACCAACCTTACCTGAGCCTCTGCCCTTGCTGAGATGAAAATGGTGACCACTGGCCAAACCTGAAATGCTTCAAATGGCTGCAAAGTTGCAGCTTTTCCACTGGAGTACAGGGATTTACCTGGAAGCATGGATTGGCTTCTGGGAGAAGCACAGAACTGACTGTACACCTCTGCACAGATTTTAAAATAAAAACGTGATGGTTTTGTTGCATCAAGATACAATAGTTCCCATATTCTTCTTTTATTAGAAATGAAGGAAAAGCTTTTCAAAAACCCCAAGTTTTGCTTTACACCCTTTACTCTTTGTCTTTAATTAACCTTGGAGGGTGGTAAAACACCTCTGGGTAGTTTTTTGGGTTGGCAGTTGCTTATTTATCAAATGCAATGGAATGGTGAAACATTAACAATCCCCATTAGATGTCAGGACTTGGACAGATGCAGAAAGATGTGTCTGTTAAACTCAGTTTAGAGGAGAGATGTGTAAAGTGTTTATTGCACCCTCAAATTGAATTTTTGCATTGGTGATGGCACACTGAACTTACTTTTCATGCTGTGACTATGGTTATAATGAAAGTTTTAAATAAAATCTCTCAGTAAGTGTGTGTTTTTATATGTGTAGCATAGTTTTATTCTTTGACTCCTTGGCCACGCTGTAGCTAAAGGAACAGGGGGAACATTTTCCAAAATGATGAATATTTCCTGAGTAAAAATGAGATGTTGTTGGGAATGTAGAGAAAGACAGACTAAATCTCTTCTGTTTCCAGCATGCTGTCAGCTGGGCTGAGTCATAAATTCTTCAGTCAACAGCAGTTCTACAAATGCTGGGAACAGAAATGTTAGTCTTGTACAGAGAGTAAAGAGCTGAGGCTTGCAAGTGGACTGAAAGGACTATGATTCATTAAAATCTGAGAAAAGTAGAGGTCCACAGGTGAGAACAATATATTCTTGTCATGTGCCCTTTCAGCACAGCACAGTCATTCATCATTCTGCTCCTTGCTGTAACCAATGTGTGAGGAGCTGTGTTTCCCTTCTAGGCATCTTTTCCTTTTTTCCTTCTTCTTTCCCCCACCCCCATCCAAAAAAATGGCAGTGGAATTTTGCTCAGATATTTGCTTCTACTTCCCTTGTTGAATCTTCCATAAATCTTTATCTGTTGGGTCAATTACAAGTCATTACTCAAATAATTCATTATAGGCTTCAGTAAAGTTAATATGGTTAAATTATGAACAACTGGAGGTTGTTTTCTTTCCTGAAGTTTTCCTTGAGGCTGGCAGAGTGGTGTGAGGGGCCACAGGGGCTGGGGGAAGAGCAGCCCTGCAGGAGCAGGGACAGGGCTGGCTCCTGTCTGACTGACTCAGTGGTTTGGGCTTTGTTTTTATAATAATTACACCCCTCCTATTTTTATTCTTTATCATTTAGTCCACATATAAAATAGAACAAATTTCTTTCCTGTCTCTTGTTGAAGTAAGAGGTTCTCTTAAAGCAAATTTATTGTGGATTTACAGGCACAGGGGAATGGTGCTTCCCAGCCTTGCTGGCAGAAATGTTCCAAGCACACAGTTCACTACTTTGTGTGACCTAATAAGGAGAAAAAAACCATTATTCTTCTTAAAGACTGTCGTTTAATTAGCTTTGTAATGGATTTCCTTTGACTTCCTCTGCATGAGAACTACTCCATTAGTTCATTACTATGATTTAAACACAGCTAATTACAATCATAGCTAAATAATTGTATTCAGGTATTTCAGCATGTTTTGGTTCTCATATTAGCAGTTTCCAGGCAATGCATCTCACTTGTGTTTCATTTATAGCCTTTTTACAAATGAAGTGATAGTAACATAAATGTCTTTGTTTCTATAAAACAAAAGGGAAAATCAATAATGTCATCTATAAAGAATGCAAGTGTACCAGCATTGAAATGATATAATGAGTGTGAAATGCTTCTTGTCCACTTCTGAATGAGAATATAATATTCTTCAATAGCAGTTGGTATCTTCAGATTTACTGGAATGGAAACCAACAAACAGAACTACTTGGTGGAATTTCAGTCCCAAAGCCTGTAGGGTACAGATTGACACATCAGGCAGAGGTTAAATGACTTTATTTTTACATAGTGGACTAAAGATAAATCACAAGTATTTCAAAAGTGGAACAGGTAATGTTTTTTCTTGATATGATGGTTACTAAGAGCTAGTAGTGGATTATCCTGTTGTGTAGAAAACAGAGTAACTAAGCAGAGACTCCTTTCCTGTCCAGTGGAAAAGACAAGTCTGAGGTTGCAAGGAAGGTATTTGTTGGTGTGGGGAGTAAACTGATGCTTCATAGGTGAGTTGTGAGAGCAGGAAATTGGGATGATCTCAGTACTGGAGGAGCTGTTCCCAGAGCTTCCCTGCCCATCTGTTCCTGCCCTTTTTCTGTGTGTGGAAATGCAGCCTTGCTCTCTGGGGGTTGGGACTGGGCTCTCAAACACACTGGTGCCAAGTTTGTGGAGTCTGCAGATTTTCTGAAGATACTTTCCCCCTGACATTTTGTAGTCTGAAGATCTGGTTGGGTGGAGGATTTGATGCTTGTTATGCCTGTTCCAGCTTCCCTAATGTGCCTCAAGATAGTGCTGTCAGGTGGATATGGTGTGCTGGTCATTGGGATATTGAGGATATGAGGATATTGAGTGCTGGGCTTGGTGCATTTGATGTGTGTAGTTCTTTATGACCATAGATGTGACAGTGATTTAAAATAGACTCAAGTCTATTTTGTGTTCTCCATAATTTTGGTATGGGAGGTTTTCCAGCATGAGCATATAGTGAAAACTCAGAAGGCTTAACTTGGAAAAACCCAAAGCTTTGCAAACTGTGATGTGGCTGAGTCTGTATTAAAACTGTAATATTAAATACGCATTTTCAGCACAAACATTTGTACTGTTAATTTACTTTGTGTCTTTGTGCTTTTGGAAAGCTTTATATGTGTGATTGTAGTAATGCTGTGGAGTGGGGTAAGGCAGGTTCATAAATCTAAACCAAGCCACTTTTAGATTGCAAACGTGTCTGCAGGTCATTTTCCATTTATGCAGAAAGAACAGTTGCTGTAACTGGGATGTGGTGTGGATCCTTTCACTGTACTGGAAGTACTTATGTACAAATTGTGCAGATGACAGAGTGGGAGCAAAGGTTTATAAAGTGACTTGTCTCCTGAGCTGCCAGAATTGGGCTGCACCTGCAGCCCCTTGCCCCTGCTGTCACCCCAAACTACCCTGGAATGCTTTGGTGCTCCAGTGGGAGTGTTGGACCTTCACCCTGCTCACCTCTGCCTTCTAAACTGTGATTTACAGGGTTTACTTTGTTCAGAAAGTCTCACTAAAACACTGAAAGAGCAGCACAGAGGGTTGTGTTTTTGAGATAGACATTGCTCGTTCTCATGGGCTGCACATTTTCCTTCAGTTCAGGCATAGACTGGGATGATATCAGGTGAGGGAGGATGGGTTTAACTTCCCTGCTTGGCACCATTCTAACAAACTTCTAGCAGAGAATGCTTGGGATTCCCCCCCCCAAACCATGCTTGAACAAAGTTGGTAAATAAGAAAACAATACTTGAAGGAAAAGGAATTCAGGATTCTACTGCAAGTGCTTTGGGTAGTGGAAGGGCTGGTCTGACTAGAGAGCAAACAAGGCTGTAGCTGGTGCTATAACTTAAACTTCCATCTCCATTTGAGTGGAATCTTCATGGGTAGAAGCAGAATGGTTTGTGGTGTGTGCCTGCGAGTTTCCACCATCACAGAGGGGAAGGCAGGCTCCTGACTCTTCATGTGGGACACATCATGCAATTTATTTGCCCTGTGGTTTATACAGGGCTATTTTTCAAAACACCAAATTGTAATGTTATAGAACACGCCACATGTTTTTGTATTGCAGTTGTAGTACAGACGTGCCCAACTTTCATTTTTAGTGTATCCATCTTCCTGTGGTTGATGCTGTAATGTGCCTCCATTTCGTGAAAAACTCCTTTGCCCCTTGTTGCAGCAACATAAAGGATATTGTTCAATTTTTTTTTTTTAAATACTTATTTTTTCTGCAACTTGAATACCATTCTGTTCAAGTTACCAATTTAATAGTGCTGACTTTCAGAGTAAAACTTAGTTTTACTGTTTCATTTCTCTGTAGCTTATTAAAATACTGTCTATATTTTCATACATTTAAATTCTTGTACACATTTTCTGATTTTACAGAACAAATTAAAGCATGTTTTCTTATTACTGTACATCATTTTTATAGTTCTTTTTCTCACTCTATAATCCCAGTGGGATTTTTTTCCTATGCCCTTCAGTGGTTTATGTAATAAACCCTAAATGAATGAACACGTTGCTCTTTGCTAGTAGATAATAATTAAGGAAATGCCTCAGATAATAATTAAGAAGGTGCCTCAGAATATTTCTAGAGTTGTATCTCAAGGAAATATCTTAATTTTAGCCTGCAGTTTGCTATTTTTTGATGAGCTATATGGCCCTGTTCTACTTCCAACACTTAAAGAATGTGGTCTGCTAAGAACAGATGGTGTCATTTAAGTTTTATACTGATTCTACTTAAACTTTTAAATGAAGTCCTTATGCTTTTAAATGTTTAGTTAAGACTTACTGATTGTTAGCAAATTGAGAAAAGTTGGTCACAACTGATTACCTGTTTAGAGACTGAAAGAAGTAATTGTCTCAATTTTGAGAACTCTGTAGTCATTAACGTCATTAGTGGATTCCTGTCATCTTCCAAAGGAAACAGTGAAGCTGGTTCATAAGCTGGGAATCATAGGTGGACTTGGGCTTTTCCAAAAGCCAGGAAGTGGTAAAACACACATGTGGTTTGCTTTAGTTGGGAAATTAATTTGGATTCTCCACCAGTGAGGCTGATACCAATGAGAAATCACTAATGTATGTGCTCTGCTGTGACACTGTCAAAACAGATTATTTGAAAGCACAGAAGTGATGTGTTTTTGTCAGCTGCTTGCCTCCCTTTATGCAGCTACAGAAGCTGTTGTTTGTGTAAACTGCCTTTCACATATTTCTCAGTTTTCAAAGTTACTAAAGAATATTGTTCATCATCTACACTATTTGCTCGATAACTGCATTAATTCAGCTAAACTTTCATTTAGAGAGCTATGAACATTTTTTAAAAAAACATCAGCATCAAAAATCCCCAAACCAAAACCCACCAGACCAAACTCTCAGAAATCCTGATAATGGAGTGCCAGTTGAGAATGTGTCTTGCAAGAGATGAGTGAATAATCTCAGTACAACACTCCGTGGTACATGTGCTCCCAAATGCATTGCACTGTGCCTCTGATTGCTTTCCCTGGGACATCCTGATAGCAGACCTTGTGATGAAAGGAAAAAAATACTGCATGCCAACTGTTGATCCTGCCATTCTAACATAGTTTCCCCCTCAAAATTCAGCCATCCTGATTAAGATATTTCAAGTTGTGTTTTCCACGCCAGGCTGGGCAGAGGCAGCGCTTTGTGTGTGTGTTCCCTGCTGTGAAAAGTCAGCCAGTGAAGAGGACTGGGCCAAACCCAGTGTCTGAACAGTGGAAGGGATTATGGAGTGCTCACATGATAATTTGTGCTGTCGGAGTTCTGATCTCTGGCAGGGGAAAAGGACAGTATATCTGCTGCAAATAATTTCCAAAGGGATCAGGTACTCAACTGTTCCCATCATCATGAATTTGTATTTCAGCATCTTTCCTAACTCCTAGAACTGCAGAGGAATTTTAGGGGTAGCCTAAAAATTTCCGTGGTCTATGAAACATGTCAGCACAGCTCTGTGTGCCCCTCAGTGAGAAGCTGCTTTCTGGCTGCAAAAATGTGTCTGCACTGGGTTGTGACAATACAGTTGAACATTATTAAGTGCTGCTCTTTGGGATTTGCTCCACGGTTTGTGGTGTTTGGTATTACTAAAGACTGTGTAACTATGAAGAATTTGCACCAAGTTGTAAGTGTAGAGTTCATTTCGGTAAAGGGGTAGAAAAAAATAATCTGGGGTGACAGAATATGAACCATTGCATTGCCATGGGCATTGTGTGGTTTTGCCAATTAATTAAATGGTGTTTGGTTACATGAGTGTGCTGAGTACCCACCAGGCTGGTGTGGTTCATTGTGGATTAGCCTTGGCTCAGCCTGTGAGAGGGGAACTGCTGCTAATGAAGAAGTGATTCCACTTAAGGAGATGCAGATGTGCCATGAAGTGTCTGTGAAGCAGTGTGTTCTGTGCTGTTTGTTTGTGTAAATAGAATATGGGCTCCTTTTGAAGCAGCAGAATAAACTTAATCAGCTTCAGGAAACTAATGAACTGACACTACCAAAGGGGCAGGAATATTGATTCAATCACTAATAAGAAAAACTTAATAATGAAATGTAGCCTTCCATAATGTGTAAATTAAAAGCAGATGCTGAAGATGAATGAATGCATGGATTAATATTGGGTTTTTGTTGTCAGAATTTATGTTGATGGGAAATGGAGGAAATGTACCCTTACAGAAATATTTTGTAGTGGTTGTTAACACCTTATACTCTTTCTAGGACTTGACTGTTTCATGCACTGTAGTATAAATGTGTAAGCTGTTAACAGCAGGATGAACATTCAGCAAGTTGAACAAGCACCTGCTCCCATAACTGAATCATTGTTTAAATTCCCACTGCATTTCACAGGTTTAGACCCTGACAGGGATTCAGATTTACAGGGCAAGACATCACAGGTCTTGTGATGGAGCAGTGCCCTGCTCCAACCAGTTCTTGCATGCTCTGTGTATCCAAGGTGGCTGCGAGGGGATTGTGCTGAGGAAGGCTGAGGGGCTGGGAAATGGGGTTGGGCATCAAATGGAGCGGAAAGAACCGTTCCCCTAAAGTTATCAATAATGAAAGACTTCAGTAGCACGAGAAATTCCACCCCCTGCTTGCCCCAGGAAAGTGATTGTAGGAACAAGAAAACTATTTCAAGAACTCCAGGTAGTGGTAAGGCTCAGCCCCTTCCAAAGTTTCATTGTCTCCTCATCGTTGCAACTGACACTGGTGATCTTGCCAAAATCAAGTGCTTGCTACTCTTAAGCAAATATACTGTGAGTATAAGCAGTTTTACCTTTAAAGAATGAGAAATATACAAAGTGCTTGAATAGAAATGTAGGTTCATTTGAAAAAAAAAACAAAAACAAAACCAAAATAGCCCCTACCTCTCCACCAAGAAAACCCAACACTTGTTTGATTTAGAATGCTTCAGTTTGATATCAAAGTTATTTAAAGCCTCAAAGCACTGGATTTCACAAGGTGCTTTGTCAATGGGCTCTTAGATATGACAGTGGTTTAATGTTTTCTCCAGTGCACAGCCTCCTCTGCAGTGGGTGCCACTCTTAGGATATTTGGCATGTGCATGAATTCAGCTGTTGAATGTTCTCTCTATTTAGTTGGCCAAATTAGCCAGTCATTTGAGAGTATATATTCTACATTTGTATGTATTTTATATTTGTCAGACAATTTCTATGCTTTAAGAGTCATGAGCTGACTCAAAGTGGTGAAACAGCTATTTGTGCTGCTTTAATGACACTTTGTCTAAGTTAGACATTTTCCTCTGCTATGATTTCAGAGCATTGTTGCTTTGTGACCAGCTCAGCCTGCTCTGTATTGCTTTTTACCTTGTTAAATTGGTGGGAGAAGAGTACAAAAATGAGAGTAGAGAGTGAGTAAAATCTGGTATTTAGTTCCACATTGTCATGAAGAACCAGGTAGAGACATGAAGGGTTGATGCTGCAGTAGAGCTGTATCTAATAAAATCATGATGAGCATGTAGGAATTCTGTGACTACTAGACCCCCACAAAAATATTTTTGTTTTTTACCCTTCTTTCAGGCCTTTGCATCTAGGAAAGGGGGTAGCATCTGCTTTTGACTGGATGATGAGTGTGCCAGTTACCTGATAGCACCATTCTTCTCTTTTAGTTCCTCCTTTAAGCACAAAATGTAATTACTGTGGTTTGGGCCAGGCAGCTTCTACATGACATTCATGTCCTGGCTCTGAGGGATATTCTAATCCCTCATTGCAGTTAAACACCTTTCAGCAGTATTCCTAGGATGTTCTAGATAAATTTTTGCCATCAGTCTATCTTTCACAGGGTAAACGTGCATGTTAAAGGGGACACAACCCCTGTGCATGTTATTTCAGGCTGACTGGAGAATATTTAGGGATAACAAACCTCGATCTCATTGTCATAGGGCAAGCATTTGTCTGATTTACTAATCCACAGGACATTAAACAGTGTCTAAGCTAGAATTTGTCAGACCAAAAGTATGTAGGAGCTGGATTTGCCACATGCACACGATTCTCTTCTGCCTGACAGTTCTCCAGTCTGCATTTCCAGGCAGTTGGCTTCTCTCCCTCCCTCATTCCAGGTATTGCTTGACACCCCCAGCCCTCACAGTGTCTGTAGAACATCTCTGGATGGGGGGTGGGGTGTCTGATCCAATCCCTTCCCCGTGTCCCTGTGGGATCTGAGGACTTGGTGGGTGTGCTGGGGCCTTGCTGAACATGGAGAAACCAGCCTGGGAGCTGCTGGGCTGCAGAGAGGTGACCAGACACTCTGAGGTTATCCTGCAGAACATTGCTGTTCCTCCTCATTCCTTCCTGCTGGACTCCAGGCTGGAGATGAGTTTGACTCTTACTTTGAGGTACTTGATTCTTCCCTGAAGACATTGTTTAACTCCTGTTACCCACCTGTCAGAGCGAATCTCTCACTGTGTTCTTTCTCTTCAGGACACCGTCCCTTGCAGTTGCCTTTCTGTAAATCTTGGTTTGTAGTACTGACAGTGGAGCAGGGGGTGTAGGAAGCCTGGTCCTGGTGGAGTGTGGCTGAGCCTGTTGTAGCCTGGACTGACATTTAATATTGTTTCTGTTTAGTTTCAGTCAGGATAGGGAGAGGCAAAAATAATTCCGAGAAATTTTGTAATCCCCAAAGAAGAACAAAGGATGGGATTTAATGAACAGGCAACAGACAAGCCCTGAAATCCCAACAATACTTCACTGTTGATTGATTAACTTTGTTTCTAAAACATAGCTGACATACTAATGCTGAGATAAAAGAAATGTTTAGAAAACCTTTTTAGGACGTGATCTTTGTAATGCTGATTCACTGTAATCTGTCAGAATGTAAACTGTATACACTTAAATCCCAGATAATCCTATAATTTGCAGCTCTTCATACTTCAGATGATTTGTTATATATTTCAGAAGCAATACAAAAATCATATTTGGGTTTAGTTGTATTGCTTTTATTATGATAATATTTAGAGATTCCAGTGAAGAATGGAGTACCGCATGTGTTCAATAAAAATATGGTTTGTGTTTAAAGGATGTAAATTGGGAAAAGACCCCAAAGTTCTCAAGTAAGCCCTGAGTCAACTGCTCTGAAGAGAAGGCTCTTATTCCTTTCAGCTTCATACCTCGATCCTGTGTTTATCTTACGGATGAACAATCACGGTGTTACCTTTTCCAAGTTGCTCAATATGAATTGAATGTTATTTTCTGTATCGTGGAAGCCCCAAAGAAGCAGCACTGAGTATTTAACAGCAGCAGCATTGGGCTGAGTCACATTTGCCGTTTGCTCACATGATACTGGACCAGTCCTCCCTAATGTTTTTCCAGGAAATACCACGTTCAGGTATGCTAGGAGAGTCTGCCCTTGGTCATGATTACAGTCTTTTGTGGATGTGAAATGGCTTTGAATACCTTTGCCAATTTTTAACTAAATGTTTAAATATTTTACTTTACATTACTTAATTTACTTTACGGTCGTGACTGTTCATACTGTGTGGATTCACTTAATAGGAAACCTGTCTCGTCTAATCTGGTGCTGTTCAAGATTCTTTTTTTTTCTTTTTGAGTTTAGGAATTCCTTAGTTAACTGCTTTTGTGTGATTGCTGATGTCAGTAACAGGCTCAGTTCTGAAACATCAATGCAATTACAGGCCACAGGTGCAAATGCCCCTTGCCTTGGGAGAAACAGGTTTCATCCATCAATTATAGAGGCATTTAACCTTTCCCAAGGTAATTTAAATGTTTTCAGCCAGTAAGGACAGCTAATTCTCACCCTTCCAGTCCGAAGGAGCCCTGGCACTGCTTCCCCCTATCTCCTCACATCCTCCAGGTGGTCGAGGCTGTGGTGGTGGTGCTGACCCAGGCAGGCTCAGTCCCATGCCAAGATGTTTCTGAGCACTTCCACTGTTTAGTTAGAAGCAGCTGCTCCTCAATGTGCAGAAAACATTCATACTTCAACCTGCAGTAATAGAAAAATGCTTTCTATTAATCTTTTCCAGTTAATGAAGCCAAACACAGAAATAGCTCTAAGATTTAGATATAAAAGTCTAGGTATGATACAGCTGGCATAACAAAACAAGACATGGGTTTTGATTGAAACAGTTTGGGATGGTGGAACAAAAATCCTTATTGTTTTCTGTAAGTTGACAAATATCCCTTCCGTTCAAATATTTCTTTTAGAAATGAATTGCCATAGCTTTTTAATAGTTTGAGTAAAAAAATAATAATAGAAAAGTATCTTTTAACATACAAATATTAAGTTTCATTTTTGGCTTTACCTGTGTATACTTTTAAGAAAGTATTCCAAGTTGAGGACTAAAATCCCAGAACATTCCCCTAGTCTTAATTTGGTTTAGAAGTTCCTTGCTTCAGAAGCTGGCTGGAATTCCATCACACCTCTAACTTGCTATTTCTGAACCTATTAAATATGACATTCAACTCTTTTGTACTGCTGTGACATGTCAAGATTACTTCCTTGGTCTCTTCTCTATTTTTAGTTGCATTGATATTTTTTTTAACTATTAATGTAAAACCATTGAAAAAAGATTATTTTATGTATTTCTTTGATGTGATGCAGGTCTAACACTGGTGATTTAACAGACTCATGGAGATACTGTTGACTTTCCCAGTTTATATTGAGTTGGATTGCCTTGTATTTGCAGTGGCTGCCCTTTGGAAGTGAGCAAGCATCACTCAGTGTGCCAGAATTAATCAGGAAGCAGCATGGGATGATAGCCAGGAGGGGGCTGCATTTGAGTGCACCAGGAAGTAAATGGGAATTCAGTGGGTTCTGCAGCTGGAAGAGGCAAGTGTGGCTACCAGCAAGCAGAGGGGCTGACAGATGTTTTCAAGTGAAGGCATTTGACTCTTAGCAGCACGGAGAGCACCATTCAGGATCCCCCAGCTGCTGCTGGGATTTCAGCAAGCTGCCATAGAGCATCCACTGGGTGATTTCATGCTGGGCTTGATTGTCTGCTTTGCTGTGCTTATCCCTGGGATAAAGGGAGAGTGTAGGGGATAGTGGAGTGCTTCACATGTGGTCCTGTTACAGTGAAATGCCCGAAGATTTCAACTCAGTTGGACAAACACAGCAAAATAAATTGGATTTCTATGTGAGGAAAGGATAATTTTGCTGCTCTTTTCAAGCACTGTGCTAAAAGTATCAGTCTGGTTGCTGTACCTTGCCAGATCTCTTCCATTAGTTGATGAAAACAGTTATTAAATAAAAGGATAGCATAAGTAGAGTGAATGTTAAAACTCTCCCATATGAATTTTGTCTGAAAGAAAAGTATTTGCTGAAGCCAATGCATCCTCATTTATACTTCATTTAACCAGTGAAAATATCATACCAGCTGTGCCAACACTTAACAGTAATTGTGAGAAGTGCCCAACTTCTGCTTTGTTTGCTGAGAGTTGAAGACTGTAGTGAGGTGATGAAATCCAGTTAGCATTGTTATATCCTACCCTGAACATTCAGTGCTATTATATAACCTGTGTAGGCAAGTACCTTGGGTTGACATCTGAGTCTTCCCTTGGCAAGTGATGATTCTGTCTGTTGTTGAGATAGTTGATGTGGTAATGTGGATAAAATTAACTAAATGCCCAAAGAATCACAAAGCTGTGATGCCTGGTTTGCAATCAGATATGGCTGTTGTGTGGACAGATCCTCTTTTATAAGACATGCATTAAGTACAACATTTCTTTTGAAGATCATTGACTTCAAAATGTATTTGGTTGTGTGTGGTAATTTTAGTGTTTTTGTATACAAAGAAGCTGAAAATCAAGAGGTAGCATGGACTTTCACTGGGTCATGCAGTGGGTTATTCTGGCCAGAGCATTCAGCAGCTTGACATGAGGCCTGGGAAATTTGCTGTGAGGAAAACATGGTGTAACTCCTGATGGGTACTCTGGTGTGAACTCTGCCACACTCCATGTACACATTCTTACTCAAGATAGAACCAATTTCACAAAACCACCTTAAATTAGGCAAGCAGTATGCTTAAATAAAAGGTTGACACCACAACAGCAGCAGACAAAAGCAGCAGCTTTGCATCAGGTGGTGATGACAGATGACTTCCTAAGAAATGCCTTGATAACCCAAAATGGTCCAAAATTTGTTTGGAATGCCTTCCCCACACTCTGAGATTATCTCCTAAGGCTGCTGGTCTGGTACATGGTTTCAGAGGAACAGATGACACCTGGATGTGTAACCACGGTGAGTTATGATTTTAGAGTTCTCAAGGTGTGGTAAAACCAGTCATCTTTCTTTGTCATTTGCTTAAAACAAGGTCTCTTTGCACTGTGCACGTGGCCTTGAGCTTGGTAGGTGGAAAAAGTCCCTTTCCCTGCATTAGCAGATTCAGTGTTTCCCTTTCCCATCATATCTGAGTGGATGGAATGGCACTGCCATCTACAACAGCAGGACTGGCCTGCTTGATGAGGAGCTGGTATTTTAGCTCTGGCAGATGGTAGAAAATCAGGAGGCAGAGCTGTGATTTTGAAGGGGAAATCATTGCTCCTTGGTCACTCGAGCTCTCATTTGACAGCTGAACTCTGTAAAATGTCTGTATTTGCAGAAGAGATGATCAGTGGGTAGTGACAGTAAAAAATAAGATGCCCTTATTTTCTTCACTCTTGTTACACTTTCTAATGACTAAGGAGGCCTAGGGAAAACCTCCCACCTTGAAGTGCTTAACCAGATTCCACAAGGTCCATGAGTAGGTCCAAGGAGGAAAGACCTGTGATCTTAATCTGTGCACTTAATTGGTTAGGCTGGGGTAAGTTTAATGGGGAGAATTTTAATGTGTAGATGGCTCCAGATTTCATAAATATTTTAAATATGACTTGATGCCTTTGTAATAACTAGTAAAACAACCTGATCTTGTCTTGGAGGTATTTTCTGTAGTTGAGAGTATGAAGATGTTGCAATGAAACATCTGGAGTTCATTTCACTCCCTAAAGGAGTAAAGATACAGAGGCCTTTGAACAAAGGTTAATTTGTTCCTTTTTGGGTAGTATTTGTGTGTTACTTGTCCTGCTGTTGGAGTGAAACCGAGTTCCCACTCCCCATGTGAGGTGAGGCAGCAGGGGCTGACATGGATGTCACACATCACATCAGGTGTGTCACTCATCAGGTGTGTCACACCGTGTGCCCGTGCCAGGTGAGGTGTTAGGGAAGGGTAATGAATGGTATGATGGACAGGAGTGTGTTTTTCTACAGGAATTCTTTGGTGGGATCCATTCCAGAGGGTTTCCTGCATACAGCATAGCACAGAGATGTGTCTGCCCTGCAGACCAGGGTAACAGGCTGGATTGCAGAGGGACTGGGGAAGCCTGGTGCTAAACTGCAGATGCCTGAGATACTTAGGATGTGACTCTTCTAGTTGGGTTTCTCTAGTGATTTCTCATCTGAAGAGTAGGAAAAACCTTAAGATTTTGTTCCTTTTTTATCTTCTGACATATTACTACTTTTGAAACTGTGCATTGAATTTCACCCTTAGGTGTACAATAAAATTGCAGCTGGGTATACTTAAAATTATCTGTGTTAGGATTTTAAGATTCCAGCTTCTCTTTTTATTCTGTGTACAACTGGGATCAAGGGTTTCCTATAAGCTTTTCTGGAAGCCTAATTTCTCATTTAACTACTTTGATCAGTTTAGCATTGATTTAATTTGTAATGACTGTTTCCTTTATTGCTAGATTGCAAGATAAGTGTTGCCAAATTAACTTTATTTGTGTGTTAAATTGGAATTTTAGAGATGCCTTGCATTCCTTTGCAGGGAAGGTTTGTCACATGCCACTGTAAGTTGTTAACAGATAGCTTATTTTAAGAACTGATGGGCCTGTCCCTGCCCTGCCTGATTATCCCTGTGCCCCCTTAACTGCTGTGTATTGATTCCAATTAACATGACTGACATCCACCACTGAGGGTGAAGTTAATCAACCAGAGGATCTCCTGTTGTGAATTCATTTCCTCCTCTGAGCTTGTCCTGTGCAGTTGAGCATTTCAAGAGACTAATGCAGACACTGCACAGAAACGTCCAGTCTGGGCAACAAGTCTGAGCCCTGGAAACTTAAACAGCTTTTTAAAAGCTGTACTGGCCAAATAAAGTTGATACACTTCTGAAAGGTCAAGCAAACCACCTTTTCCTTCTATCTTGATTATTGATTACTGGAAAAGGCCATCAAACTTGGTCAAATTTCTGCAAATATGTTTTTCAGCCTAGGAGTGACTCAAATGAAACAATGGGAGGTTTTGTTAGTGGTGGTGGAGGCATCAGTTTTTATATTTGTGACTTGGATGGTGAAACATGAACAGTTTCTGGAACCTGGAAATTTTTAGGGCATAGAAAAATAAAGGTTACGGAAGTAGAAACTTTCTTATGTTGTTAAGATTTATGATGGATAAAATGTTTACATTTATAGAGTGGAGTTGTAGCTGGAAGCACTGAAGATCCCCCTGAGCACAAACCAGGCCACAGCACATGTTCAGATTGTCTGCAACAACCATCCCTCCTTCAGCACTGCACCTGGCCCTACCTGGAGTATGAAAATTACCAACTCTGGGCTAAAATGTCTGTTTGGATT
Source organism: Peucedramus taeniatus (assembly GCA_013400575.1). Taxonomy (NCBI): domain Eukaryota; kingdom Metazoa; phylum Chordata; class Aves; order Passeriformes; family Fringillidae; genus Peucedramus; species Peucedramus taeniatus. The sequence goes on along the minus strand of WBNO01019037.1, from coordinate 844,200 downwards.
GGCTTAAAGAGTTAAGAAACAAGTAGAGAAGGAATGGGAGACCTGGAATAATCATAATGAATTGATAACTATCTGGTTTTCCTGTGCCAATTTAGCAATTTGTAGCTGTTAGAATGTGAGCTACCATCTGGCTTCACAGATCTCTATCTCCTACTAAATTACCACGACTGGTCCAGTTCCTACTGAAAGTTTGTAACTCTGACAAGCAGCAAATAAAGAGAAAACCCTGCTGAGCCCACAGATAAGGCTGATACTCCCCTCTGGAGGAAAAAAATTGCTAGGTTTTAATTATTTCCTAGTTAAAGACTTAGAAAGCTCAGCTCTTTGTATAAACTACAGCTCTGCAGTGTTTGTTTTTCTAACTGCATAGCTCCAGTGTACTCATGTAGGAATGATGCTTGCTACTGTAGGATCTCATCTGTCAATGGAAATGCTGCTTTCAAGTATTTCAAGTGATTTTTTCAGTCTTTATTGAAGCATTTTGGTAAATGAAAAATTTTGGTAAAATAAAAAGTCTCGACCATGAGTGAAAAAAATTCAGCAAACACTAATGGCCCAATTACCTTGGTGTGGTTTTGTGCATTTTGGCTATGGCTGGTTTTGTCTTCCCATTACATCACGACATCAACAACAGCAACAAGCCCAGTGATTTTACTTGGATTGTTGTTCTTCTTGACCAGACTTAGTGTGTGTAACAGGTATACAGTAAACTATTATGCAAATATATAAACTTTTGTATAAATATTAGGAGCATATTACACAACCAGCCAGCTGAGTCTTGCTAACTAATTCCTCTGCTCTGTCTTCCATTATTTCCAAAAAGTTGATAGATATATATAATGAAAGATTTATTGCATAAAAGCACATTTGTCTCCAATTCCACACTAAAACTTGCAGAAGGTAGGCTGTGGAATGGTCTCCTGTGATTCAAGAGCTGGTTAATTCAAGGTGAATTGCTTACTTGGACTAAATGTGGTCATGCATAAATTTTAAGTTTTGTTATTTGCAGTTAAAAACTGAAGTTATATTGAACAGAGACATCATTTTCCTTGAAACAAGATTTATGCCTAACACTGAATGGCTGTTACATCAGCATTTGTGAATTAAACACTGTGATGGGAGAGAAAAGCTTTTCTTCTTCCTGAAAGTACAACTCAATACCTGGACACTGAAAGCCAGTCCTGCAGAAAATATCCCTGGTTACCCTCAGCCACTGAGCAGTGAAGATGTGGGTCTTGAAGCATTCCAGCACTTTGTATGTTTAACTGGAAATTTTTATAGTCCCCCTGTTTATTTTAGTTTCCAGCTTGTGCCTGGTATGTCCCAACAGCAGGCACTGCCCTGTCTGCAGTAGCTCATCCAAGCAATGGATTCCTTAGTGGTGGCAAACTGAGGATGGGGACTGAGCCTCTATTTTCCCTTTCCCTGCTCCTCTTGGAGCATGACTGCAGTTATTATGAGTAGCAAACTTTGATAACAGATGTTAAAATAAAGGCAGCTTGTGTTGGAGCTTTCCAATTCAGAGTAGTTATGAGAGAACCAGGAGAAACAGGCTGGTAGTGTTTGGAGAAGGAGATGATGTTTAGCACAAACTTGGGAGAAAATTTCTTTATAAATGGGTAGATGGTAACACACTGCTGTGTGCAGGTCTTTGTAGACTGAATTGAGGGTTTATATTGCAATTAAATCCACCTTTTGTAAAAGCTTTGCAATCTCCTGTCAGTGCTGCATTCCAGGCATTTCCCTTGTAGCTGATTATTAGGAAATTGAATCACCAAATGAAACAGGTTTGTGCACACATCTCCAAATTACTAAGGCTAATTTTATCAAGCTAGAGCTGCCACTGTGAATGTAAGCCTGCTCTATTTTAAAAACAGACTATTGCACATTGTATTGTATTGGAAACTTCATCTTAACAGTTACTGCCTGTGAGACAGCACAGAGTGAAGGGCTTGTCACGACAAACACTTGTGATTCTGTTTCAGAAATGCCAGTGTTCCCTAAACAGAAGGAGAAAGAGATTTATTTTTTATGATCACTGTTATTATTTTGGATGGCTGACTTTTTCTTCTCTGCTTGTTTTTGGCTTGCTATGGGCAGATGTAATAAATGATGTAACATTGTAACAGTAGGAAATGACCTTCTGTTCACCGGCTTAGATACTACAAGCACAACCTCCTGAACTGACAGGAGGAGTATTTTCTATTTTGATGAATGGGTTCAGATTTTATCTGGTTTCCCATGGTTACTGGGAAGCAATAGCACAGTTAGCAAAGCACCAAGGGGGGTCCTCTGCTATTTATAAGTCCAAAACCTCATCATAAAGATTTCTATCAGAGTATTTCACAAATAGTCTCTCAAAATTCCAATTTCTAAGCAGAGGCAAATACAGGTGGTGGGATGTTAAAGGAACTGGGCATGCAGTTGATGGGCAATCTATCACTGAGTGCCTTAGTAGCAAGATGTGCTTTCAAATGGACAGAGGATACTGGAGAGACATAAATCACGTTGAGTGATGTCTTTTAAAGCTGAGTCAGAAAATGTGGTAGTTACTGTGAGGCAGTATGATCTTATAAATTAAAGTTGCATTTTCTGGTCATGTAGATTACATATAAACAGCATCCATAGGCCTACATTAATCTTATATGATGCAGTCAGAGGAGAGGAAGAGGCAATAATCCTTTCCTTGTGTGTCTTCTTTATTCTTTCTTCTAGTTGGATATAATTGTTTAAATTTGGCTCCTTTTTACATTCTTTTTTTTTTTTTAATTTTACCTGTTGTCAGAAGAGCATGAGAAGTGCAAGGGTTGGAGAGGGAGAGGAGTGTGGCACTGAGAAGCAAATCTCTTGCACCTTCTGATTCTTTGGTTTTTCTAGCTGTGTTCTCAGAACTGGAGTAGGAATTGGCTTCAGTCTTTAATTATTCTCATTCCTACACAAGCACCATGCAGAACCCATGGCAGATGTAGCACAGGCTTCCTTCCTTGTGTGGGAGAAGTTGTTGCTGTAAGGGCAGGAGTGATTTCTGCCTTCCAGCCCTACCTCTGTGTTTGGTGTTGGTCTTCTGGAACCAATGGGAAACCTTTGAAGAGTGTGTTTTGATTACAGCTGTTGGGTATGTGAAGTTTATTTTGTGTGCTTCAGGTTACAGTTTTTGGCTTTGAAGAGGGACTAAGTGGAATCCAATGTTTTATATCAAAAGTTTAAAGAAATATCAACATTTTTTAATATATAATAATTTTTATTATAATAGGCAAGTCATTTGTCAGTATTATCAATCCTGCCATTTTCTGTCTATAACAGGCTTTGCAGCCATCTTATGACTACATTTAGATAAAAATAAGACCACAAATACATAAAATGTTTGTAAGCATTGCACTTGTAACACAGTTGCAGCTACAGCAGGCAGGCACTGTGCTTGATAAAGACTCTTTTTTAGATCATGTGTCTTTGATAACTTCTAATGCAGGGAGTCAACCCTTTGAAATGAATTGATCTTTTAAGCAATGATTTAATAATGTAGCTAAGAACTTTTTTGTTATGTAGAACAGTTCTTCTTGGTCTCAGCTTTGACGATTAAATTTATTTTTCATGAATTCACAGTGCTTCAGGCTCCTGTGAAACCTTGCTCAGCTTCTGAGGATTTTTTTTTCAGTGTGTGATGTGAATTGTGTAAAGCCTTTCCATAATCAGAAAGGTAATTTAGGCCTTTCCTGACCCCCTTTTTCCCCCCCTCCCTCTGAAGAGGGAAGTTTCAATAGAGTTGGAAATTCTCCAAAGGCTCTTATACAACTGGCACATTCTGCTTTAACATAATGCAATCTTTCCACATTTTCTGTTTTTCCTTAATTAACCGGCGGATGGAAGGAGTGTTAGATTCAGTTTCACAGAAAGATTTTATGCAACCACACAAGACAGTGTGAAAAAAAGAGAAGGAACTTCATAGCAAATAGTATTTTTGAAAAGTCAGCTGCATTCTAGCAGAGTGGTTTTCTCCTGCTGCATGTTACACTGTATTGCTGGAAACACTGATTTGGTGAGCTGGCTGTCACTAATGGATCAATTGAAGGAGAATTTTTTAATGTGGCTTATTAAATAGGACATTCTCTGCTGAGGAGTGGGATTTGGGCTGCCCCAGCCTCCATTCCTGCATTTTGGTTGAGCTGCAGTGTTGCTGTATTGCAGCTTTGGGTATGTGTTTGTGTGAGGATGAAAACTTCAGGTGGTGAAATGCAGAGCCTTTAGCACACAGGTGCAAATGGGGAAGCCTTTCTGCAAATCATCCATGCAAAAATTGAGAGCTTAAAAACTGTGTACAGCAATGCATGTCTGTGGAAGCAAGGGGAGTGGCTGGAGATGAGAGGCAGTAGGAGTTTGTGAAGTTAGGAAGCATCAGGAAAGGGAATATTTGACAGCTTTAACAGATACTAGCAACTGAGAAGGAGTGAGGGGGAGGGAAAATCAAGACTAGATGGGTAAATTTTAAGTTGCTTGTTTTTTAAAGGAGTAGGTAGTTCATGGAGCCTAATTGGGGAATAGGAATATGTGTCTGATAGTCTGTGTTCTGCATAGAGCAGACTGCAGCCAGCCATAAAATAAATGCTATCTTGATTACCACTAACCTCTTTCCCTGCAAAGCAAAAGTCTGTTAATGAAATAGCTGGGTGTTGCTAGATGTAGTTCTTCTGTGTCTATAACAGATATTCCTTCTGCAGACAACTGGAAAATGTTAAACAAAAATCCCAGATGGAAGACCTGAAGGGAAACTTCTCAGCACAATCTTGTTCTAGTGATTACACTGTGGTGTGGGAGTGCTTGTATGAGTGAATTTCAGTTTAAGGAAATCTTTGATTTCTGTGAAAGACATTCTGGTAGTGTGGAAGGGAAATATGTTGAACTGCAGACTACAGATTCACTTTAACTTATTGAATCCAGAACTTCCCCTCAGTTTGTTCATCTAACTTTGCTTTAGCATCCAGATTCAGAATTTGAATTCAGGGGGGTTGCTGATACATCAGATGGTTTTGCTACCATTTAGAGGGACCCCAGCCTAGAGAAAAAGGCCAAGGTGTTAATGGAGCTCAGCAGGTTCCTGCCCCTGGGGAGGAGCCATGCCCTGCACTAGGACATGCCCTGCTGGGCAGAGAAGAGCCTGGGGCATGAGATGAACATAAACCAGCAAGGTGCCCTTGGGACAAGGCTGCCACAGTTGGAGCATCACCCTGGGCTGGGGAGGGAGCCTGGCCCTCTGTGAGCAGGGTGGGACACACCTGGGCAGGGCTGTGCCCGAGCTGGGGGCAGCAGTACCAGACAGGAATGCTGGAGTGAGTCCAGCAGCAGTGGAGATTGTTAAAGGCTTGTGGCCCTGGGAGACAGGGTTAGCTGGTTTCTGGTTGAGAACTTAACTGGGACTTGTTTCTCCTGTGCTTCTGCAATAATTCATTGGGTCCCTCCTGAGTACTGCTCACTGCCACCTGAGATGGGATGTGAGAGGGTTGGGTGGTACCAGTTTGAAAAAGATTGGTTTATGGTCTGGTAGGGTAAATCCTGGCATAAAAGGGTATAAAAGGTTTATCCTGGTAGATCCTGGTATATAGCAGGTAAATTCTGGCATAAAAGGAAACAGATTCCTTATGCTTTGCTGTGTTACTTTTGAGTTTTGCATGAGGGATGTGGCTGGTTCCTGTTTCAGAGGATTTTAGTAAGAGAGAGTAAAAAGGTAGGTACTTGTTTTTCATCTTTATAAAACCAGATTTTACTCTTTCCTAAAGTTCAGAGAAACAGCTCTTTCAACTATGAATTAAATATCAAAACATAACAAACAGGTAAAAATCTCAATTCCTTTTTCATGTATTTTTCTGTAAAATAATTCCTGAAGACGGGCAGAGCCATCACCCCTTTCACTTTTTAACTCTTAATAAGAGGTAACATATTGAGATAATAAGTTTTGTGGGGTCTTCTGAGTTTTAATCCAACACATTTTTGTAAGTCTCTGTGCATCCCTTAGAGATCTCTTCCCTGGCAGAGGGAGGGGCAGGGGAGGTGCTCTTCCAGCTGGACCACAGATGAAGAAATCCCTGGGAGCTCCCAGTCATGCTCTACCCTAAACATCCATCTCCTGTCTCAGTGTGCAGGAAATGACAGTGCCAAGGCATAGGAGGCTTGCATGGACAGAAAGTGTGTGTCTGCACAAACACAGACTGTGGCAGTGTGAGCAGCATTAGACAAAGTATTTTTCTTTTCTTGCAGTTGAATTTATTTTGAAACTTGTAAATATTTCAGTCATTCATCATCCATATAGATACTAAAATTAGACATTACTGAAATTTGGGTGTATTATTTTGAGACAGAAGGCAGATTAACTACTGTTTTATTAAACCAATATACAGAGATGGTGGAGGTATACACAAGCTAAAAGAAATACTCATTTTGTTGAACCAAGCTGACAGGCCATGATTACAGATCATCTATTTTTGTGATGCAAACTGGAAATTAATATAAACAGTGTGGACCAAACCAGACTTATGTTTTGCTTGTTTTTGATAGGAGCTGTGTGGTAGGGCTGTCTCTGTAAATCAGCTCCAAGATTTATTCAGTGTTGTCCTGTGAAAACAGTCCAAGTTAGTATTCATTTCTGAGAGTAACGTTCTGCTCTTTAGAGTTTTAGCTTTGAGATAGGGAATACCACAGCAGCTTGCATTAATTGTTGAGTGTGATGAAATGTACACTCTGTATAAAATCCAGTGTTCCCTAAATATCAGATCAGATAACAGACACAATTCCAAATATGTAAAGAGTGGGCAAACTTTGATGACAGTATGATAAATCCTGTGGTAGTTACAGCTAAAACAGGCTGCTAATATGCATCTGAGCTCAGGAGATATTAAACTATATATAGATTCTGCTATTCCTAACAGATTGTTGTCGAGATACCTGACACATTTTTTGATGTTACATGCATTCAGAAGAGCTGAGCTTTACATAATTTCTAGTTAGTGTTAGTTATGTGAAAACATATTAAAATGAGTGGCCTAGTTAGGAAACTCTGTCACATACGCAGAAAGGCAGGTTGGAATATTTCTGCCAAAAATGCAGAAACTCTCTCAAAGCCAGGCTTTGGGTTCTGTACATTCCTTTTGAATCTGGCAGAGTTTCAAACTCAGGGAGAGGTCACCCTGTCCCAGTGCCCAGCACTGGAGTAAGAGTGTGTTCCATTTTTATCACTGTCACCTGTCTGCCCAGGCACTGGCAGGGTGAGCAGAGGGACCAGGCTCCTGGTAGCTAAACACAGCCACAGGAGAAATCAAATCCATTTGATCAGCCTTTGGCTAAAAGCTGCCCAGTGCAAACAGCCCTAGAACATTGCTCAGCCAAACTCCCAAAAGATGTGTGAGCACATAGAACCCATGGTGAGGTCCTTCAGAGGCTCAGCCAAGCTTAAAGGCCAAGAGGAAAGATGGTGCTGGGGTGGGGATTCACTGGTTTTATGCTCTGGATTCCAGTGTGAGGATGAGCCTGGCTGGGGTGAGTGGGGCAGGATGTGTGCACTGTTAATGGCTGATGGTGTGCTTGTTCTTCATGAGGTGCTGGCACTGCTGGAGGAGCTCAGGGCTTTTGGCTGCACAGGTTCAGCTGCTTCAGGCCAAAAGAGCTGCAGAATAATGTATTATATGGGCAAGCTAGTTCCCTCTAACAACCTTTGGGGAAATTGTGCAATCATTTCTGCTGAAGGTTTTAGCTTGCTTTGCAAAAATGAAAAGCATCTGGGAATAGCATTGTCATCTTCAAAATATTGTGTGGTGCCCCTTATCAACTCTGTCCATAATTTCCAGCATTTTCACAAACCATGGCTAGTAAATCTGAAGATTATTTTTAATGTTGTCCCTAGAATAGTGTATTTGGACTGTGCTTACAGCCAAAGCATTGCTTTGGGTTTTCAACACCTGAAATGTGTCTAAGTTGACCTTGCTGCTCTCCTTGGGTATTCAGTTGCCTGTCTTTGATAGGTGATGTAATAGGTCATATGCTGTTCAAGTATTTCTAGGTCTTTATGTCTATTTATTACCTCCTAAATGTTTGCTTGCTGGTTCTGTTCTCTTTGCCAGGGGCTGTTAATCACAGTAGTTTATATTTAACCTTTAGCACAGAGACAGGAATCTTCCATATTTTTCTTACTTGCAGGACAATACCTGAGGCAAGTGTTCCTGGCCACTCGAGGAGACACATTGCTGAGGCAGATGGGGCTTTGCTTTTCCTCCTGGGTGTCTGTGTCTGATAAAAATGCTGTCAGAGAACCATTGTAATCTATTTCTTGTTTGCTTTGTACACATTTGGGGATGTATGGATTTTCCAGCTCCTTACTGAGGCTTTACTCAGATTAACCAATTGTTCCACTGCTCCTTTGCTGTCTCCAATCTTTTGCTCTATAGAGTGGAATAATAAAGTCATTTAACTCTTGAGAACCATCAGACTTCTGATCACAAAATTGTGTGTTGATAATGATTCAGCTGGGACACCAATTTGCTGTTGAGCATTTTCACTGCTAGTGTGGTTAATTTTAAAAGCATCTGCAAATAATGCAGATTGTGGAGCCAGTGAGCAGCAGCCTGCTCTGCTAAACAGCTCCAGCCCTTTGCTAGGATCTTACAGGAGATTTATTTGATTTTTTACACCACAATATCAGAAATAAGTGCCAGAGGATGGAAGTCACAGAAGATATTTTTGCAGGGAGCTGTGGGGATGCCCCAGGCTGGGACTCCTGGACCAGCCCTGTCCCTCTCCTGCCATATGCCAGGGGCTCATCCAGGAGGGGCTTCAGCTTTCCAGAGAGCCCCTCTTCCTCCCAGGTGTGGGTGCAGCCACACTCAGATCAGCTGCTGTGCCTCTGGGTCTGCTGAAAGGTGGTGTTGGGGTGGGGGAGGCAAAGGGGAGCTGTCTGTGGGATCCAGGGTGTCCCTTCACCACCCACCTGATAAACACAGAAGAGACAACTTATTAATGTGTCTGCTCAGAGGAGAAGATGCTGACATCTCTTTGATGGATGACCCTGAAGGTCCTGCTCTTTTCTGGTGTCTGTGACTGATGACACTTTTGGGAGGATGCTGCTCTTGACACCGTGGGGGTTTGGGTGTGAGCAGTACACACTCTGCAGAAATCAAATCCTGCTTGGCTGCTCTGGCTGGTACAGAAACAGCTCATGTTGTATTTCATGTTGCAGTGGGGATGACTTTGCTTCGTCATCCTCTCAGGATGAGCTCAGAGACAGAGAAATAAAGAGTGACAAGACCAAAATGCCCATCTTGGACCTTAGTGTGGCCCATGGCCCTCTCCAGTCTTGTTGTGAGCAGGTTCTTTAACAATTCAGAGCTGCAGGTTTTGCTCTTTCTGAGTACTCTTTAATTGTGCTTCAAGTGGTAATAAAAAAAAGCCAGTATTATTCAATAATAAACTGAATTTACTTTAAATGACAAAACCTGTATAATTAAAGGAACCTGAATTTGGGGAAATAACCAAGAAAAACCTGCTCATGCCAAAATATCCCATGATGCTTCAAGAAAACAAAACATAACCAAGGATTGAGTTACAACCTATTGTATCTTTAATTCCTGCTTAGAAGTGAAATTCCTTTTGAATAAAAAGAACACATCTCTATTGAGAAATCAAATGCTCTATATTTACATTTTCTTTATGAAATGAGGAGTGAAGTCATTGCACTACATTCTCTTTTGCTTGACTGACATTTGATTTCACACTTTTTAGTTGACTTGAGTTGTACTTTCCATAGAAAAACAGATTTGTTTTCCCTTGCAAAATTAAAAACTATTGCTTCCTTTGTATCTTCAGCCAAGGGTTGATTGTTTTACCATTTTTTTTTTTTAATGTTACAGACTATTCAGACAAGATTTTAAATTTTTTTAGGGGTTTTTCTTACTTTCATAGACTCTAAAGTTGCCCTGAACTGCATAAAATTTTTGAGAGCATTGAGACTGCCATCCTTAAATCACTGGAGTACAAAGAAAGCAGAAGCAGATGGCATTAAGCACTTTGAGCTGTTATGCCAAGAAATTTGGTAGTGGGACCTAGGCAAGGTCTCACAAAGGCCCTGGACACATAGCTTAGAAATAGTTTCAAGTTCTGACTGGCACTTGGAGCATCAGAATCTGGGAAACAACTGCATTTGAAGCTGGGAAAGCCCATCCAGTTCTTTTTAGCTTTTATTTTTCCTCCTCACTTGGGCAATATTTTCAGTTTGGCCTTGTGTTATGGACATTTTTCACCCACTTGCTTTAGCTCAGCACTGCCAGAGCTGGGGCAGGACAGTGCACAGCCCAAGTTTATGCTTCAGAGGGCTTTGTTTGTTTTGTTTTGTTTTGTTTTGTTTTGTTTTTTCAAAGAGCCAAGCTCTCTAGTGCTGCACATCAGAGCTGAGTGTGTGATTTCTGAAGGCGCACTCAGGCTGTAACACCCTGCACTTGATGTTTGGCTGGCAGAGGCCAGGAGTGAAAGCTCTAAATCCTGCCCTGAGAACTGCTAATGCCTGTTGACATAAATGAGTATTGAGGGTTCTCAGCAGCACTGAACCTGCACTGCCACTGCCAGAGGCCAGCTTTAAACAACTCGATTTTATTCCTACTTATGTCCCCAGCCTGGAATTTGGATAACAGCTATTGTTGTTATTTCATAAATTGTATTTTAAAAGGGAGGCTTCCTTGCTTCTGATTTATTTCATCTTCATGTCTGCTGTCTTCACAGGGGCTTCAGCAAGCTGTTCTCATAAGTGATTTCAGATGATTTCAGGGTATTTTATTGTCATTTTCTCTCATGAACCAGGAACATAATATTCTTAGTCTCTGTGGAGGAATTCTAGGCAGAGCAAATAATTCATCTCTCTGCAGAATAAATTTTATTATTGTTTCTATTGCAGAAAGTTACAATTGCCCTATTTTTAGAAATTACATAAACTAAATCTGAAGAGGTTTTCTTAGAAGCACAAAAAAGAAGGAATGGATTTTAAAACCAGTATTCACTCACTAGGAGAAGGGTTGTATCTGTTTTCTTTTCTAAAACTAGATGCTGTGAAATATGTTGACAATTGAGTGCAGAATCTCTGCTGCTGTATCCTATGTTTGGGTTAGGCAGTGATATTCCATCCCCCTGAACTCATACACTTGGAGAAAGCCAGAATGCATTAATACTGCTGTAAATACAGTGAACTGTATTCTTCAGTGCCTCAGTATTGGTCAAGACAGAGCAGAAGGGATTCTGTGGCATGAATCCTGTTGTCATCAAGCAGGTTGGTGTGGTTAGGCATTTTTAGAGAGCTCTTGTGCAGAAATAGAAGAACAGAAAAATTAAATATTAACCCTGGCATTTGGAGTGAGTGGCGATGTTTTGTGTTCCAGGAGTGTGTGGAGAAGCAGCTGAAATGTCCCTGTCCCCTGGAGGATGTTGATCATTGGTAAGGGATGCCCCAAGTACATCCAGCAGCTGTGAGCTGTGTGTTTACCACAGCCAGGCAGCAGCTGAAACACACACCTGCTTGTTGGCTTTGGAGCTCTGCTTATTTTCATAGCTTGTGGCCATGGCAGAGGCTCCCTGCCAGAAAAAGTTAAATGTAGAATACTCAGGAATTGAGCTGAACAACAAGCTCTGTCCTTGCAGGGATGAGAATATTTGCGTGGTATAGAAGGGCTCCCATTGGAAATGCTGATAAAATTATAACCAAGCTTCTACAGATTTCTCTTCTGATCCCTTCTTGGTACTGGGGTTTGAACAGAATGAGTAGGAAAAATATATGAAGGGAGAAATTCTTACTGTTAATTTTTTTTTCTGATGAAGTAGTGTGGAGCACTCGCTCAGACTACTTATTTCCTGGAGTACTTGAGGAAATTTCAGTGCTCATTAGGATTTTACAAACTGTGGAGATTTCCATGAGATTCTTAAAACACTTGTGAGACTGAATGATTAAAGTTTTAATTTCCTTTCTCCCAGTCCTGTTATAATTGTATAAGAATATATGAATAGAGTAATAATAGTATATATGCCGTAATCTTAGTTGCATATACATATATAAATGAGGATTTATATCAGAATTGAATAATTGTGATGGAACATTTGAAATGGAAAGTACAACTTCTTTATTTGATCAATAAGGCCACAAGGCTAATAAAAGTTAACTTCTGTGATGTTGGAGGATATTTTAGGAAATTCTAGAAGTGTACGGTAGGGTAGAATGTGCTTTCGCCTTAGCTGTAAGAAGAATGTGATTAATTAAAATCTTATGTGTATTTTCATTACCTGTGGTAGTGCCAGTGAACTGCCATTGATGCTTGCAAATGCCTCACTGTTTTGCATCCCAGAAAGCAATTGCCTGCTGCTTCTTCCTCCAATCAGCACTTGTGAATGATGCATTAGAATATGTAATTTTATATGCTCTGGACTGAAAAATGCCAGAAGTAAGTGTTGAGTCTGAGTGAAGAGATGGAAATTACTGGAAGATGTTCAGAGTTTCTGATTTGGTTGCCTGGAAGTGTAAAAGTGTAAAAAGATTTAGCTTTCTGTGAGGAATTTTCTCATCATTCAGGTAATGCTGTGGATTATTGCATCCCTGTAAATCCATGGCAGGAGACTGGAAATGTGAGTGTTCAGAGCAAGGTAGAATTGCAAGAGGTTGAGCACCATGAGATGATAGACAAGAGGAATGTTTGGCAGGGCTGGTGTAGCTGTGGCTCCCAGAGCAGTGGTGTTAGACTGTGTTCCCTCCTTCTGTGGGCTTTGAAATTATTTCTCCTCCTCTTTCCCCTTGTAATTTTATTTTAATCATAATTTAGGATAGATGTTCTGATCTTAAACCCTCTGCTCTTCAGGCCTTGAGTGTAAAAGGCTGTTGAATTAATGTAACCCTGGTTGCTCAGCCAGGCCATGATATTTTTGTTTTCTCTTATGCAATAACCTGTTTTCCAGCTTTCCAGTGCATGTCTGCCCTTCCCTGAGCAGTGTGGGGACAGGAACTGGAGCAGTGTTTTACAGAAAACCAGCCTTTCTTACAGCAGCGCTTTTGCTCTTGTGCCATGTAGGGAATCCACACAGGAGCTGTAATGAGGCCTGGATGAGTTTACCTGGTTTCTGTGGTGGGATACAGATACACAAACAATCACACTTTGGTTGAAACAACCTTAAATCCAAATTGCACAACTTATCATGGAGAGTCTGTAAACAGCAATTTCTCTCTGAGGCAGCCTGACATTGTAGGCCCCAGCTGGATCCAAGCCCCGGTATCCTCAATCATGTTGGCACTTAGGATTGATAGATTTTGTGTTGTTTTTTTCTTTAAGAGAACAAGTTGGGGTTTTTTTCCAAACAAAGTAGATTATTATCTAGTATCCATTTATTTCAGGGGAAGAAGCAGATTTGTGAAGCTGAGTTCAGGCTGCCCATGGGGCTGGCAGAGCTGCAGACAGCAGCAGAGCAGGCAGGATGCTGGGGTTTGTTGGGATGTGTGGAGGGCAGGTGTGAAAAACATGTTCACTCTCCTGTGAACATTTAAAAAGTTTAGTAAAGGACACTAGGAGACAAGGACCACAGAGCAAAGGTTATTAGGGCCAGGTGCATCTTGGCACTCAGCCAAGAGCACACTGTTACTTTCAGGGTACCCCTTAAAAACCTTTTCATTACATCAGCCTGTTGCATATTCATAGACCCTTATGCACAGTAAACTTTTCCCAAAACTAGTTTACATGTTCCAATAATTGTTTAGTATATCTTCTTCCTGGGTCACCTTTTTAGAGCATGCAGATTCCTTGGTTGTGGTTTTAGTCCATTCTTATCACCTCCACTTTTGGGCCTTGGTCCTCACAGTCTTCAGACACTGAGTGCTGATATTGGCTGATCTGTACAGGTGTCCTCATCCTGTGTCCAAGGGATGTTATCCCATCCATGCAGGCATTTCAACACAAGCATATTTATATCAGATATTTCATTAAGCTTAATGAACAACAGAAATTGAAACTATATCTTTATAACAAAGTTACTTTAACACCACGCCTATAGAATCCATTTTAATGTTTACAAAAAGCCAATATTATAATATGTATCTATAACAGCAGGGATTGCTGTGTCTGTGCCCATCAGAGCTGCGTGCTACCAGCAGAGACAGAGCCAAAAGACCCAGGAGCACCTGCACAGGGGATATGCAGCACCAAAGAGCCTCCAGGAGAACCAAAGGGAGCAGCTTCCCAACAGAGTCTCTCCCAGGGTGCAGCAACTGAGACAGGAACCCACCATGCATCACTTTGGGATATGTTCCACAGCTGCATGTTTTTTTAAAGCTTTACATATTCTCTTTACATTCCCAAATAATATCTTGAGTTCAGCATTCATTCAGGTTTATGTAGCTTTGAAAAGATGTTTCATTTTTGAGATACTCAATAGGGCGAGAGGGGGATTTGCAGACAGAAAAGATGAGGGTGGTTTCTTTTGGGAGGAGCTTTTTAATGCTTTTAGCCTTGGGCTATGAAGTGCTGGAAGTGCTGCAGAATTCTTTTTATTTTGACTTATTTTTATCTGTGCGCCAGGCACTGGTCCATGCTCTCTGCCCTGCCAAAAAGGCTTCAGCATTAATGTGACAGACCACCCTGCCCGTGGGTGAGGTGTGTAATTCTTTCTTGGAGCAGAGATCTCAAGCAGAGGCTGCTTGTTATGTCAAAGTGCATGTGGTTTTCTCACACGAGTTACTTGGCAGTCCAGAGAAAATATTAAACTCCACTTAACTTGGAAAGACCAGGAGGTCTTAAATGCATAGTAAAAAATGTCTGCATTTCATTTTTTCTCCTCGATCTCTTATGGAAAGTCTTGGCAGTGGTGAAGAGAGATCTTCCTTCCCTCTGAAGTACATCCCCATGTTTCAGTGTTCTAACCTGTCTGGGTCAGGAATGGCTGCTGGCATTTGTATAAGATTTTTTTTTTCCCATGGTTGCCTATTGAATTTATAAATAGAAATTAAAATTACTGGTTTTAAGAAGGAGCTAAACTCCCAAATCCAATGTTTGGTCCTGGGAACTACTGAGAAAGTCTGTTCTCCATTTTTGCAGGTGGCCCTTGGGCCTGCTTGTGCCATACAATTTTCAAAAATATGTTTTTCACATTAGAAGTATTAATATTTTTCAGCATCAGTATTAGTATTTGTTATTATGAGAGGGTAATTTTTTCATTTAGCAACTTTCATTAAAGGTCATAAATTGAAGTTTTTAAAGCCTTTTGCCCATTAAAACAAACAAACAACTTTCAGGCTTTAAAACATATTTAATTATTGAACATCATTAGAAATTTTCTCCTCTAAGGATTTTATTCCTTTAATCAAAATTCCTACTGACAACAATGGAAATTTTTCTTCTTATGTGGATAGCCATTTAAACAAATGCTGAATATTTACCTTTTTACTTTCTACTTTTATAACAATATTGATATTAGAACGCAGTTTGGAAAAGTGTTCAACTTACAGGGTTATTTTAGTTAGAACTGTGCCATTGTGCTCTGAACACTTGTGGGAAAGAGAGGGCTGTGACATTCCCCTTCTGCCTTTCCTTGCTACAGCAGGCTGAGGAAGGAGCTGGGCTTTGCCTGAGCACATGGCAAGGGGTGGGAATTGGGATGGGATGGGATGGGATGGGATGGGATGGG
>WBNO01019037.1:773014-828474 GCA_013400575.1 Peucedramus taeniatus | reverse complement strand
ATGGGGTGGGAATAGCTGTGTGAGGGCTGGGGCAGCTGCCAGGGCAGGGAGAGAAATTCCCTGCGCTTAGATGTGACAAAAGAAAAAAAGCAAAGGAGGGTCCAGGGGAGCAGGGGTGAGGCAGGTCTGACTCCTCAGCACTTCCAGGAGTTCATAGCTCAAACCCAAAATCCTTCCAGGAGCAATCCCAGTGTGCTGCAGGAGGAACCTGTCGTTCAGCAACTTTTCTGTGCTGCCTCTCCCAGTGTACCTGGAAAGCAGCCTTAACGTGGAGCTCCAGATGTTTAGTACAGAATTGGGATTTGGGCTCCATGCAAAACAAACAAGGCCCTCTCTAGTCACTGGCTGTCAGTAAAGCTTCTCAGCAACCAGGCTACTGCAGGGCACCTCTTGAATTAAATCCTTCATGCCTTGATTAGGTCTTTGTGTGTTACACTTGTTTGGAAAGCTCTCCTCTTGCCAGCCTGGTGTGTTGCAAGATTTCCCTCTCTCAGACCCAGAGAGGGCTCTGGAACTGCTGCTGGTGCTTGGTGTTCCCAGAGCCAGTGCTGAGCCCCAGGGCAGCCACCTCTGGAACGCCTGTGGCCACAGTGGATGGAGCAAAGAGCTCATGACTGAAATGCCTTTGTGTTCCAATAGCAGGGATCTGAATTTTGAATCTCAAGGAGAATAATAGGAAAAACAGCTGCAGAATCTCCTAGCACTTCGTGTACAAGCACTCATTTTTAAAATGAAAAATTACCATTTCATCAAACTGACAGAAAATTGGCTTGTCAAGCACTGAAAATAAAATGTGTTTTTCCTTTATATCTCATTCCTTTTAGTTTTTCATTATACAGTTCAGTTTTCAGCTTTTCCTTGTAAAAAGCAACCTCTCCCAGAATCTTGATGAAAATGCAAGCCACCAATTTCATGTGAATTCACAACTCCTGAAACTGAGGTTTTTAGGCATCAGCCACCAAGACTTGCTCTGGAGTGGCTGTCTGTACCCAGCAGATCTCAGGGCAGTCTGGCTGTGGGTTCTCTTCCTACTCTGGATGAATCAACCTGGTTCATTAGAACTGTTAAAAAGCAAACAGCTCCAACATGTGCCGTGGTGCCAACAGTACAGAGCACAGGAGTTGAAATGAGTAAATAGCAAGCAGTTGAGCTTTGATGTACCTAGATATGCCTCTAGGAATCTCCAACTGCCTCTGAATTCCCTGTTTAATCCACTGTATGTGTTTGAACTTATGCAACAACCTAAATATTTGGGTGTTGTATTTTAACCATCGTGTTTTCACTGGGTTTTGGAATATATGCTTTCATATGGAGCATTTGAGTATAAAGTGCAGTCATATTCTTGATGTGTTGATTGGAAAATGTATTGGTAATCTGCCATAGCAATAATGATGTGTCCAGATGTGGATATCAAGTACCATTGAACTCCTGCTGCATTGTACAAGCTCCAAACACCAGGGCTGCTACAGAAATGGGAAGCATGTTTATGAACAAGTTATTCCCCTCCCTTTGCCTGCTCAGACTGCACCCAGTGCTCCTGCCCTGCCCCATTCTCATCCTCTGTGGCACTGCCCTGACCTGCTGCCCATGGAGCAGTCCCCAGGACCATCTCCAGGATCCCCACAGCTGGAGCTGTGCAGGACAGGAGGCTGGACTGTGGCATCTTTGACCATGGTTTGTTACCTGTGCACCTCAATTCACATCCTGGCTCAGCACTTAATTTCTAATATTCTCCCTGTACTCAGCTACAGAGGATACACAGGTGGAAGAATCCTTAATACAGTACATCCTGTTTTAGGGAACTTCAGTAGATCCTGTTTGTGACTTTAGGTTTTTTAGAGGGAGCAGGTCATTCTGTGGTTGTTAAAGATTTCTGGAACAAAAAGTTCATGTTGTGTGGAAGCTCAGTTGAAGCAATGGGCAGGGTGTGAGCCTGAGTGGGTCCCCATGGCCCTTGCCAGCCATGGGCTGCTGGAATGTCCTTGCCTTGATGCAAACCTGGGAAAAGCAGTTCTGATCTGTTGCCATCAAAATGAATTCATAAAGACTTGTTTGCTGCCTTCTGTGTGTTAATACTGATGGGATTTTTTACAAGCATTTCCCAAAACTAGGGCGTTGTATAACACTGGGTGGTCTAACACTGAGGCATGTGATTTTTAACTCTTGCTGGGTTTCCTGCAGTTCAGAATGGTTCTGTTTGCTCTAAAGCAGCTTGACTTGGGCTTGGCGAAGGTGCTGGATCTGTTATGATATACACTGCTAAACACAGCTACAGGATTCCAGCCAGCAGCCCTGTTTGCAGAGGTGGGGATTTTGTTGGAGTAGAATTTTATTAAATTTATGGAATAAATTTAATTAAAAGCTAGTAATTTCTAACATCTTATTTACAGTGTGTACAGATTTAATGCATTGATAGCTTTTAATTTGCACTTGGCAATTTGTTGAAGTAATTTACTTTGTAATTATTTCATGATTGCTAACACTTTGGTGCCATGCCACTCTCTGTTGAAATTTTGTTGCTGCCTTTGTGACTCTGATCTTTTTACCACTTTGTGTATGATAGTTCTTCATACCCTCTTCTAATCTCTGACTTTGTTCTAACTTAGACTTTATTCTGTCTTCCTTTGCTCTACTTTTGTCTCTTCCTGATCCATCTGTGTGTGGCCAGCCTAAGAGCAAAAATTAAACTTAAGATGTCGTTCTGGACCAGTCTGTGGTCTGTTTAGATGGACAGCATTTCTGTGCTGTTTTTTCATAGCAGTATTATTTCCTATGCCACAGGTACTTTCAAGGTCACAGGGTTGTCCCCAGAGTGCTCCAGTCTATAGGATTACAGAAGTAGAAAGGACATTCATGTAGAAATTCACTTGAGTGATCAAGATGCACATTATGTCTGTGTTATGTCACCTGTTTTCCGTGACAAAAAATATTCTTCATCCATTAATGATAAGTTCATCTCACCTTATTTCCAGGTGGATTTTTAGGTTCAGTTCTGGGCTCCCTTACACAGCAGCAGCTTCTGCCTCAGGCCCCAGCTGGTGCTGGAGGAGGCTGCTCTGTGTGCCTGGAGAGGAGCAGTGGCCAGGCTCACACGTGTGCTCGGGGGGAAATGGAGCCTGCATGGAAAGTGAAGTGAGGCCAGATGAAAGGGCTGTTAAATATCCCGAGTAGCCCAAGTCTTAAAAGCTCTGTTTTCTTTTTAAAGCTTTCCTGCTATTCTTCAGCTTGGGAAATGTATCCCCAGTGTTTTTTAGTGCAGCCACCAGTGAGAGATGATGTGTTTGCAGCCAGAGCTAGGCATGGCCCATGGGGCTGTTCTGCTCCTTGGCAGTGACAAGTGTGTACCAGACTTGGGTGAAGGCGTTTTTTCCTGGTTAGACAAATGCCAATGTCATTTGGGCAGCCCTGGGCCTTCCCAGTGCTGCTGACCTCAGATAGCACTCCTGCTCCAGACCCGGGCTGGACTTGTTTATCTCTGAGCTCACAGGGTGCCTTTTACTACTGTGTTTGCTGCTTGTCTTGAAAAGGAAGCTTGAAGTGGTGTTGCTTGCTTTTCCTCTGGCTCACACTTCAGTCTCAGCCTTGTTATTCTTAAACATACTTCAGAAAACTGCTAGAAGGCTTGTACAAATCTGCAATGGTTTGTGGGCTTATCTCGGATGTATACTTTAGTTTGAAGTATGTGAGATTTCTTCTTGCCCGTTCTCCGCTAGATTTAAAAGTTACAGCTTGAAAAGTGACTGTTAGTAATGGCAATTTATAACAGCCTGTGTCCTGGAGCATAATTTATGATGAAAAAAGCAGAGGATTTAGCAAGTTTAAAGCCTCCCTGTCTGTTGCTCTGTTTTAGGCATTGTGGGATAATCTAGCATATGCTTAGTTAGTCACTGCTTCAAGTGGAGATGTATTTCAGCTTTGGTACTTAATGTCTTTTGCAGACAGGTTAGATAATGTTGCCTTGTGAGGTGCAGTGTGTTCTTACATTTGCCATGGCTGCAGAAGAGGAAGGAGATTTTGGTGGTCATTTTATTTTTTGCTGTGGAACATGGATTGTTGTTTGACTGGTGTTGCTTGGAACCAAGCACAGGGGTCAGACTGAATGTCTCCTGTCAGGCTTTTTGGTGGCTGTGGGGTGATGGGCTGGGTGTGAGCTCTGTGCCTCACTCATTACACTACAGTGAGCCCTGCTCTTCTGCTCTGATAAGACAATGTCTGGGACAGGTTTGCTGTGCAGTCTGAGTCCCACATGGTCCTGTGGGGACCTGGCTCCTGCTGTGCTGCTGCTCCCTGTCCCTGCACTGCGAGGAGCCTGAGGGTCAGGGATGGCATCACTGTGTGGCTGTAGCCATGCCCTGCCTTGTGTTCCTTGTTTCTGGTCAGCCCCTGGGTGTGCTCCATGTCCCTCCCCACTGCCAGCAGGTTTTGCTTTGCCAGGTTTTACCTTTGCAGAGGTTGGGGGTCAGCCCTGCAGGTTGCTGAGGTGGACAGGAACTGGTTTTGCAGAAGTCGTTCCTTGGAGAGAGCAGATGTGTTTGCACCTCCTTAGTGAGCACTGCTGTGCAGTGACCTCACCATCAGCCCAGTTCACACTACTGAATTCTCTTTCTGTGGATTATTGCTTTCCTTTAAGTATCACGATAACACATTAAACAGAGTTTCTGTTGCAGTGATTCATGCTAAGATAAATTACTCGTTGATACACAGGGATTTGGTGTCTCAGTTTCTGAGTTTGGTTATTCCCCATGCATTAAATTACTGTGTCCTCTGAAATGAAAGCAGCTGAAATTCAGTGTTTTATTATTTCTTTGACAATTTTGACAAACTTATCAATGTGATTCAAAGACTGAAGCTGTTATTTAAATAATACAAATGTGTTTGTTCAACTTTACATATAATAGTATGTACATATAATAGTCCTGTTCTTTCAAGTTCATGACCAGCTTTGCCTCAGATTTAAATATTTTGTTTTCCAGATGCAGGGAGACTGAAAGAGTGGGGTTTTCTCTACCTTGCAAGGTCACAGGACAGAGTGAGGCAGTAGGAAGAGAAGCCTTGCCAGGGCTGGCAGAGCAGCACCCTGTACCAGAATCCCCATGGTTTAAAAATTCTGGAAGCCAGTTGGGTTTTCCTCATTGCCTGTGCTTGCTCATGCTCAGAAGCCTGATAGTGAGAGAAACAGAAGTTCAATAAATAGTGTAGCTAGCAAAAGAGTACATAAATTTTCCTTTCTTCCCCCATTTTGAAGTGGAGAAATCCTTTTATTCAGTTTGGATAGTTTCAATAACTAAGCTGAGGTCTGGATTATAAACATGCTCTGATGTACTGGATACTTCCAAATGACTCCTAATTCTGTGAATTAAGTCTATTTTGTTTATTAGAATTGTCAATGTATTTAGCTTTTCCTTTTCTAACATAAGCATTTTAACATCTGCACTTCTGTATAATGATTTCAAGATTTTTCTTCTTGCCCACGTTTTACTGGACTTTTTGGTAGCTTGATTTATTATCTTCCTCATTTCAAAATTCATGTGGCATGTAACTTCCTTGGCAAGTTAAATGTCAGGCAAATGGCATTGCTGTGTTAATTTAAATTTAATCAATAGATAATGTGCTGCAGCAGGAACACAGAAGAGCTCAGCAGGTCTCTGACTGGAGATGTGAATTTTCTTTCTTTAAGAATTTTGGGGTGCTGTGTAAGAAATGGATGCTTAATATTTGGCTGGGAGGTGCTGTCACAAAAAATCTCTGAAGTCAGTGATCCTCTTTCAGTTAAACTTAATTTGGTTAGAGTGCATGTATCTTATTATACTCTAGTATTTTCTATTCTATTTTTTTGTCATGGCTATTGTCAATATTATAAATAAATCTACCTTTAAGTACAACCCAGCTTGTAATTTGGTTTGAGGAAAGGAATTGTGCCTGTTGGCTAAAAGCTGTGAGTATGGCTTTTGTAGTCATGAGTGGGAAATGCTCAAAAACCAAAGGAGAGAGAAGTTATTTAATTTGTTTTGAGGGTGAAATTTGGGTAGTACCATGGTTTTTGTTTGAGGATAGCTGTTGGGAATAAAGGACTTGATGCATGGCAGCATGTGGATCACTGTTACCTGCCAGAGGAGATGCAAGTAGGGCAGGATTTTGGTCTGCTTCTGTACTATCAGATTACTTTCTGCCTGTTTTTGATGTAGCTACTGGTTCCTTTTTAATAGCAATTGAGGAATGAGTAAGGGTATGGTAGGATAGCTGGGAGTGTTTGCATTTCTA
This sequence comes from Peucedramus taeniatus, assembly GCA_013400575.1. NCBI lineage: Eukaryota > Metazoa > Chordata > Aves > Passeriformes > Fringillidae > Peucedramus > Peucedramus taeniatus. Next base: position 822,213 of record WBNO01019037.1, on the reverse strand, counting down.
TGATTTCAAGTGCCACTCTGAGGAAAAAAAAAAGAGTGGTGTAACATATTTCCATTGATAAAATAAAGAAATTAAAAATGATAATGTGCACGGCCCAACCCTTCCTGAACACAGCACGTAGCAGGTGATCCTGCAAATAACAAAGTGAATTAAACCAAAAGGAAGCTCTTCTGTCTTACATTTTGCTCTATAACAAACATGTTAGGGGAACTTTGTCAGTGAAAAGTAACTCTTTGTGTTCCTTTCATCTCCATGAGTTGGTTGCATGTGTGGGAAGGAAGTATGGCTGAGATCATCTCTGAAGTTTTCTGTTTAAAGGTGCAGATTTAGATTAAGTGAAGCAAATTGGCTGGTAAACTCAAGAATCACAAGCTCACAGAGCTGGTATTTCTTCATTTCAAAGGTTAAAAGAAATTCAGAGAAGCTGTAGCAGAAGTCTTGAGATTTAATTGGATGAGTAACTGTGTCAAAGACTTGGAGCTGGGCAGAGCCACTGTAATAGGAGAAGGCTAAATACAGATGCTGGTACATTCTGGAAGGTTTGCTATTGAAGTTATAGGTGTTTCTGCACTGAAGAGTGCTAATAGAAAGTCAAAATAACAAAGCATAGAAATATGGTAGCTAAATACATTCCAAGAGAATCTGTTAAGCTTCTTAGAAGTATTTTTCCTTCTGCTTGTTCTGCCATAAATTTGGCAGCTTTATATTTCTAACCACAGAACTGCCTGCTGGTGTAGAGAAAACCAAATTCCTTCTTTACTGGTCACCAGCAACATCCCTCGTAGCAAAAGGCTCAGACCTGGCATAGGTTTCCACCCTGAGTCATGTATTTAGTAAACATTTAATTCAATTTGGGTATTCACCTAGGGAGGAGATTAAATGAGAGAGGTCAAGCCAGCTGCTGAGTGTTGAGTAATTCTATACTTTGGACATGTTGAGATTTTAATAAACATCAAGGTGAATGGTTTGAAATTGGAGCTGGGATTTGAGACTCCAGAAAGAAAGGGTTCATCTTTCAGTTTTAATTATGAAACCAAAGAGACCTCTATCCTCGAGTCCTGCAAGCTGTAGGAAGGTATAATAAACTGTGTTCAGCTTTGATTCTGTATGTGAGAATATCCTTCAGCTACAGATTAAAAAGTCAAATATCTAAAAATATGTTAAAAATTGTTTTGGAGGCTACCTACCTACTTCTGTAAAGAGCCTGCAGTGTAGTACATGTTCAGGATTTATAGACTGTCTACATTACCAACTTAAAAAAAAAGCAAAAAAGACTTGGGTGCTGTGTCTGTGATATCCTTAAGCCTGATTATGAGTGTGTATCATTCTTAAATTCAGCCTTTTATTCACATTCATATGAATAAATACTGATTTGGATCAATATTTCCATCTTTATTTTGCATCACTCACTTTTCTTGGGTTGAGGAACATGGTTTGGCTTTCTGGTGCCAGCTCAGGATGCTGCTGCAGAGGTCATTTTCAGTCTGCCTCTTGGGTGTGACAATTTGTTTGCTATGACAGGAGGTGGAATCCCTGGATGTGTGTGGTGCAGAAGCTGTTTGTCTTCAGTTGCAGAACCTCCTCAGAAGTGAGGGTGCAATCCATCACCCACTTAGCTAGTGAAACAAGACTTAGTTGCCCTCAGTTCTGGAGTTTTTAAAGAAGCTCCCCCCTCCCACACTGCCCTCACACTGGGGAGGATCTGAGCTCCCTGTAAACACCTACAGAGCCCTTCACTTTTGCTCCTCCACATCTGCCCCTTCAATTATCCCTTGTTGTGCTTCCTGATGAACACAAGGTGCTAAAGCCCTTCCTGTAACACTGACCTGTGTGAGTGTTGTTCCCTCAGAAGTCCCTCAAATGTCTTCCTCGTGTGCCTTTGGTCTGCCTTGCTTTTCCCTTGTGATATATTATCCTTTGCCATCTGAATATCATCTTCGTCTCTCTTTTTATCTTTAGCTGCTTGGAGTCCTGGTGTGTAATTTGCAATTTTTAAGCTACAGTGACGATGGATAGCTTTGCACCTCAGATCCAAGAGATCAGAATGCTGCTGTAATAAAAACTGATTGGAAAATAATTTATTTTCGTTTTCTTCCACATGATGAAATTTATGGGAGCTTCCCAGGTGTAACAACATCTGCCCCATTTGACCTTCAGCTGGAAGTGAGTCTCCTTTGGTTCATAGTTCAACCTTGAAGCTATGTTTTATTCAGCTCCAGAATATTTAGGATAACTCATTCCACCAGGAAAAAAAAAATTTGCATTTGAAGTTCCTCCTGCTGAAGTTCTTCTGCTTGTAGATTCACTGTGTAGGTGATGTGCAAGTAAGAAAAATCATAGAGATTTGTCCCTACTTTGAGTTACATACAAAATATAGGCAGTAAAGTTGTTAACTTGGTTAAATCTTCATGTATTTTGGTTTGTTAATAAAACCATGATGGCATTTCAAGACTAGCTCTTTCAGAGAATAAACCATTCAAAACACACTTATCCAGACTTAGAAAATCCGTTTAGAGTGCTGACTTTGAAGTATTAACCTTAATTATCGTTCAAACTATGCAGTAGTCAGCAAGTGATTTGAACTTTATTTTGTTTTGCTGAATTGATCCTGTTAAAATGCTGCTCTCAGGGGTGATTTGTGTGGGTAAGGCTTTACTGAGCCAACAGAGCAGTGAGCACTGTCCAACTGGTCAGACCAGAGGTGTTTGGGGTGTCAGGACGGGGCACACGAGCCCTGTTTACACCTGCCTGGGGCTCTGCCACAGACACGATACTGCAGGGATTCCACACACACACAGAGGAGCTGCAAGTTTCATTGGTTTAGTTTGGTTTGGGTTTTAAATTCCATCTGTGTAGTTTTTTTCTCCACAAAGATTTGCATCCTGGTTTTGAGAACAAGTTTATTTTTTTTAAATTTTATCTTCACAGGGTCTTCTAGAAAGAAATTTTGTGCTATTTTTTGCTTTATCAAAAAATAATTTTTTTTTGTTTAGATGCACTAATGATTTTAGTTGATGTATTCTAATTTTCTAATAACATGTGAGAAGCAGTAAAAAATAGTTCTTGTTTTCTGATTAGTATTTCATGCAATCTCAGTGTATCCACTGTCCAGCCCTCCCAAGCTGGAAGTCCTCAGCTGGCTCTGTCCTTGTTCAGAGAGCATTCCATATTCCTTCAGCTTTTTTGTTGTTATCTTAGATTTGGAGTCATGTCACACTGAGCTTCTCAATTTCGATAAAGGCACTTTCCACTTTATCATAGTTCCTATGTATGAGGAGGCTTCCTGCTGCCCTGAGCAATTTAATGGTTTTTACAACATTGGAAAAAATCTGACTCATCCACCAACCTTGTTGTCTCATCTACTCCCTTCATTCCATGGACACCATTCCATGCTGATCAGCACCAGTGCCCCTGTTCCCCCATCAGTGGGAAGCTGCCCATTTATTCTCAGCTTCTGTGCCTCACTTTTTAATATTATTAATGCACACAGAGATCCTTCCTTTCATCTTGTGACTGCCTAGTCTTTGGAAGTGTCTTTGGTGAAGGACTTAGCAAAAAGCTTTTCAGAAATTAAAACACACTGTAACAGCAAGGTTACCTTCAGTAATAGACTTACTGGCTACTTCAAATACATTTTTTTATTTTGTGGTAAGACAGAATTCCATAGACACCATGCCAGCAGGTTTTCACTGTATTAGGCCAGTATGTCTTAATCCTGATTCATGTTAATCCCAATTAAATACCAAGATCTCAGAAGTCTATTTCCTTTTCTCCTTTGAATTGCTTCAGAATGTTGTCTTTGCCTGTGTCACCTTCTGGTTGTTTCCTGCTGAAGTCACTGGAGCTCTGTAGTTGTCAATGCTGGAATGTTGTGCTCGTTTTAAGGAGCTAAAAGCAGCTGGTAGAGTGAAAAGTGAAGTTTATCCTGAGGTTGTGAAAAACAAAAAAAAAAGCTAAAGTATTTGTCATTCTCAGTCAGATCTGCTCTTTCAATGACACCTATTGCAGGTGGTCTTTCTGTGATTTTTATCAGTGTTGTAAAGCCTCTTCCCCTGCCTTTTCATTTCTGACCTTTCCTCTGGATCCCACCTGATTTAAGGGAAAGCTTCAGAGGGGAAACTTACTGAACTCCAGTGTAATTATTTCCACATTTTTCCCATGGCCTTAAGTCTCAGGGCATATCTGTTGCATCTTTATCATCTTTTTGCTCCTCTGCTACTACTGTATGGCTATTTTCTTGCTTTTGAAATCTATCAAAACAGATATAATACTTTTTATACCTCTAGCAAGTTTTTTATCAGCATGCAGAATCTGCCTGGATTGGATCTCATTAGTTTTTATTTACTATTGGAAACTGGTATTTCTCTTTTCTGAGATCCTTATATGCTTTTAATCAGTCTTTATGCTACTTACAACAGACTTCTTTTTTTTTTTTCTTAAATTTATGATATCTAAAACCGTATAGCATCTAAAATTACTTTCCATCCCAAAATGCAACTGATCTATAGTAGGACAATTTCTACTGCCAGTACACATATAAACATGCTTTTTTGATTTTGGTGTGGTTGCTTGTGATTTTGCTCTTCTTAAATTAGTGATTAACTGGCACTTGCCTCCAGTCTCCTCTGCTGCCTGCTCATTTTAACTCTACATTAAATTAGGATGCTGCAAAATTACTACCTGGAATGTCATTTGGTCAACCAAATTGTTTCAGTGGTTGGAAATTTCAGGACCTATCAATTTAGAATCAATGGATGAGTGTGTAATTATTTAGATAATTTCATGTCATTTCACTAAACAGAATTATCTTAGTATCCCTGTGCAATCTGGCAGTGTACCTAAAATAATACTTTGATGGGCTCTATTAGCACAGCACATGGAGATTTGAGGATCACATGCACATAAGTGCTACCTGTGAGTTGCAAAGCCTCTGGAGAATCCAGCTGCCGGGATCAGCTTTGTGTTATTCTGCTGCTGACCTTTATACCAAGAGGAAATATTCTAAAGCAAATTTGAATCAGGTGCCACTGCTTTGGTTCAGTGCATCTTGCAGATACTTTGAGCTTAAAAATAACCAGAAGAAAGGAATTTTCAGCTGCCTGTACCTTTCTCCTGTGTGGCTGATATCAATTTTAATGAAATCTTTACTAAAAAAATACTCAGGTATCCTTGTGGCTCTTCTTGACCTGTTGCTGTCTCGGCTTCCAGCTGCAGCTCTCCTCATTCCAGTGTGAGGTTATTACCTGCTGACCTTTGCTAAGGTCAGATTACTTTGAGCTTTATATCTTCTGTGCTGGAGGTTATATTTGTGTAATCCGCAGGTAAAGTTTCATTGCTGTGTCAACATTTGTTTTCAGCTGGGCATGAAGTGGTTGCTTGCCCATCAAATAACTGCAGTCAGCAGCTGATTTTCATAAGCAGTAGAGTTACAACTGCCCTTTTTGCTTACTGAGCTCAGTATGTTCTCCAATATGATGTTCAAAACAACCTTCAAGCAACATTTAGAAAGAGAAGGTTTTGCCTTCTTGTATATTCATGTTTTTTAGACAGTAACTGGAAGCCCTGCCACAGAGCTGTCGAGGAGCACCAGGCATTTCCCCTGGGCTCAGGTGGCCATTGGCTGTGAGGGGATGTGAAGCTGCTGTGTTGTTTTTACTGCAGCCACCTCCTGGACAGACCACATGAGATGGTCTTAACATACATCCCTGTATTTTCCTCACAGAGGGGAATGGTGTTTTCTGCTTCCTACAGGATTACAGATTTCCCTGTGTGGTCCCCTGGTGTGCAAATAGCAAATATCTGCTGTGATTGCTAAAACAGTTCTATCAGGATTATTAATTGCATAATTAGAATGTATAAATAAGACTTGTCACATGACTTTGATTCTCTTGCTGAAATTCTAACATATGATGATGTGCTCTGGTAGCATGCCGTAGTGAAAGCGGTAATTGAACCATCAGACCACAGTTTCCTACTAACATATATTCCTTATAATTATATTTTTCCATGGCTTAAGAGAAAATTCACAAGGGGACAGTCTGACTCTTTGCAGGGCTTGCTGCCTCATAAATCAGTGTCAGCATTTTGACTCAGGGGCTTGTCAACCCACCGAGCTTGTTGTCTCTCAGTGGGTGTCCGTGGCACAGAAAAGATGAACCAAAAATAGTCCAACAAGTTAGGCTTTCTCCAGAAACAACAAGAAATAAAGGCATTCTAGGGATCTTGTGACTTTGAGGTTTCTTTGTGTTTCTGGTTCACTCACCAGCCTTGCACAGTAGAACACTGAGCTTTATGTAGCATCCCCAGATTCCAGATTTCCTAAATTATAAATGTCCTGGATTTAAGTCCATGTGATCAAGAAGGCATCAAAAGGAGAGAAGAACTCAGTTCCTCCTGGCCTACATGAGGTGTAGGGCTGCTACTGCTTCGTTCTTCAGTGTGAAATCTGCTAGGAGAGGCAAAACTGTGACGCCAAAGGAATTAATTAGGAGGGCAGCTTGTGTGGGGGTGGTGAGTAGAGGGTTCTCATTAGTAGGGAAGAGAAAGGGAAGAGCAGAGTTTGCCCTTTGTGGGAAGGGGTGAGCCCTGCCCAGCAGAGTGCACAGGTCTGGGGCAGGGAGTGGTTGTGGGGCTGCTCTAAAGCCCCCAAGAGGCCTCACAGGGCTGGGGCCAATAAGCAAACAAGGGACACTGGACAGTCAAAGCAGAAACCAACCCCAAACCAAAGTAGCAAATTCAAAAAGTCTAGAATAGAGAAGGGAAAAAGAGGGGGAAAGTGCAAAACAAAACCAAAACATCAGCAAAGAATGTATAACCTGTAAAAAAACCCATTCATTTTTAACATTGCAACTCAAATATCTAATGGTAAGTATTGGATCTTATTCCTGTCAATGAGAATATTTCATTGTCTAGTCAGTGTTTAAGAACACCTTTCACTGCAAGGCTCCTAGACTGCCAATAGTAAATAATTAATGCTAAAGAAGTGTTATTTCTCTAAGTGGTGAGTGTTTGTTTCCTCCTTCTTTTTCTTATGGGAGTAGGTGAGCAGTTTGCATCTCACATCAACTTTAAAGATTCATATTCTTTTAGATTAAAAATCCACTTAGAAGTTTTCAGTATGTCAAATTTCATTGAGCAAGATGGGGAAAAGAAAATGCTGAGAGGAAATAGAAATAATGAGAGGAATCCATATTAGCAAAAGCAGCCCTCACTTGATATAAAATGAGAATATCTGTGTGACTTATAAATTTATCCTGTAAATTGCTGTTCATTTTCTGGATGATTCAGCATTTGATACTTAAATACTGGAAGGTTTTTTTTTTTATTTATTCTCCTTTGTAAAATTGACAGAAAAAATATGGTGAATGAAGTCTCCTTTTCTGTGGCTTTGTATTTATTAAATACTTCGGTTGCAGCCCTTTGTTTTGGCTATTTCACCTGTGCCTTCAGGGAAATATTTTCTAAATATCCTCCCAGACTGTTGCCACAGCCAGGTTAGTCTGGATGCTTTAATGGATGCACCTATAGAAAACATACAGGCAGTGGTAGTTACTTCATGAGCAATGCACTTTTTTCCTTATGCAGTTTTAAAGTCATCTCAAAGCACTTCTGCTGAGGGGAAAAAGAGATTATTTTTAGATTTTTTTTTAAATGCAGAAGTTCTGGCAAACAAATTAACCTTTCAGTCTTAAACGAGGATATGCACTGTGAAGTTTCTAGAAAGGAGTACATCTACTGCCTTAAATGACTTCAGAATGGGGTGTCTGAAATGGCAGTGATGGCAGGCAACAGCTTTGCTTTTAGACCATTAAACCAGTTCAATACCAGAATATTCCGTGTGAGTTAATGGGCAGGTGCTGGTTTATGGAGCTGCTTTTGTGTGCAGTGGATCACAGGCAAGAAGAACACCCTGGGCCGGTGATATTTGGGCTGCCCAGCCCCATGTCCAGGGTGTGGAAATGTCTGTCCAGCCCCATCCAAGGGTGTAGAAAGCCCCTCTGGCCATGCCCAGGTGAAGCTGGGCTGGGGTGGCTGCCCTGTCCTTGTGCCCACACTCAGCCCCTGCAGACAGAGCAGTTGTGTGTAGCAGTGCCCCAAGACAGTTCCATCAGTTGGTTTGCTCTTCTTTCTTAATTTTTGAGAATCTAAGTATTATTCCCTGTGCTGTGTCCCTTATATTTTCTGAATAATTGTTTTCTACCTCCTTTGAGCTGTAAAATATCTGAGCCATCTGGGCTGTGCTGGTGACACTGGACAAGGATTCCATGCTGATCCTTTGCCCACAGCCAGACAATCAATCTCCTGGTAGCCTCTTTATATACTTCTAGACAAGGCACTTCTAGTGCTATTTTCCCCTTTTTCTGAGGTGTGAAGACTGAAGGTTTATAGATGATGGTAGGTTAGTTTTTGTCCATCCTATAAATGCTGTGTAGTGGCCTCTGTTTATTTGATTTTTTGTACAGCATTAGTCTTTCCAGTAATCAGATGTAAACACATTTGGAAGAAGAGAATCTTGCTCTCATTTGTTGGTAATTTCTTCGACAACAGTGATCATGATGAAGACTTCGTGCACTTCAGATGTCCTAGTGAGAAATGGTCATTATTAAATTTGAAACCTCAGTCTCATCAGCAAAATAAAGGATTTCAGTATGAGTGTAGGGAGAGAAAAATCATACTAAATTTCCTTCTCCTTTCTTTTCCTGCTTCCAATAGGTCCTTTGCCTTATTCAAGAGATCAGTGACTCACTGAATATATGGTAACAAATCAGTGGAGCTGGTAATCTCTGTTAAAGCAGAGGCAATTTCCAAAAGTTAGGTTCCCTGATTTATGAAGAAGGATGTTGCTTTCTCCCTTTCTCCCGATGCTCACATCAAACTCTCCATGTACAAGAAGGTTTTGTTTCAGCTGGAACATTTTGAGCCTGTCTTCTCCCAGTGCTGGAGCAACACATGTAACATGAATTGACTCTGGCAGCACTCAACTGGCTTGGAGCTGAGCAGTGTGCTCATGGATCAGACAGTTGTTGCAGTGAAAATGTGTTATCCCTCACCCACAGCAGGCAAAGGTCAGGAATTGGCTTAAGCTGTTCTTCCACGTGCTCCTCTGTCAAACACAGGGTTTTTTCCTTCCTGTATCTGAGCAGGTTGCTCAGTTTGATGGTAGGAAAGGCCAGCAGCCTCTCCTCCTCAGACAGAAGAGGAACAAGAATCTGTGTGTGAATTGCTTTGGAAGTCAGCCCTCCCAAAGTGGCCGTGATGAGCAGAGCTGAGCAGTGCCTGTGCTGCTCATAGATCCCTGAGGATCCTGCAGTCCCAGCAGGGAGTGCACGATTCTCATCAGCTCCATTACAGCTCAAGCAGAGATGTCTTCCAGCTGCCAGGTTGGTTTTTCGTGGCAGTATCATCTTCAGTATCTTTCTGGCAGTATCTGTTTAATTATCTCCTGTGCAGCCTGTTCTTGAGGCCTTCAGCTGGCAAAGGTTGTTTATGTGAAATGTAGTTTGTGTTTGCTTCTGGAGTTTGGGTCTTAGAATAATAACAGCAAAACACTGGGTGAGGTATTTGAAATTAAGTGTTAGTAGCAACAGATGGTCCCTCTGAATTGAGGGGTTTTGAGAGCTTTTTTTCTTTCTTTTATTAATACTTATTGTAGCTTTTAAATAATAAGCCATAGGTGTTAAGGTGCAAGACATGGCTGGTACCCTGATGATCACTTTAATGACCCATCAGAACTACAGAATCCCATGTTAACCTCATAGGTTTGTGTGTGCTTGAAACAGTCTTGTAGTTGTGACTATGTCTGGATAAAAACAGAGAAAGTGTCTGTGATACTGAGTAACAAAAGCAGAGCCAGAGTTCCTGCTGTGACCAGTCCCAGAGTACAGGCAGATGTCACCACGTTATCACAGTCCCATAGCTTGAGTTCAGACAGAATCATCCTTAGCTTGCCAGGAATGCAGCAGAGACAGCTCATCTCCCACTCTTGGCCCCAGAAGGAAGAAAGAAAGGGCAGAACCCAGCCAGGAGCTACCAAGTGCTGAGGGACCACATCCCTGTGGTCCCAAATCCATCCTGCTGCTGATGCTGGCTGTGGGACAGGGATCAGCTCCATCAGCTTCAGCCACAGCTCTCTCTGCACTAGAGCAGAAAAGGTAACTATTGCTAAAAGCCATCCAGTGATATAAATTCTAATCTCACCAAAGTAACTTTCATAAAATTCTTGTCCCTAGAATCAAAGCATTACCTATGAATAAAGCTTTCATTTGGAAGAGAAGAAGCTTTAAAGCTCTAATGGATGTTAGAAGCTTAAAAACCCAAATGCTTACAAGTGCCCAGGCTGAAAAAAATGTGGTGAATAAGGTGGTATAAAATCAATAATAGGACCTTTTCTTGGAGTTCTAACTAATTATTTTTCAGTTCTGTGTTTGGTACTGTTGAACTATCATTATCTTTCATAAACTATACACAAAGCCAAGTCCCCATTTGTGGAACTTCAGAGATTCTTAGACCCCAACTGTTTCCAAGATGGGGTTGGAAGAGTATCTAGGAGAAATGTTTTGCTAAGCATGAATGTGCAATTATCAGAACATTTAAACATAATTTTAATGTATTATTTAAATTTATTTTGCACTTTATTTTTTTCTGTGCATCATTCATAAGGTTTTATCTAAAATATTGATTTCTTGGCTTGCTTTGCTAATTTTGGTTTTATTTTTCATGTGTGGGATAAAGAGTAAAAGTGACTTAATCCTCAAAAGCTGCGAGGAATGTTGGATCTGGCACTGAGAAAATAGTTGGTTTGCAGTGGGAATGGTATGGAAACCAAATATTTCTAATGCTTCCTAAAAGAAGAAAAATGAGCAGCTGATGCTGAGGACTTGCAACTTTCAAACTTTTATCTCAAATAACTCATTAAAATGCCTATGTATTTTGTCAGCCATTTTTGCAGTAGCTTTAGCTTGGAATACCACATCACCTGCAGACTTCACTTTTCCACACAGAAAAAAGCTGAGAGTGGCAGAGAGTAAAAGCACAGGTAAAATTTGGCTGTGCGTGGGCTCCCAACCATGATGTGTGAGTGACTTTAACAACACCAACGTGAGCAGAAACCCACTTTTTTCCGGATTGACAGTGCTGCTCCTCATGAGCTGTGCTACATTTCTGTCAAATGAACCAATGCAAAAGCCCTGCCAGAACCAGAGCACCAGCACACACAGGTTCTGCCTGAGAAAACATGGATTTTTAAAGTCCCTCTGTGGAGATGGCCTTTAAAGCTGGGATTGAGAGAATTTGCTATGCTTCCTATTAACTTGCTATAAACTGTTTTTATTCATTTACTGAGCTCCTTCAGGCAAGCATCACAAGTTTTACATGAAATTGGACTGGTTTGCTCACAAGTTTTAACACAGTTGCGATAGGATTTGGTTTGGCTTAAACATATGTTTGACATTTGTGGTAAATCTAATTGATGGTTACTGTTTTTATGGCAGATATCTCAGCCTATTTTTGACCAAAATGTAAAACTAGTTTGTAGACATTCTTTCTAATCTCACTTTTGTACTCCTACAGCATTATATGGATTATGATTAGGGCACTTCCTGGAATGCTTAAATGTTGTGTGGAAAGAGATTGATCTTTGCTGTTCTTGCATTATTGGCCATGTTTCTGCACCAGTGACTGCAAAACATATTAAATATTCTTGTCCCATAGTTTTATATGATGTTTGTATTCCTACTAGAAAAACGATGAGAATATCTTTTAAATGTCTCAAAGCAAATATTAATGTTACCCTAGCTAAGTGTTCCTGTGCTATAACTGCAAAAGCTAAAAATATCAGCTAGGAGGCTTAATACCACTGGGAAGAACACAAATAGTTTTGGTTTTTTCCTCAGTTGTGTCAGTTCCTGAGTTAAAATTTGTATTTTCTATAGACATGGCCTCAATGAAAGGTTATTATAGGCCATAATTGTTGGTGATAGCCTTAATACCAAGGCTATGCTCAAAGTAGCATGTTATAGGTATTGTGTGAAAGAAAGAAATAAATGAGAAAAAGAGAATTTTTCAGTGCAAAAAGGAGTCAGTCCTTATGATGTTTCATTAAAGCCAGGAGTGGTTAGAGGCTCCTGTGGTTTTTTGACTGAGAAATCTCCCCAGGCACATGATGTGATTACTGCAATGGAGATGGCAGGGCTGGGGCTGGCAAGGTATTGGCTATTTACTGGGTACAAACTTGGCATATTCCTGGAATATTAGCTCCTCATATTTACTCCTGTTGTATCTGGCAGGAGGCCTTAGGGGTTCCCCTGTTGATGTTGCTCAACTCCAGCACCTTTGTTATTCCTTTGATTAATTTGATAGACCATTGCCAGGCCCAAAGCCAGACCCAACAATTTTCTCAGCAGCAAAACATGAGAGTAGGAAAAGAATCCAGGCAGCTTTTCAGTTTTCCTTGCTTTCTCTGTTGCCACTGTATGTTAATGTGCAAATTGGTGTGCACTGAACACACAGTGGTGGTGTAGGTCCCCATGGAATGGAAATCAAACAAATGTTTGCTCCTAACATTTCCTAAATCTTTGCAGGTGGCACAAAGATTACACTCTTGCTTTGGAATGATGAAATGGTTTCAAGATGATCTGTGGAAAAAATTGGATTATGATTTGGGCATTTAATAATTTCTGTAGAAAAATTATATTTGTGTTATTATTTTTCCATGTTCTTTGCCTAAAAGGCGGGTAAGGTTTCTGGCACTTCCTTTGATGCAATTCACACAACTCAGGGGATTAAATTGCAAAAGAAAGGAGGAATGAATGCTCTAAATGGCACACATGGTTCTCATGTACCTCGTGGCTGCCTGGCAGTTGTGTATTTTCCTGTGCTAAGGGTTTTGTACATATTGGCTTGTAAGATGAGTTGCTGATTGATTTGCACCTGAATCGCTGCCTGCTGTGAGGGTGTCCTCAGAGAAGTGGTGTCACCTCTGTTACATGTATGGCTTGGAGAAAAATGACTTGCAGGGAAGGGAAAACATGCCAGGCTGGTTTACACAGGAGAGGAAATGCTTCCAAAACTCACAGTCCTCATTCAGAGTAGTAAAATATTTCTGTGTCGTCATTTTACTTTTCAATTTTGGGCAGTGAAACTCAAGTATTAGTACTGTTATTTTGGAAATAGAATGATTTGGCAATTCTAGGTATCAAAACCTGCAGGAATATGTCATTCAAATCATATTGTCAGTCAAAATCCAGCCAGCTGGAGTGGGTTAACTGAGGTCAACTTCTCTGTGTAAAAAGGAAGTTTGGTTTCTTGGGTTTTGGGATTTTTTTTTAGTATGGCAAGTTATCTGTTGAGTCAGCTTGTAACTAGTTGTTAAAAGTTTTTTGAGAACCTCTTTCTGAAGTCAAATATAAAGTTCAACAAATTCTTTTCAGTTAGTTCTCATCAGTGCCAGTTGTTCTAAGTATCTCAAGTATTGTCAAGCTAAACATCCTTCCCTTGAACTTAAATTCTTCATTTGGCTGAACCTTTTGTCACCAAAATTTTTGGTTTCTTCTTCCCAGAATCTTTCAGCTTTGCCTCTCTTTCTGTATTTCACATTCTCTCTGGACAGGATTTTCACATGCAACTAAGGAACACAAATGGCATTTAAAAATAATGTAAACACGGCTACCAAATCAAATTCTTTGCCAGTCCTACCATTTTCTGTGCCAGGCATTTGATGTGTTCTCTATGAAATATTGCCCTGCTTGCTGACTTGGTGAATCTTCTTTAGTCATCACTTTGAGTGAATGTCCCTCCTCCCATTTGCCTCTAAATATGATGGGTAGACACTGCTGAGGGCATCAGAGGAGTGCAGAGGGGAGCCCTGTTTGTCCTTGAAGGTCTGAGCTGGGCTGAGGTTCCATACAATTTGTATAATGTGTGTGAACTTGGACTTGTGCTGCTGGCTCTGTACCCACAGTCACAGTGTGGACACAATGAGGTGACACAGAACTCTGAGCAAATGAGAATCAATTTTTGAGTAATGTTTTTTCCTGAATCTCTCTCAGTATTTGCTTAGCCCTGCTGAGGTTTTATTAAGAGCCACACCTGATCATTCCAGACGTGGAGGCTGTTTCTTCCCTTCACAGAGGTGTCCTGAGATGAAAATTTCCCTTCATCAGGAGCCTGGCTACAATGGAAGTTTTTTCTGGTTTTGTTCTGGTGTTATCTCTGAATGCCACATGTATGCTTTGATTGTCGTGTGCTCCTTTAGGCTTTCTGCAAGGCTTCTTGCTTTTGATAAATTATTATTTCACTGCTTTTGAGGATTTCTGTGAGTTCTTTTGCAAGTGTGGGTTTTGTGGGCCTTATTTACCCCTACCTAGTTGTGGTTTTGCACTTAACCTGTTGGACTATGTAGTCCTTCCTGTGCCATTTTGACCTTTTGATGCTTTTTGTAAAATGTTTTCTTTCCTTGGGATGTCATTAACCAAAGCAGTGGCTTTCTCTTGGTCCTTCTAAAGTTGTTTCTGATATTTTCTTGAACCTTCAGTGCAGTGTCTTTAAATAGTTTCTGTGCTGCCCACTATGGACTTTTGTGTGTCAACTGCCTCTTTGAACTCCTTTTTGAGAATTCAAGGTGCTCTTTTTCTTACATTCCTGCAGTTTCTGCTTCTGAAGTTAAACAAAAAATCCACTAAGGCACATTTTTACTGTTGCTGCAAGGCCATTGTGTTTGAGGCTGCTGTGGTCAGTGCTGCAGAGCAGCTCTGGTGCTGACACTTCCCTAGGTGCTACACCCTGCTCAGGGGGAACTGATGCTCCTCTCTTTGAGGGTTCCCTGCCCAGCTGTGCAAATCTGCTGCTGGTCACACTGATGCCTTAGGGTGTTTTTATGTTTTTCAAATCCTCTACTGCTTAGGGTATAACTCTAAATTCCATATAGAGTGTTACAAAGACATAACTGTCTTCACAGTTTGGTCAGATGAAACAACTCCTCTAGGCCTGAAATTCAAGGACACCTCACTGCCTCAGGTGCCAAAAAAATATAAACAAAAGTGAATTTGGGGGAGCAAACTGGGGGTAAATGACTTTATTACCTGAAGCTGTAATTGGAGGATTATGATATGTAAATGAATATGTAAATGAACCCTGATATGTAAATGAACCAAACTTTAAATGTCTGAAAAACTCGTGACCATCATCCATCCTGGGTGTAGCCCCTCTCGGAGAATTTTGACTACCCAGGGTGCATCTATGGAAGGTCCTTAATAAATACCCACTTTATTCTCTCAACCTTGCCTAGCCTTTGTTCTAGGTAGCCACTCCAAGGCATCAACACCCTTGGATGTGGCTCTGCCCTGCCTCCTGGTGTGATGTTTTCCAGTTTCCATGGAAGGCTCCCATAACTTTTGTGTTTTTTCATCCTTTGCAGCATTTCTGCTTTCCTCCTGTATCTACTTAGATGTTTCTATTTCTGGGCTTGCTGTTGCTACCAATGGCACAGGAATGCCAGAAATAATTTCAAAATATCCAGAAGAAGCCCTCTGATTGAACCTCTGGTGCATCTCTGGTTACATTTCAAGGAGCTTTCAAAAGATTTAAATTTAAGTAAGAGATGGTGCCTGTTTGCTAAAGCCAGATTGCAGGACACACTCCTACATTCTCCCTAACACAGGAAATAGAATTATCTGATAACTCAAGTCTAAATACTGATTGCTGCTGTGCTTCCCCAGTCTCCCTCTGCTTTTGTTGCATGCCCATGTGTGCCAAACTCTGCCAAGAGCTGTCATTGCTGTCAGTCAGCATCACCCAGCACCAGCAGTGCCAGTGAGTGTTTCCTGTAACAGGACTCTGCAGAGGGGCTGGGGGAGCTCAGCCTCCTCCCCTCCCCTTGTGAGCTGGGGCTGATGTGACAGCAGCTGGGGATGAGCCACCCATGAGAGACACTGCACATCTATGAGGAAGTTAATAAAAAGGTGATACAGGAAAAATGAGGATGGGGAGTGAGGTGAGTGCAAGAGGAGGAGGAGGAAGAGGAGAATTCCCCCAGCTGTGGTGCTGTGCTGTGGAGCCCTGGGGGTGTGTGCAGGATGGCTGGGCAGGCTGGCACATTATTTAATAAAGCTTCTGTTCCCCTGCCTGGTGGGGGAAATGCTGCTTGTGTCATGCTGTGGATGGGTTTTGATTTGATTTCTGTGGAAGCCCAGCTTGTCCTGACATCTCCTCTGGTGTGAGATTCTGCCCATCTCTAAAAGAGCCTGAGAGCACAGAATGAGCTAAAATAGTGACAGGCTTCTCAACTGACCAGAATAAGGACAGAGCTATACCAAAGGCTTGGTTTTCTTTACAGCAACATGTGATTTCCTTTTTAAATGCTACAATTTCTGGAAAAAAGGTTGAGTTGATTCTGGCTTGTTAATACATGCAATCATGGCCAGTCCTGGTTGGTCACAGGGCTGCTCTGCCCTGTGTCCCTGCACAGAAGAGAGGAATAGCAATTTTACTTTTCTCTGCTGTTTGCAACTCCTTCTGAAGTTGGGAAAATTTCAGGAGGGACAGACTAGGAAACCTGTGTTTCTGAACATGGATTTTCTTTTATGGACAGATGAAGGAGCTGAGGAATGTAATTTGCAATTAAAACCAGAACAAATTTACACTTCCAGTTCCTGATGAGTTCAGCTTTGTATTTCAATTAAAAATATTTCCTTAAAAAGAAGAATCAAAAATTGTATTTTCCTATAAAACATAATTACTTTTAACTGATTTTAGAGAGTGACACAAGAGGCCTGATACCCTTGAGTGCCCTGTGATCCCAAGTGCTCCATGCCAGCACACCTGTCTGTGGTACCTGACACGAGAATGGGGGGAGCAGCAGCCATAGATTGCTTTGCCAATTAATAAAATCCATGCAATGAATTTCAAGCTCAAGATGAAAGTTTTATAAAGGGGAAAAAAACCCAACCCACAAGCAAGAAAAGAAGTTGAGAGATGAGCCTCATGCTGGAGATGTCTGTTCATCTCATTATTTTTATAATATGAAACTGGTTTATACTTGTGAATTTTCTTTGCATCAAATTTATTGCAGAAATTTTCCTTTACCCCACTCATATGCTAAGCTGTGCTCTAAGTCTAAAAAGTATTTCTTTGTAACATGTTTTTTCATGCATTTTGTTTATTGGGTAACTTCATAATGCTTTTAATGTAGTTTGTTTGATCTGTTGAGGTAAAAACAAGATGGAAAAATGTGAAAGAGAGGTTGGTATTTTAATCTTCTTTTGCTACTGAATGCACTTTGCTCTTACTGTGCTTTTATTAAGAAAAGCTTAAAAAAATTGCTAGTGACACAAATTTCCTGGAAGCTTCTCTACTTCTTTTAGGCTCATTATTTTCACTGTTAAGAAAAAAAAAAGTAATATAGGAGTTATGTGTAAACATCAGCAGCTTTTGTTCCACCCATCTTGAGCTTTGGTTTTATTTTTTTTTTCCACATACATCCATCACAGTCCTTTCTTTTCCTTCAGTGTAAGATCTTTTTCTGAAAGTATATCAGTAATTTTGGAAAGAAGAGCTATTTATGAGATAGCAAATATCTCCTTGGTTTATTTTAATGTCTTTTGAAAATGAGGAATAAATTGTTCATCAGGGCATTCAGGAGCTCTTGCCTGGGTGGAAAGGCATTAGTGAAGGAAAAATGAAGGAAAAGTAGAACTGGACACTTTTTTTTTTTTTTTTTTTTACTTTGAGCTGCATATAGCATTTCCATGGAAAATATTTTTGTTTTCATTTTTATTTGTATGTCTAATTGGTTTAAGTGTGGAAAAATATTTAATTAGGGATTAATGAAAGACCCTTTTATATGACAAATGAACATGCCTTCGAGCTAATTTCCTCTGTTTAAAGCTCCACATTTCTGAACTTTTAATTAAATTTTGAAAGAAGTAAAAGAAGTGAATACATTTCTTTAAGAAAAGGTATATATCTAAGCCATACATGTCTCTGCATCCTTTCCATTCTGTTTCAGTAGGGTTAGCACAGTTCTTCAGTGAATTTGTGCCACATTTGGCTTTTCTCCAACTCCTTGGAGCCACAGTAAGGGATCTCTTACTGTTGAAGTGATTGTGCTGTTTTGTGAAGTCGTTTCCATAAATCCAGTTCCCAGTTCAGCAGTCAAACTGGAGTTTTGCTCCTCATTGGCCATGTTGACCTCAGCCATTTGGGGGGCTCAAAATGCCAGCTCTCCCCCTTCCCCTCTTTGAACCAAGGAGGAGCAATGCAGGACTCAAAGTGACAGCTGTGAGGAACTGGGCTTGGATTTCTGGTTTGCCAACCTTTGCTTGAGATGACAGAAGCAACTGGCAAGGGCTGTGTCATTCACTGCTGTTCTCTCCCACCAATCTCTCTCTTTGTCATTGAAGAGCAATGGGATTTGGAGTTCCAGGGAATCCTGTATCACTGAGGAGGAATTCCAAAAGAATTTTTAATAGGTGAAAGAGCATTCCAGAGCATGTGAGCTGTGATTATCCATGTGCACGAGCACTGTTCACAGCCTTGCTCTTCATAGGCCTCTGGAGGAATCTGAGTGAGCCTCAGCAAGCTCATTAGTTAATTCAATCCACAGAAACATTTATTCTCCCTGCCCCCTTTTCTCTTTCATTTTAGTTGGTAGGGAAACCCAGGGATCTGACAGTGAACTTTTGGTCTCAATAAAGCAGTTATACTAAGTTTGGGTGGAATTTCTCTGAACTCCACTAAGAGGGAGAAAATGTGGAAAATGCTTCCTCCAAGCAAAATATGAACAAAATGTTGTGATTCATTAAACCCCTTCCTACTTGCCTGCAAGTGAGAACCTTACAGTTATTCAGCTGAATGGTGCATGGCCCTGAGGGGGCAGAGCCAACAGAAAAAGAGATGGCTTCAGTCCAAAGAGCAAAATGCATGTTTTCAGGGAAATCAGGAAATTTTGCTTCAGGCACATCCCTACTTGCACAGTGAGTTT
Organism: Peucedramus taeniatus; assembly: GCA_013400575.1. Classification (NCBI taxonomy): domain Eukaryota; kingdom Metazoa; phylum Chordata; class Aves; order Passeriformes; family Fringillidae; genus Peucedramus; species Peucedramus taeniatus. The sequence goes on along the minus strand of WBNO01019037.1, from coordinate 803,237 downwards.
GTTATATCGGGATTTTATGTTGCTGTTTACTTTGGTTTTAAATAAGAAATGAAAGCTGCCTTTGGTGTCACAGAGTGTCTGGAGGGTGCTCCACGGAGCAGAGACCATCTGTCCTTCTGGACACCCACTGAAAATTTCCCTGTCTGTGAACATACACTAGAAGGTACACAGGATTGTCTTGAAGAAAAACAAAAAATCCCCAACCCAATAACCAAGACCAACCTTTTCCTTATCTGGGAAAAATCTGCTTCTTGACACTAGCCTGTATTTGTTTAATATAAAGTTCTCAACTGTTTCAGAAATTAAGCTGACCACCTACAGGTGAATGTGGTTAATTCCACGAGACATGTGCGGGAAAACTCCTGCAGATATCACCACAAAGGGATTTTGCATGAGAAGTTAGAAACAGAAAGCTACTGGCTGCTGAGAGGACATGGAAAAATAAATCCTGATGCCACATGGATCGACTCTATGTTGTGGGAAAAGCGTTGACTTGGCTCCAAGTGAGCAGAAAAAGCCATGAGTGCTCCAGGAAGGAAGGAGCTTCTGCAAAGCCCAGGGATGGAGGCAGGGAAATGTGAGCAGCACACGGGAAAAGCTGATCTGCTGCAGGGGGCTCATGGCTGGCAGGATTTTTAGCCCCCAGAAGCCTGCCAGTGGGGTGAAGGGAAAACTTGGCCAACTTGCAGCTACTACACACAGTGAATGGTGGGATTTATGTGTTCTCTCTTTACCCAGAGACATCTGAGAGATGCTGTTCCATTACACAACTTCATTAGAAGCAAAGACAAAAATTCATCCTTGTTTATTCATCTCTCCTTTGTCTGCAGATCCTGTCAATGGAAGCATCTTTGTGCAGGGTCTGCAGTCAGGTCATTGGATCACTCTCAGTCCTGTGCAGATGGGAGTTCTTAGTTTATTTTAAGCTTTTGTTTTCCTAGATGAAAATGATTGTTCGGCAAGTTGAACTCAGAGTTTTAGAATGACTTTTCTCGAGCACATTACAGCACCCACATCCTATTGAATCACACTGTGTAGGCTCTTGGCAGCAGCGGCTTCACATCTGTTTTACAATTTTTGAATCTCTCTTAATATAATAAAGATAATGTTTATGAGCCTTTAAAACTGTGGTGTTGGAAAGGGTCGGCTGACTGCTGAAAAGCTGGTGTGATGATGAAAATGAAATAACAAGAACAGACAGGGTCTGTATTATAAAAACATGTCTGACATGAAAACAATGGCTTCTTCTAATCCTTTAAGGCTGTGACTACGGGTTGTCCTGTAGATGCTGCCTTCAACTTCATTTAACTTTGGCTTGAAAAGGGAAAGACTATATAAATACAATAAGTTGATCTTTGGTGGGATAACTTGTGGTGCCATGCTGCTATCAAAGGGAATGGGGACCCCAGAGTGTTGCTGTAGGGCATCTTCTCAGCACTGCAGCTGCTGTGAGCATGTCCAGACTCTGCTGAGTTAGCTGTTCATCATGCAGAGGAGATGAAGACACTCAGACATTCAGTGAGCAGTGAAATGGTAAATGTCAGATAGTTTCAATAAGGGTTTTTGATATGATCGCTAGTATTTGTGGGTGAAGTATTATGAATTAACAAAGGCCTGCTCTGCTGATGTGCATGGAAGAAATGCTAACTGTGTAATGCAAACCAGATAGGTGTAATTAGCATGCAGCTAGACTTCATTAAAACATATGTGAAGGAGTCATTTTGCTTAGTAAACAAAACCAGTTGTTGGTTCAATAAGTATTTCAGCAATCCTCTTTCTTAACAACAAAATTTCCTTCCCTTCTGTGTTATATTTTCAAAAAAATAATAATTGCATTGATTGTCCTCTATTGATGGGCCTGTTTACTGTATTTCAGTTGTCAACTGCTGCAGTCAATCAGTAACACTCACTTTCTAGTGAACAGATTAAAGAACCAAGTTAATTATTCCTGTACAAAAGGAAAAACATTTGCTTATACTCCATGTTTGCCAAAATAAATTCTTTGTATTGATGAGGCATGTTTTCTAAAATGAGGGAAATTGTGTGTTCTTATTGGGAAGAAACAGTCAGTAAAAATTGTTAGAATGTCTAAATTTGGACAAATTTGGTTGGCACTGTGTGTAGCCATTGCCAGTGGGTATCAAGGAATGGACCTGGAATACAAAACCCCAGGGTTCTTTTTAAAAAATAACTTGTAGGACCAGAGCTGAATGTGTTTTCTGTCAGGTGTTTTCCACATTGCTGAATCCATGTAGTTTTCTCAAGGATTTCTCAATAGCATTTAGAGTGTGCACTGGCTGTAGCACACTTGGCTGTTGCTGTAAAGTTCAGAACTTTTTGTCTCAGTTGCTCTCAGTCACCAGGCTGCCAAAGGAACTCAGCGTGGTTCAGGGCCAGTTCTTTACCTTCCTGTGTTCAAGAATCTCTGAAGACATCTTATTTGTGCAGAATAATCTCACTAAATGTTTTTCTCTGCACCAGCTGAAGATTTCATTCTCATCCTGTGTAAGTAGACTGGCAGATGTGTTGGAAGGGTTTTCCCTGAGAGAAGTGGAGCTGTTTTCACAAACAATTTTTATTCTTTTCTTGCATATTTATATCTGTCTCACTGTCTGAAAAAAAGGTGTGATATTCAATGCTTGGGTTTTACAAAACTGAGTCAGGAAAACTGTGATTTGCCAGAATGGTTTCTTTCAAGAATATGTTTTTTAAATTACATGTTTTTTCCTGAAGGAAAAAGAAAATGTGGTTGAGAATTAAATAAAAAAAAAGGTCATTCTAACCATGAGAGTCATTCTGACAGTGATTTCATGTTCTGTGGCACTGCTGCTGGTGCAGCATTTGGCTCAGTGTTGCTCTGGGTTGGCTGTGTGTGCAGTCATTGCCAGTGTATTTATGTATTTATATATTCAAGGAATGGATCTGGGATATAAAACCCCAGGGTTCTTAAAAAAAAAAAAATAGCTTGTGCAGCTAGAGCTGGATGTGTTTTCTCTCAAGTGTTTTCCACAAATGTGGTTCATACTTGGATGATAACTTCTTACCCTTTTGAAAAGTTAAGATGCAGTCTGTGATTATTGCAGTTCTGTAATGATCATAGGACACTGTAATTATTATGGGCTACAAGGGGTCAAGGTTTGGGTATAAACATAATGCAATTGGAAAAGTTATTTGTTTATAGCAAAGTATCGTGAGAAGCATCTTAGATGCATTGAAGGTAAACAAACAAAACTGAATCTCTGAGGTTAGCCTGCAGCTCAGAGTCATCATTTTTCCTTGGGATTGCCCCAGTTGTTTGGTAAATTCAATGTTCTTTCATGTTATTGGCTGAATTAGAAAGTTGAGAAATGTGAAACTAGAAAGATGTTGATGTTCTTGACATAATAGTTGATATAACTCCAAGGCTGAGGCCAGCTCAGATAGCAAGTCTGCTCACATAATTAAAATTGGTTGGACTTGCAGGCTGTTCCTTGATTGTTTTACAGGTCAGCATCAAATACCAGGTTCTGTTTTGTAGCTTCTTACTTACAGGAGCATAAACACCTCACTCTCATAATTTTAAGAATTTTTGGAGCAAAAGTGTCTGTTTAAATCTTTCTTTTGAATGTATACACTTGCTCCAGCCACAACGTCAGCACCTGACTCAGGTGTCCTCAGATCCTAGCAATGGTAGCAATGGAGGGGTTTGAAATCCAGAATGAGCAGAACTAAATAATCACCAGCTTCTGATTCTGATGGAAAAGACACCATCTCTCCTTTCCTTGCAGAACATTGCAGTTATCCTTCCAGAGGGGCTCCAGCAGGGAGAGATCTGGAGCTCTGAAATGATAAATGTTCCTAATTAACAGGTGGCCCCCAACATTTGACATCCCTGCTGATCAGAGGGTGCATTGCCCATGTTGTGTCCCAGACCACCAGGTGCTAGAGAAAGGAGGTAAAACCAACAGAAATGTATCATTTTTTGCTTTCAGTGGTGGCAATAACCTCACTAAATAAATATTGAGAGAAACCGGACACCAGTACTTTTCTGTGTGAAGACTTAAAATTTCATTGCTTCAGCTCAGAATTAATAAATAATTCTCAGTCAGTTAAGAAAAATAATTCCTTCATGTGGTGGTGGTCCAAGTTTCTCTGAAGATATGTATTTCAGTCCCTGATTAATTTCCATTGTTCATGAGCATTGCTCATTTTTAGGCTCAAAGCACAAAAGATCTCCTTCATAGCATGGCCAATGGTGGTGGGAGAACAAGTGGTTCCCTCAGAGGTCCATTGGCTGTGGGAGATCTGTGGAGCAGCACAGCTGATGGGGACAGGGCTGGACTGGAAGCAGTGAACCAAGGAACTGGCAGCTTTTAGGGTTTGATGTATTTGTCATCTCTACTCAGTGCGTCCTACAGAGCTGGGTGTAGGCAAGGGCTGCCCCAACTCCTTGTGCAAATATGGAAGGAAGGGAAGGAAAGGAAGGAAGGAAGGAAGGAAGGAAGGAAGGAGTGAGCAATCATTTGGCTTTTCTTGGAAAAGCAATAAAATGGATGGAGAGTCATGGATTATGCGTGCTCACATTAAAAAGAAAATAATTTTTTGAAACCTGAAAGTGTGCTGACTTATAAACTGCTTGATTTGTACTGCCTGCTGATGCTCCCTGAAATTTCAGTGAGACAAGAGTGACATCAAAAATTAGAATAGACTAATGAGCATTATCTTCCCATTGTATTACTAGTGTATGTTAGTTTTTTATTGTAAGATGTGTTTCATTTATGGAATTCATTGTTTGTCTTTAAATAATTCCTCTACGGGTAAAATGTGTCATAATTAATATCACTATCAGAGCATTTGTTTGATATATCCAGTTAAACCAAACAATTACTACAGAACTATTTGTAAATTATGGTAGTGGCAGAAAAATCAATTAGATGCTTGTTGCAAAAATCATTACATTGATTGCATTTTATTTTTTATTTCTTTTGCTTAATGCAGAATGGGAATGACAAGAAAATCAACCTACCACTTTAATAGTTTTCTGTAAGACTAGCAATTATACTTGTTACTGAATTTATGATCTCATTCACAGTTTCATTATTTTACATTTCAGTACACCCAGCTAAATGTGATAGCTATGAGGATTGTGAGTTTATGGTTGTGAATTTCTAGTATGTTGCTGCATTCAAATTATTTTAATTATTCATTCTGAAATGGTGAGTGTTTCCAAGTTTTGGTAGCTATTAAGAGGGGAAAATAGAGATGCTTCATAATTCAGTCAAATAATATCAGATATTTTAGCATCTCAAAAGAGTTTGAAAGAAAACTGAAATGCAGTTTAGTCATATTTATTATATATAAATACATATATGATACTTATTAAATAAAATTCTAAATAAATGCATAATATTATGGCAATAACCACATACTCCTGAATTTCATAGAATGATAGGGTGGTTTCTTCCCTTTCCTCCTTCTCGGTCTTGGTGTAGAATTGTGTATGTTTCTGAATGACTGAGAAGGATCTGGACTTCACCAGGGAATTCTGCCATTCCTGATGGCACTGAAATCTCTTGGCTACATGATGGATATTTCTTTTTCACGTGCTCAGGGATGGCCTGAGATATCAGATCTGGGGTTTCTGCTCCCTATTTAACCATATGAAGAGTTTAAGTAGACCCAAATTAGTGCTAATTGAGCTTATATTGCTACACCAATTGTTCTCCATCCCAAATTGCTTCAGATCTGACACCTGAAGACTCACATGATCTGCTTTTTTTCTCCTCTACAGAAGACAGATAACAGTAAAGCTCTGTGAGTAGCATAGCATAATAAATACTGTTAGGTGGTATATGAATAATCAGCTTCTGAAATTAGCTACAGAACCAGAATAATCTTCAGGCAGGTGAGCTGTGGACCCCAGAGTGCCCAGCTTGTTCAGTCTCCATCCTCAGAGGGTTTGGAGACCACACAGGATAAAGCCACGAGCAGCCACATCTGACCTTGGAGCTGGACCTGTTTTACACAGGGGACAATCCAGACTTCCCTTCCATCCTGGATTGCCCTGGGGCTGTAGGGCCCTGGGTGATGAGTGGGAAGAGACACAAACCAATTTTTGCTTGTTTTGGATGCAGTTGGGAACAAGATACCGCTCTGGAAACCCAGACATTTTTTCTGGCATAAGTATTTTACTGATCCAAAATAATTTTTCCCAGATATTCCTTTTAATTTAGTGTTATTTCTGTCCCTGTGAATACACTTAGTTGAAAGTCATGCAATTAAACTGAGTCATCCACATTAGTCACTCCATTTTTATCGTATGAAGAGATTTCCTTACATTTTCCTTTGCTGGCTTTGTTGTGACCCTCCTGAAATGACACATTTTCATTTGGAGAGAAACAGAAATGGCCAGTGAATCTGGATTTGTAATGCGCTGGGATTTCAATTAGCTTCTGAACTAATTAATTTCTGAACTCAGAAACTGATTTCCAAAGCAATCCTTCTCAGGCAGGATTACTGTCTTGCCTTCTCAGTGCATTTGGCTTTCATTATGAAATACAACTTTTTAATCCAAAACTAGTAGGATGGTAACTTTTTTTTTGGAGTAGGCTTCCAATCCATCTTTCACTTTTTCCGTAAGCTGTCTCCATCTGTTTTGGGAGATGTTGTTTAAAGAACGAGTCCAGTGCCCGATGGTTATCTGCTCTGACTGACGAGTCAGGGTAAGGAATGCACAGGCAGGAGCACTGCTCTGGAATTACAGCAATGGAATGGCATCTCTGACCCTGTGCAGGCTGTGAACCTCACACCATGCTCCTTGTGTCACAGCAGCCACTTGGAATTCCAGCAGGTACCTAATTCTGTGATTAATTGTGCAGGGAGGCAAATAACTGCAGGCAAATAACTGAAGAATTTCTTTCTTTGTTTGTACACTCATCATTCCCAGTGGGATTAAATGGAGAGATGTGAGAATTTGTGATACTCAGGCCACATTCCTGTGTTAATGAGTCACCTTGAATGCTTTTGCCATAATTGCACTTGTAGAATATTTTGTTATTCAGTATGTTGCAGTCTGGTACAATAGGCAGTAAAATCAAGTTTTGCCAAAGAAAAGGGTAGAATAAGGGATTTAAAATGAAGTTTCACTGGATTTGTTGTTTGGTTTGGTTGGTGGGGATTTGTCTTGTTTTCTTTTGTTCATTTTTGCTTGGGATGACAGCAACAGTTGTACAGAAAATACCATTTGAGTTTTAGTGGTGTTCAGATGGCTCCAAGAGCTGGGTGATGCTCCAGCAGCGAGGTTCAGTGATAGCATTGACACTGCTGATATCAGTATCACCTTTGAAAGCAGCCAGCCCCACGAGGGAGACCTTTCAGATTGGTTAGACTGAAGCATTCCACAGTTTAGATGTTAATATTTCTGGCCACCTCTGAACCATGGTGCAATGCTCATTGGAGAATACAGTTTAATAGAGCATAAAAGTATCAGTGATCATGCACTGTTTATCCTGCATGAGTGAATGATCATTCTGTGTTTAATACAGAATGTTGTGCATGCGAATTTTTACTTAAATAGCATCATTGTTTTGTTCTCTTGCCCTGGTAATTAGAGAATCCTTGCATTAAATTATCAGTTTCAACAAATATTTATAATTCAGTGAAAAACTAATTTCATTTGCTTGCATTTAATGGAAATGATGATTTGTTTCATAGGTTCTGCCATGAAATAGGACTGGGGGACTTGGTTCTGGGAGGTGCAGAGGGAGTCAGGCAAGCATGAGGACTGCTGTCTTCATTTGCGTTTTCCTTTTATATAATTTTTGTAGATGAGTGTTAGAAATCCTCTTTAAACTGGCAAAAAGAAATATTTCAGATGTTTTTCCTAGTTGGGCAAACTGTGTGGTGCTGCTATCTGGACAGGGACAGACCCTGCCCATAGCGTGCTTTCCCCAGAAATCCCTGTCGTGTAGCTTGCTTTAAATTTCTGTTAATGTCATCTCGTTTACATTAACAGTGGATGTATTCAATTCCTTCAGTTCTTTGGATGAATTTCCTTGGATAGAGCCATGAATTTCTTGGGATGGAGCCTGTGTGGCCTGTTCCACTGAGCACGAGGTTTATCAGAGGCAATTGGAGCAGTGCTAAGAGGATCTCAGTGCAGCAGCTCAGCTGATCACCCCAGAGATCTCCCAGTGTCTGAGAGCCTTTTCTGAACATGCCCATAAATATTTCTGTGCAGATGTGTCTCCTGTGTGTCACGTTGGGAGCAAGGTACAGATGTCTGGTGGATCAGTTTCCTTTGTAGCCCCTCTGACTCTTTCACCAGATGACTCAGAGCCTGCTCTCAAAGCCTGGTGAACACACAGACCAGGGGGAAGCCACTTGCTGAGTGCCTTACATCAATAGAAACAAATGTATTTTTGGTTACTTATAAACGTGTGATTGCTTGAAGAATGAATTTCCAAGGAAAGGGAAGTTGGAATATAAGGATGATGGGTTATGCAGGCTTCTGGCTGGAGACCTTCAGGGTTTGTTTTATGTGTGTCTTGTTTGCATTCAAGTGCAATGAGAAGAGTACAGAGGTTTGTTTTTTTTTTTGCTGGACTGTGGTGTTAAGCGTTCACTGAAAATGAATCTGAAGAACATTTTGTCACTGCAATAACATCAAATCTATCCAAGATCTCTTTAAATATTAAAAAGATGTTCTGGATTAAAGCAAAACCAAAGGTATACAGAAAATAGAGCAGGATTCTTTTCTTGAATATCTTTTATCCTGGGCTTGTTCCACACTGATTACTTTAGAAATAAATTTCAGTAATAAATATATGCATGTTGTACATGGTGAAAATACAATGAGCTGAAATGGTAGGGTGCAAGTTGAGCAAGTAACCATCTTAGAGTAATTCAATTTGAGGAGAAAATAATCTACACAAGGATACTTTTGTGGTGGGACTGGTTGTTTTAACCGTCGGTGATGTGAAGAGTTGCCAAATGTGTTGTTTGTGATTCCCATGCCTTCCCCACGCAGAGTCTAAAGAGAAACAGAACCCCCCAAAGTAAATAAGAGCCGGGTTTGCACAGAAACAGTTGTGCAGCTCAGCACTGTGCATCATCAGCCAGGCAGGATGGAGCCAAGAACAGCATTTTGCAGCAGATGCTGTGAAAATCAATTGTTTTAAGTGGAGATAGCTATTTAAACTTCTTATTATAGAATGGGGTAATTGCAATAGATCACCAGATAAAATAATAAAAAAAAATTCTCTGTTAATGGTGTTGCCCTCAATCTAATAACGAACTGACAGCACACTCTGTTGGTGAGACCAAGCTGTCTGCAATTTTTCCATGCAGAAAGATGGTACATAACAGCTCTTCTGCATCAAAACATGCAGAGTGCTGAGCTTAAGTACCTGATAGGAATAATTTTATAATTAACTGTTAGAGGAAGAAAACTCAAGCAGTCTAACAGAGGGAATCAAGCAGTAGGGGTATTGCATGTTGTACCTGTGATCTTTGTGAAGTATTTGTCCTCCCAGGTGACAGAAGCATTGTAGAGCCCATATAGAAACATTTCTAACTGCAGCACTCAGAAATAACTTCTTGTTATTTTGGCTTTGTCACAACGTGGCTCTTTCATGCAATTAAATTTTACAATGAAATTTCATGCAATGAAGGGAATGAAAGGGAGGATGAGGGAAAGTGCCTTTTTCTACTGGAATTTTTTAGGAATCTCTGTCTTTGCAAATAATTTCATGGAGTTTAAAGTCAGACTAAACAGTGTACTAGAAATGTATCATTGTATGGAAGATTGCTTCTGCCGTGGTAAACAGAGTGGGGATAGAGTTGCTCTTTGTTTGATGTGATTTCTAACCTCACACAGTACATTTAATTCTTCCCAGAACGTACCAGTGCGAGCAGGGCTCTTTTGAAGGTTTCCCTCAATGCCTGTACCCAAATTACAGAGTGGTTACCAGGCACACACACACACAAATACACAGGCAGAGGCACCACAGGCCTGCTGCTGCTGCTCTCTGAACCAAGGGAAACATTTATCCTGCTTTTCTCCCCTGCCCAGCACTCCAGAGCACAGCCTGGTTTTATTAGAGGGTGTCAGTCCTTTCCCTCCTCCTCCCTTCCCTTGTTTTTCTGTGAGGTTCATGCACCATCAGAGAGAGCCCTGATGGGAACGAGACCAGAAGCTGGATTTTGGGGAGCTCTGGGGGTAGGGCTGTAAAGGGAGGGGAAAGGAACAGAAGAAAAGAGATTTTAATACTGTTTGGGAAGAGAATCTTGGGTAGCAGTTTGGTGGAGAGTTAAAAGATCAGACTATAAATTTACTTAACAGAGACTAATCTACTGGGACTGAACTTCATATCCTGTTTTGGGATAATATATTTCCTTCTGTGCTCTGGAATGAATCTGTCATCTCAAGTCTAATAATGAGAGGCAGAGGATTTTTAATCTCTGACCCCCTTCCATATAATTTAATAAAGGCTGGTTTCTTTATTTTATTTGGAAGCTAACTTATTAAACTTCTTCTTAACTGCTCCTCTGAAAAACACAATTCAGGATTTTGCATTTTCAGGTTTTTAAAAATGAAATTTTCTTTAATGGAGAGCAACAATAGACTTGCAAAATATTTGTTATGGGCCTGGATTCAGAGCATGGTTGTTTGTCTCTCAGCATCTCTGCTGAAACCAGGGATGGGAAGCAGAGTCAGGCACTGTTTGCACATTCTTGGCTCCGCATCCTCATCGGATTCCATCCCACTGGGGCAGGCAGGGATGGGAGACCTAGAGCTGGCGTGGGACTTTCTGTAGCAGTGAGTGATCGCTGTGTGGGAAGCTGAGCTTCAAATGTGGTAACCACATGCATAAATAGCTACAAAATCACAATGCTCCCCCTCCAACAGGCTGCTCCTGGTGTGCCAGTGGCTGCCACTGCTGTGGAGGTGCCACACCACTGACCTGACACAGTGGCTTTGCCAAGCCCCTCGGTCCTCTGCAATTTGTTAGGAAAAGCTCTCCTCACCCTTGGGCAGCCCCCAAACATGCTGAGATTATAAATCACTCCCTGGGCCTGTTGAAAGCTGTTGCTCCCAAGGAATGTGGTGGCAGGTCACGCTGAGATCTCTCTTCTTGCTCTGCCTGATGAAGGAAGAATCAGTAAAATATATCAAGGAACGAGGCTGAAATCCCACTGCACAGTTAGAAATGCACTACAAAAGGAAAAAAAAAAAAAAAAAAAAAAATCCTTTCCTTAAAGGTTTTTCTGCAATTTAAGTCACTTAAATTAAGGGCTGGTGTCCCCTCAGGGCTGCTGTGCCAAGGATGTCCCTGGCACCAGTCAGGCTCCTCCAGGCCCTGCTCACCACAGTTGTGTGTCTGTGAGAGTCAAGATCTCTGAGATCTTGCTTCCTACAGAAGCCTGTTTACCATGGACTTTCTATAAAAATCTTTTTCATGTAACTTACTTCAGCTTCTGAGTTTTTACCTTTTTTTTTTTTTTTGCTATTACAAAAGGACCAAACATGACAGGGAGGAATTTCAGATTTGCCACAGAGAATTCTAGAGGTTGAATTAGAAGGGCTAGTGCAGACTATGCAAAAAAATTCTTAGATTTCTGTCTAAAATAAAAGCATAGTCTTGACAGTGATTAAGAACTTCTTTTCACACTTTCCAGAAATTCCAGTCTAAGGAGGCAACTCTTGAAACTCAGTGCTGAAGTTGTGACTTTCCTTTGAATCTTGCAGGTTGCTGTGTCCTGTGCTCAGTTCATGTTCTGAACACTTTTGCTTTGCAAATGCTGCTGAGGTGTGGGGGCTCGACCATCTTGCAGAGTGATTGCACATTCCTGTGTTATTCAGCCCTTGCCAAAATGGAGCTTTAGAAAACAAAGATATAGCTAATACAGCATGTTCTTCTGAGAGTTTGGGTTCCTAGTATTAACACAGACGACAGCCCTTTGTTTTTGAGCCCTGAAACTCAGAATTTAGCATATTCAGATGCTGGAGTCCAGGTGCTTGGTGAAGAGAATAATGGGTTTTCAACAGCTGAAGTGGAACTGTGCTGCTTGATACTTCCCACTCAGTCCTAGTGCTGGGGACATGTGAACAAATGTGGCTCTTCTGAGACTTTCTAGGTGACTTTTTGTGGTTGTTGTAGGATTAGTAAATTTAAAAATTCTTTAATTTAAAAATAGGATCAATTTAGGGGTGGCAGTCCTCTAGGGATGGCAATTAAAATGGGAATATTTTGTTATAATCTTTGGTTTCCATAGTAACAGCAAGTTATAGACTCATCAGATTCCTGGTCTCTCTTGTATCCCACTGTTACCTTGTTGTTGAACAGCTTTCCTCTTCAGAGCAAAACCCAATAACTCTTATTTTCCACTAGCTGTAACAGGTCAGTAATTAGAACAGTAAATTTTGTCCAGTAAATAGGGTATGTACTTAGCTGTGCTAATGTGGTTTTACAGCAGAAGAAAAATGGTGGCAGTGGCAGGTTTAGAACTGATACGAATATTTTTGTATAATTTAAACAGCAGTTATGGAAAAAAAAATAATAGTTTTGCTTCATCTTGATAAATGACATATTATGGGTGCCTCTATAATACTTTGTCTTCAGAGACAATTATTAAAATGTTTTATGTACAAAGGATATTTGGTCTTTCATTTTGATTATAAGTGGAAGAAAAAGCAGATAGATGAGAATTGACTATTCATGAGTGGTAATGGGGAAAAAAGTGCAGATTGAAAGACAAATGGTGTTTTTTCCTTGGGAAAGGTGATTTTCTGTAGCGTAGAGACAAGAACCCAGGACTAGAACATCTGGAATGTTTGGATTATCCCCATTAATCTTGAAAGTCTATCTTGTGACTTCTGTGGATTTATATTTTCCCTCCTTTTTAGCACTCTGAGTCATTAAATTGTCTGCTTCATTTTACACATTAGTACATCACACTCCATAAATCTAGACAGTAACTCCTATTCTCCTGAATGTGGCTGTTATTTCTGCATTTGCTGTCTGTGTGCATTCATATCCTATTTTTTCCCCACTTTTTTGAAGATTCCAAACTTAGCTTGTTTGCTTAGTAACAAAGACCTAAATCCACATCAGTGACCTCAGGGGGGTCTGATGCTTCATTCAGAGCAGGCAGAATTTCAAATCACATTTATGAAGAATTCTCTGAACTGGTGCTGGATGGAAAACTTTTCACACACTCTCTCTCTCTTAAGAAAAGTAAATAATATAAAAAATAAAGTTTAAAAAGATGAAAGAAAGGGAAAACAAATATCCCCAGTGGAATGGGAAGTTGGCACCCTGGTTCACCTCTGCAGGGTGTCTCTTCAGGTCAGGTCCAAGAGGATTTTAACTGGGCTCCTGGGGCAGGTGTTTGTATGGTTTGTGCTTGTTCTACGAGTAAATAAATTACTTCAGTCTCCAGGACTGTCTCCAGGGCCTTTCAACAACACTATAAATTCTTATTATCCAGACAAAATCGAAACTTATTTCTAGTAGAAAAAGCAGGTCTTTTGTTTCCTTTTTTTTTTTTTTTCCTTTCTCAGATTCTCTTAAGACAAAAGAAGCTAGGAAAAATTGCCTAAAATATGATGACCTTCAAGCAGATTTTGTTCAGCTCCCTGGCTTGGTCTTCTGTTATTAACTGGGTAACATGTGGGGGGTTTTTTAAGAGGGAAAAAATTGTGAGTGACTCAGCATTCCTTGTGTACTCTACAAATACTATGGAGGGCTAAAAAATGTCATTTTCAGTGTATTTTAATCATCTAGAATGTCATCTTAACATCAAGTTGACTTGAGTGATTCTGTAGCAGGAGAGGAGAGCCAAGTGGTTTCTGCTTTCTGGTTTTCCCCTGCCTAGGGTGGAGCAGAAGCCAGGGAAGGCTGATGGCTGCCTGGTGCTGGATGTCACATCTGTCATCAGTGACATCTGACAGATGTCACTGCTGCCAGTTTTTCTCTGCAAGACACACTTTTGGGCTGTGCTATTCTGAATTTTTAAGTTAGTGGAACTGTTTAAATTGCAATAAATCATTCTTCAGGCTGGCTAGAAATAAGAGTTCATGGGCTAAACTGCGAGTACTGGAATGGTAAAATATTTTGCATATCTTTATGAGCGTTTTCTTCCAAAGTTTATATTTGCAGTATTCTGAGTGTGTTACAAATGAAGAGGTTTTAACATTTTGATCTCTTGTCTAAAGGTGGAAATAAATCTTAAAGTCTGAGGAAGATCATTACTCTAGAGCTGGGCTTCTTTGGATGTTCCTTCAGCTTTATCAGGGTGTAATGAATAGAAAATGATGTGAAATCATGTTAAATTCTATTTAAATTATAGAATAATGGTTTGTGGATATTTTCAATAACTAAAGAACACAATTACCTCTTTTACAATGATGGCTGAATGCAAAAATCTCTTCAAACCTTGTGGTACCTGCCTTGAGCTCCTTGCAAGCCGAAGAGCTCTCTGGACACCTGGGATGCAAGAAGGAACTGTGAATTTTGAAGAAAGAGACAGACTGACCTGGTTGTTGCTAATATTTTTTGGCCACCCAGAAAGTCTTAGTTTTCTCGATTGAATTTATCTTCAATTTAAAATATTTTTGTTAAAAATGTGTTTTACATTTATAGTAATCATGGGAAACAGTGCAGGGTGTCAACACCAAGTTGGGAAGGGAAGGAAAAAGATGAAGCTACAGCAACAGTGCAAGGCAGGCAGACAATAAACACTCTCTTGGTGCAAGAAATGTGATTTATGGAAAGGAGATAAGTAAACACAAATGGCATATAACTTAGTGTAGTTGCTGTAGATATTACATTATTTCTGCAGTGAATATATAGTGAACAGTGAACCTGTGCTCTCTGAGAGCTTTCTGAGAAATATTTCAGCTGTAACTCTGTTTTTCAGTCACTACTATGAAAAAGATGCTTTTATTTGCTTTAATGTGGGAATAACATCAATTTCTTTCATACCTTCTCACTACAGGAGTGAATAAACTTCCCTGAAATAACACAGCTGAAAACCTTGATATTAAGTTTCCCATTGTGGTTCACCTTCAAGTGTATAAAATATAAATTATAGCCAAAGTAGTAACTTTCAGCAACTTTGGAGGATGTGATATCTGCATTATAGGGAAAGGTGTAATGTGTCCATCTCTGTCACTCTGACTTCTCCAGGCAGCTTTATACAGTCACACTTGATCTATCAGAAACTATAGTTGCTGCAAAAGTTATGAAAACATCAGCTAATATTTTACAGACTTGAGTTTATTTTTCCAAGGATTTTACCTTTCATTTATCCCAGAGCCTTTCTTCAACAAACTGGGTGGCGAAAATATCATATTACACTTGAATGATGGCACATTGGACCCAGCTTTCCCCAAAATGTGTGATGGATGGCTTGGAAGTGTGTGGCCACTGACTCATAAAAGGGGTCTGGATGTGTTGAGCCCAACCTGTGCCTGGTCCCTTCTCCAGGTGCTGATGTCCAGAGGTGCTGAGGCTGGGCTCCTGTCCTTGCTGGAAGGAAGGGGCTGGCATTTATCTTGCAGCAAACAAATGACCCAGTGCTGGAAGTTGTGTTGGGATAGTTTGATGAAGGAATTTCTGCATCTGAATCAAACATCCCTCATGAGCTGTGGTGTCTTGTGGGTGGAAGCTGGAAAAAGGAAGGGGAGAGCAGGGTGTTGATTTTATCTACCAGGTATGTGCATCTCATATACTTATTTACATGGGTTTTTCCTCCTTGGCACAGCAAGGCAACTCATTATCTGTGAAATACCGCACACTGTCAATACTTTTGGGCAGTGTAGGTAGGTAAATATTGTGTTTTGTTCAGAGTGAGATTTCTAATAGAAAATTGTATATTTGCTTGAATCACAGATAGTTATACAGTAATCTTGCATACTGAAACTTCTAGTTACAGAAGGAACCCCAAAATATATTAGAATCTTACTTTTCACTCCTATCAATAGTCAAGACTGTTTGACAAGTTGGGATTTTTTTTTAACTGCTATGACAAAAGATTCAAGCAGAATGTTTTTATTAACCACAACCAAGATGTTGTATCCCTAATCTGAGAGTTAGAAAAAGAGATGTTCATTTTGCACATGTATTCTTAGACTAAAATCTGTGTGAAGAACAAATGTTAATTCAAATTCCACAGTGCCTGAAGACAAATACTAAAGAATTATAAATATGATTATTTGTTGTGATAACCTAATTTTAAAGGAGAGGTTTTAATTTTTGACCATGGAGTCATTCACAGCCTCCAACCAGAATGATATATGGATTCAATTTTTAGTATTTGAAGCACTTGAGGAAATAATTTCAACATTTAACTGTGTTAGTGTCCAAACAATTATTTGTCGAGTGTAATTGGCTTGTTTTTCCATTTCATAAACTGGACGTATAGAATAAAATATATTTAAAAAATATTTATTGTCAGGGCAATTAGGAACCTTTTCTTAAATGGAACCTCTTGTTCTTGAGAATGACAGTCCAGTCATGGTAGATCACGAGCTCTGAAGTTGCCAATTTCATATTGTGGATATTGGTTTGCATTTTGATTTCTTAACCTCAGGAGATAGAATACTCATTAGGATACTTAGGTAGAGTAAGAACCTAAAAATACTTTGGTTTATGGTTTATGGCTTTTGGGTTTTGTTGTGTTTAATGCACAGCCTGGGTGCCAGCAATGGTTGTGAGTGACCAGTCCAGATTTCAGCTCACAGAGCTGTGAGCCCTGCCTTTGACCTGCCCCCAGCAGCCTGCAGAGCTGTCCTGCAGGGAGCTTCCTTCCAGTTCATCATGGGCAAGGAGCCCCAGCATTTTTCTTCTGCTGTAAAACCACATTAGCACAGCTAAGTACATACTCTATTTACTGCAAAGAGGGGCAGTGCCAGAGGAACTCAGGGCTGTTCCTCCCCAAAGCATCTGCAGGAGGCCAGTGCTGCTGTGACCCAGGAGTGGAACTGGGTGGGAGCTGGAAAAAGAAGGGGAGAGCAGGGTGTTGGTTTTATCTACCAGGTATATGCATCTCATATACTTATTTACAGGGGTATTTTCTCCTTGCTGCTTTAATCTGCTTGTGCTCAGCAGCATCTGAAGGTGAGGAGCAGTGGTGGCACCACAGGGTTTGACCCTGCTGTCCCACCATGGGTGTAGCGCAGCACGTCCGGCTCCCTGGGTACACCCATGGGGCCCTGCAGACTCCTTGTAGAGGACACCAGTCCATGCACTGGGCTCTCAAACAGCTGTGGAGTGGGCCCAGCTGTGGCTCCTGGTGGGCTGAGGCACTGATCAGCAGAGGGCACCAGATCAACACAGCTGCACCTGCCGGGATGGCGCAGGTTGGCCGGGATGCAGCCAGAGATGCAGTGAGGCTTTCATCTCCAGCACAGACCCTCACTGTGCCTGCTTTCCTGGAAGGCTTTGGGGTCAAAAACATTATTCCCATCTTAGACTGTGTTGTTAAAAAGAAAATCTCATGTGAGCGAGCTGCTCCAGTATTGCCTTTCCAAAGGCTGTGGGGTGCCAAGCTGCACAGTCACTGCCGCTGGAAGCTCAGATGATCTGTTCTGTCCTTTCAGAGAGATTAAAATTTTTCAGTCATGACTTAACACCTGAAAATAGTTTTTAAAAATTGTTTAATTTTTTTCTCTTTTTCTAAAACGAAGATCCAAACAGCCCAACATGAGATGACTTTGGAGAGGTAGGATGGCATTAATTTCACATTGCCGGAGTTGCTGCATGAGGAAGGGTATCAGAAAATGAACAAACTAAGCTTTTCTAAAAGCCTCACCAGCTTCTGGATTGTTTTTCTTTAAGAGTTGCAAAGAAATTTAAGTTTATCAAAATTAACACCTGAAAGAACAAGAAAAAAAAAACCCAAGTATTTATTTAGTGAAGAGCTCACAGGTTGCACTGGAAAGTGCCAGCCTTGCAGTGCCCCAGTCCTTCCTTCCCTGTCTCAATACAGCAAAATATCCTCAGCTCCTGATCACTTTTCCTAAAGGCCACACCAATGTTTAACTAACATAAAGCTCTGTTTTAATGGGATAAAATGTTGGGGCTTTTTTAAAACAAGAAAGGAAAGGCAGAGTATCTGAAGCTGCATACATCAACTGTATTTTTCAGCTATTCAAGTTCACTGTAATGTTTTCACCAGAGTGCATCACCCCACATATATTCTCCATTTTTTAATAGTTGTTCTAATGATGTTCTCATTTCTTCTGTAATCTTTTGCAGTCCTACACATTAGATTCAGTGATGACTTTGCAGAAAACACAGATTATGGTGTTGGCAGGAATTCCCTTCCCTGGAGGTACGAGACATTTGAGTTAGGTGAGGAGGGCAGAGTTTGCAGTTTTTCCTGGCAGTGCTTCAGTGCAGTTCTATATTTATTGTGACTCAAAAAAAGCCTTTTATTTAGTCTGTGTATGAAATGCCTCTTGCCTTTCTTTTGGAATTAGTGAAAGTTGAGAGCATTTTGTATCCTCAGAGATTTTACATTTTTTACTAGTGAATGTCAATGTGGCAGAAAATTTTGATTAATAATACCTATGGCGGGGGAATACAGGGCTTGAGAGAGTTGCAAATTATTTGGGGAGAGCAGGATTAGGGTATCAGTTGCTAATGTGGCTACTAGCACTACAGCAATCTACATTTAATTTACTTTTTCTGAGAATGATATGAAAAGGAAGAAATAATTTGCCAGGCCGGAAAATGTGAGTATGTTATTGTGATATGTTGTCATGGAAATGTTTTAAGAGACCACAAATAGTTAATAATGCATAATACTGTAGATAATGCATTAGTTTAATCAATGAGTGATACAGGTCAATGAAGTGAAACTGATGTTAGAGGGAACTGAAAAGAAAATTAATAATTTAAACTGTACTGCATGTTTTTCATAAAGCTGAATATAAGCAGGAGATGGATAGAAGGAAATAGAGACATAGATCATTTGTGTAATTCATCTACCTGTTCCTTCCAGTAAATAAGAAAATCTGTTTTCAGTCCTACATCAGCCTTCTTTACATAGGTTAGCTTCTGCTCTGCCTCTTTGTCTTCTCAAAACATTTTTCAGATGTTTAATGTCTCAAGAATTAAAAATCCCCCTGTAAACTAGTTGTTTTTAATAACTTGTATGCTTGGTTGTGAGCAGCACATGCTCTCAGCACTGGGGCTGAGAAACCAATCCTAAAGCAATTTTATTTGTTCTTTCCTCACTTTGAAGTGAAACAAGTCAGTGGCAGAAATCCATACACTTCTTAGGGCACCAGTACCTAATCTCCCCCACCCTCATGATATAATGTTTAGAAATGACTCTTTGCCTGCCTACAGCAGTCAGGGTGCTCAGTCACTGCCTGGGGAAATGGAACAATGATTGAAGTGACTGGGGAACCACAACATCCAAAATATCCACAATATCCTTCAGGGTCTCTCATCAGCCAGCAGCAGAACCACAGGGAGCAGATCAGGTGCTATGTGTTACTCCTCAAAAGGGTTCTGGGGAGCAGCTAGAGAGCATGAAGTCTTGCAGACTTTTTTTATTAACTTCTTGTTTAGGAAAGTATGGGGGTATTTTCTGCTGTAGCCTGAACACCACCTCTGAATACCAGAAATCAAATAAAATTCCCTATTTCCTGCCTTCCCAAAGGAACTGCATTACCTATAAACCTTGTTTACCTTTGGGCTGTGATTAACAATTCCCCATCAGAAAGGATTTTGGATATTCCAAAAAGGAAAGGCAAAACAGTGATATACGTGCTTCTAGTATCAATGTGAGAAGAGTAAACAAAGAAAAATATTTCTATTCCTGGGATTTCCCATTTGGCTTTTTTTTTGGCACTTAACTGGTAATGGATGGGATGAGAAAATATTCAAACTGTGATTTTGAGTGGGGAATAACAGTAACAGTCAGATTTGTCCATATTTCNGGAGGGGGGTGGATATGTGTACATGTGTTGGTTTTTTCTATTTGGTTTGTTTAAGATGCCAAAAAATTGGTATTTACTGGGTGCCCAGCATTTAGGTCAGTGATCTATTAGAAAGAAATTACATTGACAACCCATGAGCTTGTGTGGACACTCTAGGATCCATTCTTGCTTATGGCTTCCTAATAAACAGTGAAAAATCAACCATTGTTTCAATTCCAAGTGTAGAGCATGTGAGTAGTGAAAAAAATCTTTGCTAAAGGCAAACTTACTAGGTTTTGCCAAGAAGCTTGTGCAAATGGCATTAATTATGAAGAGCATGATTGGTGTCACAGAGCATTTATGAAATTTAAAAAAATAGACAAGACATTTCATTTTATGCAAAATCAGCACCAATGTTTCAGACCTATTGGTCAGGTTAGGTGGTCTTTGACAGTAGAAGAGTATTCTATTATTCTTTGTTCTAATATTCTTTGTTCTACCCCATAGATAACAAAAAACCCCCCAAGAACAAACTCCAAACCAGCACAGATTGACAAGGGGATGGCCCAGTGCTCCTCATAACCAGGTGCCAGAAAATGGAAGAGGCTTGAGTGTCTTTTAACCCTGAGCTCATATTCGAAATTTAGATTTAGAAACTTTGTACAGGTGCCTCTTTGCAGTAGTTTGTTTTGTAAGTGTAAAGTAAAGTAGTTCTGCTGAATGTTATCCTGTCATTTGTGGTTGGTGTGCATTTGGATAATGCAGAAATATCTCATGTGAGCTGCTAGGCCGTGGTATCAGAACATCTCTGCCTGCAGTCACACGTCGACAGACAAGGAGAAAGCTTTCTGCATGTGATTTTGGAGAGGTTTAAGGAATTTGAAAGTTAGTGGAAACAGCATCTGTCAGCTATTATTGTAGTGTTGTTCTTCCTTGTTTAGCAAGTTGTCAACAACTAAATTGACAGAAAATCAGGCAAATATATTTTTGTGTACAGTCCTTGACAAGTGGCGGAAGCCCATTTGGGTCTTTTCTTGGCAATGACATTGTAGGTTCATGTACAAAATCTAAGCAAGTTATCACTTCACTGAAAGACATTGAGTTAAGACAATCAAAAATACTTGCTTTCTGTTATAATAACTATTTAATAATTCTGCTGTAAATAAGAACCAGTTGGAAAATAAAATGTAGTAGCAAGATACTTCAACTATCTCTGAAGTGAGCTAAATGTTCCTTTTAGCAGTTAAGCCTTTACAGATGTCAGCTGAGGAGAACAAACATCTTCATCATTTATTTATCACAAGTGAAAGCTGATTTTTCTACTTGTTCATCTAGATATTACTTTAATTTTTCTGTCTCCATCATGTCCACTTCAAAGCAAATGATAAGGTGAGATTTTAAAACAACTTTTTTTTTTTTTTTTATGGATGCTTTTGAAGCTTCCCTCAAGGTAGATCTTAGACAAGAGAATCTAATAAGACATTGTCCATCTGCAAAGCTTTTCCAGGAAATGTTCTTTTTTCTATGATTTGCGTAAAATTTTATTTATGTAAAAGTCATCATAAGAGCAATGGAGATTTTTACTGTCTCCTTCAGAGATTTCAAACCACCAGTTTTAGAACTAGATGTGTGCAAAAATTGTGTGCAAAAATNTTTTTTTTTTGCTAACCCACATCTTTGTTTATGTGCCAGCAGAGAACATCTTTGTACAAATAAGCTGTTTTTAATAAATATGTGAGCATCAATGCTGTGTGTTTCNTTTTTTTTTTTTTTATGGATGCTTTTGAAGCTTCCCTCAAGGTAGATCTTAGACAAGAGAATCTAATAAGACATTGTCCATCTGCAAAGCTTTTCCAGGAAATGTTCTTTTTTCTATGATTTGCGTAAAATTTTATTTATGTAAAAGTCATCATAAGAGCAATGGAGATTTTTACTGTCTCCTTCAGAGATTTCAAACCACCAGTTTTAGAACTAGATGTGTGCAAAAATTGTGTGCAAAAATTGTATTCATGGCTATGGAAGAAGAGGAGCTTGGTCCCAGTCTTCTGGATTGACTGTTCTACTGCACCTTTTTTTACCATACATGACCAAAAAAGTATTTTTAAATTCTGGGATTTTCAGAGTGAGAGGAGATTTTAGGCTAACTGCAAGAAGCCTTGTAGGAAAGATCTGTTAAATATGAAAGAGGTGGGGGGAGCACAAGTCCCAAACTGTTCCATGCTCCCTTGTTCCCTTCTAAAATTCTGTGTTGATATTGCAAGGAAATTTTTCTTCGGAATGTAATGTTTACTTGGGGAAGATGGTGTTAAAGGAAAAAACCCCTTTATTTAGCTGTGACTTTCTTAGGATCATTTAGCTGCTAGATTGGGCTGTGCAGTGTTTGAAAAGAGGCAGAAATTGCAAGATAAGATCAACTGCTCACCTGGGGAGACTTAGAAAAGTTTCATATTTGAAGCACATGTTCTAAATGCTAGTCAGGAATGGATAGCATTAAATTCTTACATCTGGCACAGAGCTGCTTGCTTTTATGTTGGTTTCTTTTCTTGTTTTATTGTTTAAAAGGATAATAAAACCTCACAATAATATCTCATAATCAGTATAGAATATCTCCAGGCACCTCTTGGATGGTGGCTTTGCCAAGAAGAACATACGTCGTGGTTTATTTTGCCTACAGAAATGTTGAGGGTTTTCATCTGGATCCCTTTGGAAAGAAATTTATGAGTTGTACCAGTGCAAAAAAAGGAAGAGGAAAATATTCTGCACTGGCTGAATAGTTGGTAATTAATTTTGGCTGTGTGGCAAGCAGAATTAATTATCAAAGCAATGTTACACCTTTGGCATGGCTTCAGCTGTTGCATGTTGGCATAGATGCTTCAGAGCCAAGGCTCCTGCCATTTTCCTTTGCTTTTGGTATGGTTCTATGGATAGTAACTGGATATGAATAAACTCAAAATCCACCTTTAAATGAACAAAAATTCCAACTCATAGGTTTTTAGTGGGTTTTAAAGCAAATTTTACTTTTGTACTTCACGCATAGTGATCTTCACTGCTTGTTTTTAGGATTGCACAAAACAAAGTAAGAGCGAGGAAAAGACTTGAACCGGGAATGTTCAGGTGTCGTCATGAGAGCTTTCTCTTTGGAATTCTTTCCAAATATTCCATTATGTTTCAGTTAATTCCTTTTTATTCTCAAATCTAATGAAATGTAGTGTTGATGGCCACGGACTGTTCATTTGATGTGTTTGTTGCTGGCAGATGTGTGTTAGCTGGATCATGTGTGCCCTCTTTGTCCACTCCTCCCTGATATTGGCCGTGGCCACTGTTGGAGACTGGTGCTTCAGCTCAGACTGGTTTTGCATCTCTGTTTCTATGGCTTCTGCTCTAGATTTTTTTTTACCAGTTCTAATTCCTCTATAATTTTTGAAAGTAACTGTTTCCTCAGGACTCTGAGGGAATCAATATCCATGCATCTTTTAAAAGACCTAGTCACAATGCTCCCAGCTGGTGATTCCAGGGTATTTTCTTCCCTCCAGTTACATTGACATCTCTGAGGTTAGTCCTTCCTACAGACAGTCTTTAATCCTCCCCTTAGTCTAATGGGGCTGCTTTTAGCTCTCTCTGAAGAAGTTCTTTTTTGAAGGTGTCAGCCAGAATTTTATCCCAGGAATGTCCAGACTGTGTTTTCAGGAGGAGGAAAGCCATTCTTTGACAATGATGTTTGGTTGGTCACACTGACATGTTCTGATATACTTTCCTGGAGCCAGAAACTGGGCAGTAATTCCAGGACTTGTGCATTCCCTTGTCCTGCATCTCTTTAGGCCCTTTCACTCTGTGGCCAATCTCAGTGAATCTGTGGCTGGGTTTTTCCAGATTTACAGTTCCATCAGCTTGACTTTGCTTTAATATTTGGGTCTAACCACCTAGAATAGTGTACTGCTCATTTTTCTTAATGTATGAAGAACTTGTCCATATCACTAAGGTGTTTTTTTACTATTTTCTTATAGATGAACTATCTGGAAGCATTCTGGGAATAGGCTGCAGTTCCAAACAGAATTGTGATTACTAAGCAGTTGGGTTTTTGCCATCAGCAAATGATCATTCACTTACTAATGTAGTGAACCATTTTAAGAGAATTTGTCTTGTTTGTCTCCTGTAACTGTTGGTTATAATCATTTGTCTGATTCAGTCTCTTAACTCCTTGCAAATTGTTCCCATCAAATTAAATTTTTTAATCTATGACAATGCTAAATGCAGTTAATTGTTTATGGAATTTTCTCTAGCATAGTGATAGAGACAATTTTGATAAATCAGGTGGCTCTAAAGCACACAGATCTAATACTGTATCACTATATTTCAAAAATCATTACTGTTGTTTTCAAAAGTGCCAGTCAGGGTTAAAGATGTCAGCAAATTAAGGAAGAGGACAGAAAGTATCTGTTTAAAATATTGGTTTAATTTAAAAGTTAATGCTGAAAAGTGTGCAATTGGAATTTTATTTTCCTTCTGTTACACCCACCGATGGCTGTCATGAGAGCAATAGGCCAGACAAGGGATAATTGTGCTAGTTAAGTAATTTACTAACTACTATTCTACAGTTCTATTCTTACTTTAGACTGCTGGCTTGAACTGTAAACTTGAGAATTCTTACACCTCTAAGACATTTTACTAAACAAATATTAATTTAATATTGAGGGTTACAGAATGGAAACTATGACCCATACGGTACTCACAGTATTAAAAGGACCAAATTTAATATAAAAGGCAATCTTTCATAGGAACACATAAATTGAATCCTTAAAGAAATACTTTGCTTCTGATTCTTTTTCTGTAGACAGTTTCATCAAGCATGCTTCCAAGAGACAATGTGAATGTCAAGGTGCAAACATGTCTTGAAACAACCCTTTAATTTGCCATGGGAAGTTATTATGGTGACTGTAAATTATGTGACTTCCTCATGCTAAGTAAACCCAAAATGAAATCTAGACATGCCATTAAGGAAATAAAACATTGGTTTAATTCTAATGCATTCCAGCATTATGGAAAGACATAGCTTGGAATTGGGATTGATTGGAACATTTTAGACTGAATATGTTGACATTGAAATCTGATTATTTTCTGTAGATGCTCACATATATCAACTTATGCTGAGCTGCCAGCATGATACCATGAGGGATCTCAACCAGCCTTTCCTAGATCCTGACCCTGCATTTTCCTCTGGTGTTATGGATCAGAGGCTCATGACTGTGGAATCATTTCTGTGTCTGAACTGTTTTTTTGGTTTTTTTTTAACCAGACAATTATGTCTTCCCAAGATACCTGGAGAAACACATTTGGTCTGCTTTGCTTTGATACAGTCTCTACCAGTGCCTGAAGTCCTTGTGTTTCATGAGGTCAGGCTTTACAAGGGCTCCTGTCATCCATCCTCCTCTTGCATGTGCACATGCAGGACCTCCAGAAGGTTTCATTCAGCACAAGGGTGTCCAGTGTAAGGTTTTAGCTGTGATTGTGTTTCCTTGTGTGACTTCCTCACCTAAATTTTAATTGTGCTGGATGAAATGAATAAATAAACAAATGTGATCATGGTTAGAAAATTAGGTTGACATTTTTCAAAACTTTGCTCACATTTAAAATGCATCAGGAAAACAACCTGGAGATCTCTTTTGTGTCTTTTAATTACTGCATTGACTAGTGCCTCAGTAATTTTCCTTAAAATTTGGAATTTATTAACAGTGAAGATTTTGTGAAAAATTAGAAGCCTCATTTTTATTTCACACCATACATTTGTCTTCCCAACTTGATCAGTAACAAGCAAACTTCACTCTTGATATTGGAGGAGCTCAGAGTTTAGCCTGTGTGTCTTCTTAAGCATCATGGAAAGGAAAATCTTATGTACCTGATAAGTTACTTTTGTTTGAAATATTTTTCAGGTGGGATTTTTCTGGGGGATGGGCATTCACTAGAAAACAAAATCATTAATAAAGTAAAAAAATTCCCTTGCCTTGGGGTTATTTGGGTTTTGTCTGTAACCAGCAAAAAGGGAACATTTATGCCAGACAGAACTGAGCTTCCTACAATACCTCCACATGGCAAAAATTGCTAAAATTACTGGGCAATTTTGATAAGTAGTTATTATATAAAAAAAGGGGTTTTCAAATGCTTTACTGATCAATGGCTAACCAGGGCCATGAAGATATTTTAAAGAGAAATGGAGCAGATCTGTCTCTGTGCATTAGGAACTGTTGCCAGGTGGCTCAGGAAGAGCAGCCAGGGTCACTTCGTGCTGTTCTGGCTGAAGCCCTGGATGCCTCCTGTGCCACAGCTATGATACCTGCAGTTTTGTGTTTACATCCACAAGCTGGACTTCCTTTTTAATTCTGTGAAACTGTCTGCTAAAAGGAGAAACGTTGTGTTGCTGTTTATCTTTTTTGTATATTTAGGAACAAAGAAATATCTTGCCTTCTCATTAAGATAAAATTCTCAAAACTACCTCATCTTATAAAACTCAGCCATGGAACAGGAAAAATCTGAGCTGGTTTTTTTTTTTTTTTTTCTTTTCCTATTAGATGCTTTTTAGTGTTCAGGGTGTATATTTGACTCAATTTTCTGTGACTACTCAAATTAAAGCCCTGAGTTGCACTTTATTTGTAAGGTATGAGCAACCAAAGCAAGGGTTAAAGAGAGTCCTGAAAAAACCTCAGGTTATGTAAAACCACATGCCAAGTTTCTAAAGTGAAAGGCATGAAAACAGGTCATAAATCACTGTGTCTGCAGAAGAGGAAGTCTCCAGAATTTATTATTTACGCAGCATTCTGATTTGCCCACGAGGAAGCTCCTTGTCGGGATAAATGCTGTAACTATAGTGATAACACACTTGGAGCTGCAGCTTCCAGCATGGGGCACAGCCAGGAGAGCAGCACAGCATCCTCATGCTGTGCTTCCAGATAGGAAGGGGAGCATTTGCCTCACAGTATTTTTTTTTTAATGGGAAACTATACATAAACTACAGAAGGAAAAAAAAACAGGTAAAGGGGGATTGTTAAAATACTTCAAGGAAATGTGTATACTTCTTTTCCTTATGTATTGCTTAACAGCAAACAAGAGCAAAGAATTTGGGGTTGTTTTCTTTTAAAAAACAAGACTTTTGGGAAAAAAAGTTATAAAATTTCTTATCTAAAGACAGTTTTTCAAATGCATCTGTATAAAAACATGCTGGGGTTCTTTTGTATGTGTGTATTTGGATCTAAGTATATTTACAGCTCTGGCTAGAGCCAAACACTTGAAGGCAGAGGTGAGATCCCCCTGTGCCTCTCTGTACCCACACATGCTTCCCTGCTCCTCCAAATCCTTTGAGAGGAGCCTGCCAGATGGAGCAATGTGAATCCATTCATATGCATTCAAATTAGTAAAAAATCCAGATTTGATACATATCTCAGAGGTTTCTGAGTACTCTGAGGATGTTTTGAAGGTTTTCATGAGATCACCTGTTTGATTTTTACTTGTTGCAGATAGCAGCTCTTTCACTGCAATCTGCTGGCTCTGCAGCTCAGCTCCCTGTGCTGGGTGGTTCTGTCAGTCCCCTCTTGTGCTGAGTCTTTGTGGCTGTGAAAAAAAAATATTACTCTTCAGGATGATAATAGTCACTGAAGAAAAGCCCATTATTTTGTGACAGACAGACTATGTGTCTGCAGAGCTTGTTCAGCACTCAGGAAAGAGGGGCTGAGTTCTCAGCACACCTGGACCTTCTGTGGAAGGGACATATGGGGAGATGAGATGGAATGGCACTTTTAAAAATTCCTTACTGTTCTGAGCTACCTTGGCTCTGTGATTTTTCTGTATTTGACTCGCATTTTGTCTAAAAGTATCAAGTGAGTTTTTATTTGGAATGACACATTCTGATCATCATATGACAGTAGTTTATACACTCTAATCAGTTGTAGTTCAATCTCAAGGAAAACTTTAATGTATCTTTCCTTTTTCTTTGCTAAAGAAAGGTTTGCTATATCAGTGTGTAATATTAAGGCTTGCTTTATTTTCCCCCAATGGTGTTTATTCCTCTCTTCTCTCTGTAAGAAGTTGCTGTGTTCTCTGGGGACAGTACCAGAACCAGTAGTCAGAATTCTTGGGTTTTATCCCATGTCTGTTCTTTACTGCATTTGTCCTCAATAACTCACTTTACCTGTCTGTGTTTCTGTTCATCTCATGTATAAAGTGGGAATAACAATATTGTGACTTCCTTGGAAGCAAAGTAGGAATTTCTTTCTGAAAATCAATAAGTAAAATCTCTGTTAAGGTGCAGTCCCTGTTTTCTCACTCTAAATAAGATGTCTTGAGAATTTGCTTCTCAACATGGACAAGATGCCTGTGGAAGTATCTTGTCAAAATAGTAAAAAATGTTGCCTGAAGGTATTTTGTAAACTGCAGAGACAAAACAAAATTATTTTAAAAGTTTTCTGAGAGATTTCTTCTCTGCAGGAAGAGAATGTAGAATTTTATCCTCTGCCCACATTAATGGAAGTCGTTTTCAAACATAATTTTTGCCAGCAGATCTCTCTCCCCACCCCATATTCCCTAATTCTGCATCTTGCAGACACTGGTGGCTTTTTTTGAGTAAGCTTTTCCAAAAAAACCAAGATGTAGCAAATCCTTGGTATAGAAAGGTTGGTGTCAGAAATTCATTCTCTGCCATTTCGAGTGTCTCCTTCTCCATCTCCGCTGGGTCCCTCCTGGCAGCAGTTTCCTGACCTCTGCAGGGATGGATGTGGAGACAGGGATGGATGTGCAGGCAGGGATGGGTGTGCAGACAGGGATGGGTGTGCAGGCAGGGATGGATGTGCAGGCAGAGGTGGATTTGGAAGCAGGGATAGATGTGCAGGCAGGGATGGATGTGCAGGCAGGGATAGATGTGCAGGCAGAGGTGGATTTGGAAGCAGGGATAGATGTGCAGGCAGGAATGGATGTGCAGGCAGAGGTGGATTTGGAAGCAGGGATAGATGTGCAGGCAGGGATAGATGGGCAGGCAGAGGTGGATTTGGAAGCAGGGATGGATGTGCAGGCAGAGGAGCTGCAGTGTGTGAGCAGCAGAGGACAGGATGAACGGCTCCTGAGGGTGAGCAGCCTGCACAAGACAAAGGAGAGAGCACTGCAGCTCCCAGGGAAGAGCAGCATTTCTCAGTGTGATGAAGTGCTTTCATGAAGCTGCAGCAGCTACAATAGCACTTCCATCTGGTAACTTCACTTTTATGGAATGCTTTTGCCAGATTTTTCGGTATTTCAGTGAACATGTGTATGTTTATATTGGAGAAAGGAGTTTGCTTTAATATCATCCCTTCTGAGACACACTTGGTAATAAACAACTCCAGATCACACCTTACGTTTTTTATCAGGAGTGAACTCAAAATGTTAAGCTGAATTTCAGACTAAAGCTATTCATCATTTGAGAATACACCTGGGTTTTTGATAAAATATGTGTATCTCAATACAGGGCTAGTATGTGAAATTCAGGCCCCCCAATTTTATCTAAACATGGGATTAGTGTGTGAAATTCAGGCACCTCCTGTTTGTTATTTTCTCAATTTTAGGTCACTATGTCTTTTGATTTCTGTCACTGAAGTGATTAGAGCTGAATGAATTTTCATGCATACAGGTTGGGGAATGAGAGGAATTGGTGCCATGTGTTTCCCATTGTGGGAACCTTTATGATATCATCGACAGAGAACATGCTCAATATGCCTTCCAGACTTGGCCTGCTATTTAGGTTGTGTGATTGCTTTGGACTGTGTCAGGAAAATATTCATATTCCCCTTGGTGCATGAATATTAAAATATTTAAAGCATTTAGTCGATAAGAGGAAAGATTCTCCCCCAAAAAAAGAAGAGAACCTTTACCTTCCTGATGAAAATATGTGCAGTATTTCATTTAACATCTAGGTCTCCTTTTGTCATGGGCACTCTCAGAAGCTGCCTATTCAATGGAACACTAATGCTCACCTATCCATCCTTAGGTATTCTCAGAAAAACACATTTTTGGTCCCAGTTGCTAGAAATAAAGTCCTCCTTCTGTCAGCATATGGGTAACAGCTGTCATTACCACCAGCCAGTTATACTGTCTGCTGTCCCAGCCCTTTATCTGTCCAACTCCAGACACTAATTCAGAAAATCAGAATAAATAATCAAGGCATGTGGAGCTGAGGCCAAGTGTTCTTTATTTTCAACACCTGTTGCCTTTTGGAGGGTTGGCACCGTCAATCTGAACCACAGCAGCTTTCTAGATTTCCTAACTGGACTGCATGAGAAGTGTCTTTGCAGGTTT